>JARHVA010004657.1:575000-690000 GCA_037957365.1 Torreya grandis
ATGAATTTCAATAAATGAGATTGAAATTTACATCATACATCTTATTCTGAAAACTTCAATGCTAAATAAAACAAGCTATATATCGTAGACTATAATAAAAAATTAGATTGTCTTTGTTATGCTACCACAAAATATTAATTGTATTTAAATTTCAAATACCCATTCCATCTATCATAATTGATACAAAAATATATATTATTTCTATAATCAAATGTCTTTACAAACCAAACAAAGTAATAACTGATTAGTAAATATCTTTGAAGAAATCAAACATTATCATTATATAAAATAATTATGCCAAATATTTTGACTTTCCTAACTAAATCACAATGCATATATATTGACCCATATTTCTGTATCCTCATGATAAAAAAAATAAAACTATTTATAACAAGTATTATAGCCTTCATCAATAATAAAACAAAACAAGTCACTACATATACACTATTGAAAAACATTATAACTAGTATGTATGGCCAACATATAGATAAAATGATACTTCCAACTTGCTAAATAATATAAACTTCTACTCAAATACCTCAAATCCATTCAAACTTCATTTTTAATATGAACAGATTTAATTTATTTGAAATAAGTGGAAAATCCTCAAACAAAAAATCATTTAATGATATGATTGATTTAAAATATAATAACACATGAAACATGAAATAAAAAAATTATAACAAATAAAGCTTAAATACTAAAACTAGCATTCTATTTATCAATAAAATTGTATTTTTGCTTTCATAAATATCATGCAGGAAGATATGAAAAAGTCATCCAGATACAAAAAATGGTACCATGGTTATAGCATATGTTAAATCAGCCTTTAATCTATGGGAAAAAATATAAAATATTTGTTTCAAAACCCAATACCCATCAAATATTATGAGAATAAAACAAACATTAAACCCTATTATATTATGTTATCACTAGAGGCTACATTGATAGCCAAATAAATATTAAATAAATATTTATATCTTAATACCTTTAGTCAAAACTCAAAAATATCTTCATCTTCTAATAAAAATCAACAATTCAGTTGTAAGTATCAACTTTAGATAAAAATCAACACATATATCCTTCAATATAGATAAAATGAGTCATGTATATAGAATCAAACCTGATATCTTTCAAAAAAATTATTTTTAGCCTGAAATAAACTTGAAGGCTTTTAATATTACCTAACTACAAACTCAAAGCTTTTGCATGCATTTCAAAACCATATAATCTTTCATTAAAATAACTCAGACAACTTCCTAAAATGAATCTTCACTTTCATGCAAACACTTCAAGTCTATCTTTTTATTATGAAAATGAATGCATCTTTTCATTTCAAATCAAGACTATAATATCTAACCTTTCCTTAAAATGCACCCAGATTTATTATATTTCCTTCTTTATTCTTATTTCTACTTATAGAATGTCACGTACGCCAAAATCTTGTAAAAAACATGAATATATACAATACACAACCAACATTTTATATACTTTTAAGTGAGAATTAACTACTTAAATTAGTGTTACAATCTTATTTGGTTCTAATTCTACCAATACTTAGTAGATGGCTTAGATATTAATTATTCCCCTTTGCCAAGTTTAACCAAAACTAATATTGCCACCTAAAGACCTTATAAAAACCACTATTTGATGCATGTGAATAATTATTTAATGGAATAAAAATTTTAAATGAAAAAAAAATATGAATACAATCAACCATATTAGAGTGAACATTGTGTCAATTAACAATTTCATTGTCACTTCCAACTAGCATTTACAAAACAAACCTTGGCTTTGAACCCTAGTTAAAAATATACTTCCTAAGTTTCACATTATAGTACCTATTATTCAACACCTTAGGAAATTCATCGGTATTACTACCAACATAAAAACCTTTTCCATATTTCTAACACATAGGTTTATATATTTATATAATAGCACTTCGATTTAGATAAGAAATCAAACCTTAAGAGAATAATTTATTTATATGTGAGATTTAAATCAAATCAAACATATAAATAATAATATTTGGAATCATTCACAATTCCATCCAAAGGACTAAATATCAATATGAACTATGTATGATATCAAAACATATATCATTTTTGAATTATATTAGAACCTTATGATCGCAAATATCATGTGATCAAACAGCTTCTATGAATCAAAAATACCACAACAATATATATAAAATCAAAGATTACATAAATTATGCATCATTCCTTAATGAAATGGACAAACATAACCATAATTACTATGTTCACATGACCAAATCAAACAATTATCAATTAACCATCTACAAAATTTTCCATATAAATTTAATGTTTTCATTATATCAACTTATGCTCTCAAAATCACTTTTTAATGTTGTGTAAAAAATTCATTAAATTCAACAATCATAATAATCATTCAGCACAATAATGAATATTCGAATTAAAGTGATAAACTAGGATCCCCATAAGCAATTTTAGTTATTACAACATTAGTCATCAGTATGGAATAATAATTAGTATACTTAAACTTTTAGAAAAAAAAATGGGTACTAAAATTAGGCATAACACTAGTGACCTTGGAAGCTAATTTCAGTAATGAAATTTAGTAGCAATAATAAATTGCCTTTTTAAGGATAAATCACTTAAGAGGACAATCTAGTTTTAATATTTTCCTAGCTATATATATGCAAAACTATTTCATTAAATATTTATAAGGGATGAAATGTTAGATTAGCATGGCATAGATAATATGATTTATTAGGCAAGGAATTTTTGGCTAGATATACAATCAAATATAAAAACCTTAAATGTAAACTCTAAAAATTAGTAATGATTTCAAGACATTAATATCCATTTCCTTTTAACTTAAAAATAAATAATCTACACTTTATCACATAAAAAATATTAACATAATTATATACTTATAGTGATATGGAAATTTACATGTACTTCACGCTCTACATAATGAATAATTTTCTGACGTAACTAGTTTTGATTCATTAAAAAGAATAATAGAAAATTAAAACAAGATTTAAAAAAATAAAATAAAACAAAATAGAGTTATTGATAGAACAATTTTGGATAATGTGTATTGACTAAATAACACATCTAATTTCCATCTATATCTTATAAATCAAAAACAATTTTCCCAAGTATAGTAGCAATTTTGTATGGTTTGAACCAAAGAGAATAAAATTTATGGTATTTCCATGAATTTTCATGAGCTTTATCCCAATAAAGGATGATGTCACAACATTAAAATTTTTATTACATATCTTTTTGTCAAACTAAATATTTAAATTTCTTTATCCTTATTTAATTTTTGTAATGTAATTGATTTAGTTTCATCCAAGACCAATAAATAATTAAGTCTTTTCTCTATTAAATTAGTATCTCCTGATAGATATTGTAAAGAAGTATGAAAAAATAAAATTTGAAATTTAATTGGTAAAATAGATTCAAACCCATAAGACAACATGAAAGGATAACAACTCATAGTGTCATTAACAATTGTATGAAAAATCCATAATGCCTCAAAATATTAAGATGTCAATTTTTTTTTTCTTAGAACACATTTTATTCATAATATAAATCATTTTTTTATTATTTGATTCTACTTATCTATTTCCTTGAGGATAATATTTAAAGGAATCACTATATAATATAATATCCTAAAAATTCTAAATATTCATTAGAAATGCATTAAGGATGGACATCTAATTTTTTTTGTATGGAATACCAAATCTATAAAATAAATATGATTTTTAAAGATATAAATTACTTCAGTTCTAACAAAATTCTTAAGTGATTTTGCCTCAATCCATTTCATAAAGTAATATGTAGAAATTAAAATATTTGAATGCCTAACAAAAGAGGATAGATGTATATTAAAAATAAAATCAATTCCCCATCTGGTAAATTATATTTTCAAGAATTACAGGGTTTAAAGGCATTGTCTATAATCTATCCCTACCAATAAATACTTGACATGACATGCTTGAATGTATTAATCTATAAGAATTTTTGAATAATGCAGGCCAATAGTAACCTATGTGTAAAAGTTTATAAGTTATAGATTTGGATAGATAATGAACCCTAAAACATCCATCATGACATCCTCTAAGAACATTTTTAAGTTTGATCATGAATTAAACATCTAAATAATACACCATCACTATGTATATAAGACAAAATTTTTCTAGTAATACACCATCACTCTCACATATCTTCATTATTTTTTTCAAAATTTTTATGATATGCCTAATTTTAAAAATAATAAAATAAGTAATGATACCAATCATGTTCAACCAACAAATAATCTAAATCATTCATCTCATGTCCAGAATTGTTTTTTTGAAAATAAATTACAAGTTTCAAGGACTAAAAATGAGTTTTAGCTATAAATAATTATCAATAGATAAATCCAAAACATTTATGCTAAAAGAAGCATTCTAAACTAAATATTTTTTTATATAATTCCTTTTAATAATATTATATGTCTTGAATTCATGATTATATTCTTATATTCTCAAAATCCATTTTGCTAACCTTCCTCAAAAGGTTTGTTGTTTCAAAAGATAAGATGAAATAGGTATATTATATCTTACAATAATCTTATTTCCCATAAACAAATAATCAAATTTTATTAATGATTAAATTACAGATAAAATTAAAATTTCAACGAGGGCTATCTTCTCTTTATATCTATAAAAATCTTGGTCATATATCCAATTAGTTTTCGTCATCTTGTGTAATCGCAGTACCTATAAGTTTGTTTGTTGCATTAATGTAAAGAATGAAAGGTTTGGATATATCAAGGTTAGTGAGTAAATGTGTACTTGAAAGAGAATTTTTAATATTATTTAAAATAAAATTAGTTCTTACATCCCACAAATTATTGATTAATGTTTAAAAAGTCTATAATTTATTTGGTTTATTAGGAAAATCTAATATAAATTCATACATGAAATTTATTTTTCCAAACAATGATCTAAGACCAAACTGATCTTTAGGTGGTCGCATCATTTTGATTTTTTTAATATACTTATGATAAATTGATATATAAACTTTATTAATAATATGTCTTAATAATTTTCCTTCGATGACACCAAAAACAAATTTCTTAGGCTTGAGAAATACCATACATTTAATATCTTGTGAAAACTTCATGAAAATGATCTAAATGCTTATTTATTTTTTAATGATGGATTGTTAGTTCATGTAATTAAGCTTAAGTTGCAATGCTAATTAAATCATCAAAAGCCACATGTATATCTGTATGAAAAGTAGCACATGTATTTATAAGATCGAAAGGCATTCTATTAAAGGTAAAAGTTTCACTTCAAGTAGTTAAGGTTATCTTATATTTATACTATGAATTAATAAATATTTGATTAAAAGCATAAAAATCCGTTAAATAAAGACATCATTTTATATTCTATAACTTGTTGAACAATTTGATCAATACTTCTAAGAGAAAAATTATCCTTAACATTAGCCTTGTTTATATTTATAAACTCTACAAATAATATAATATAACCTGTTTGTTTTACATATGAGTACTAAATTAACTACCCACTCAAAATATTTTATATGAAAAATGACATTACCATCAACCATTTCATCAAGCTCTTTAGTTATGGTGTCTTTAAAAAAAGTGATTATCCTTTTTATATTCTACTTAACAAGTTTCATAGTAAGTTTAATATAAATATCATGTCTTATAATATTAGTATCATAACCTTTTGGGTATTTCTAAGTCTAGCTAGAGAAATCAATGAATTTTTAAAAAAAATTAATCAATTTTAACTTCTCATTAGGTAAACTTTGTATTCCTAAATAAATAAACATTGGATCATCTTTAGTTAGAATATTTATTATAATGGTCTCTATAATAATTCTTATATAAGATTATTTAGTGTGTGATATCCTAGGTTAATCATTAGGGTTAAATATCAATTCTAAACTAACCAAAAAAATAGTAAGTTTACTACTATTCAGTTGACAATAATATACATAGTTAATACTATAGTCATCATTATAAAAATAATTAACTTTAATAAAATCATAGATATGATCATCACAATTAAAAACAAGCCAATTTTCATTGAAATCAAGAATTTTAGGTCTAAAACTTTTTAAAATGAAAAATCAACAGTAGGTTCTATTTCACTCAACGTAAGATTAGAAGTAAAAATAGTCAATTTATAAGCTCATACATTAAATTCTCTAGTTACGTGCGTAATAACTAAAACATAAAAATTTCATTTAAATCCCAAACCCTCTAAGTCTATCAATGAAGCCATCTTTTATTTATTTCATAAACTTACCTTACTTCTCTGATAACTAATTTAGATTCACGAAACACTTTGAATTATTTAACATTTAGCTGTATGTACTTTTATAAGCCTAAATATAAGTCTTCAACTTTTATAATGTTATTAGTAGTGTTGAAAGATTATTTTTAAGCATAAAAAAACACTTTTCCTATAAGATAAATAAGATAAAATCTGTCACCACTACCAACTTATGAACAAGAACTATTATTATATAAAGACGATAAATCATTCGTAAAAAAGACATTTTGATTTTAGATTTTGGGTTCATAAAGAGTCAATAATCATAGGTATCAATTTTTTTTTCTAAATAAGCAATAGTATGAGGTAAATAATCAATATGATTCCTAAATAAATATTCTATTTGAATATAAGTGTTCTCATTTCCTAATGGAACCCATGTTGTATCTTTCTAGATAAATAAGCCAGTTTCCTTTCACCAATATCTTCTTATAAGCATGGAAAATTGGTAAGAATATATAAAATTAGATTTTTAGTCATACATATAATCCTTTCATCATGAGAAACCTTGATAACAAGATCCCAAAATTTACAATATTTTTTTATTTGGAGAGAATCAAAGCCTATAAGTTTTTTATTGTTTGTCTCGTAATATATTTGTAATTGATCAACAATAAATTTTAGCATTATATTCTTTGATGTAACAGTGTATAATATACAATTATGTATGATTTGATCCATAATCTTAACATATACATAAAAATAAGGTATGTAATCAGTAGGAAGTTTTGATTCCTAATTATACACCTCTTTTTCTCAGCCTTGCACACTTGAGGAAATAGTAAACACAGATGAATAACCCATTTATTTGTCATTATAAATAGGGAAGGGTATGACATCAATAGTGGATAGAACATAGAAAATTACTAGGAGGCAATAACAGAAGGTATCATTAGCTCGCTTCTACTTTTAGATCTACCTAAACCAAGGTGAGAGGACCTATGGGGTATCTTACACACATGGAGGGATTATGAAATTAAATCTCCATGGTTATTTTTGGCACACAAATGAAGGTATAACCATGGCATAACCAAACTTTCACACTCCACCTAAGAATGATTGTCACATGTAATGCACAAACGCAATAGGTCAAACACAAGCTACTAATGATAGATGGGAAAGTACTTTCAAAATTTATTCTAAATAACATTCAAAAATAAGGGATGAATGGAAGATTGTAATTTTGATCTTTAAACCACAAAATATAGACATATTTTGAGTATGTAAGATTTATGCATCTGTAGGAAAATTATACATAACATATGGAACAAGGGGCATTATTTACTTTTTAGGATAGGTTATGATAGTTATATATTTGTAAAAAAGGAGTGGTGTACTAGTGGTTTTGAAACAATAAGGATTCCATTAGCATGCATGACATCACTTATTTCAAAGATGTAAAAAAACTCAAATACAAGATAATGGATCTACTAGGAGTGATTTGCATCCATTGGTGTGAACACAATGTAAACACCCAAAACATCCCTAAAACTCTAGATTATACACTATACATAGAATCTCAAATAATTTTCCCTATTAAATCTATAAACCCATGGTACCCTTAAAAAGTATTAAACAACATATCTCTAAATCTAAATGTATAAAGGGATTTATAATGTAGGTCTATGCTAAAAATGACCACCAATAATGAACCTAACACAAATATCCAATCATCAGAACTTGTAAAATAGATTATTATATTTCATCAAAAATAAAAAGTAAGAAACCATAATTATTCTCATTGTCTTAAAAAAAATATTATATACATCAATGTTCCAAAATATTGACATGGGGACAAGCATGATGGATTTTCTCCATGTTGGGTAGGAGAGATATATAAACATAATCTCAAAGCTTTCTAATGATTGCACAACTTCAACCACCTTAGAAAAAGAGACACAATGCAAACAATAATTATCCAAAATTTTTGAAGAGCCTATACTTTGAGAGAAAAATAAAGACCAAAAACCACCCTAGAATATATGAAAAACCCTCTATTTATACATTTTTACCCCTTTGAAATCCTGGAATGTGCGTTATAATTTGTAATATTGAAAATTTTCAAAACAACCCTTCAATTTATATCAAGATGCTCCCAACTGGAAAATATTTTGTGCCATGCCTAGAATATTCATTTATTTGAAATAAAATTCATTGTTATAATATCCTCTAAAAGGAATGATGAAGATTTTAGATTATTTTTTTGATTTCTTGTCTGGATATGCCTTTTACATGATCTATAAGGAGAGAATTTAACTTTTTTATCCAAACAAACTCTTTTGTCATCTTATACAACACTTGGAGATGCCTTTGAGTACTCATTTACAAATTTAGAGTCTTATTGATAGCTAACCTTTCCCTTGTACATGCCAAAGAATAACCTTGATCTTGAAATGATGAAATTTTAACACACAAAACCCATAGATACTTGAAAAAATTTATTTGGAGTGCCCCACCATTATCTTCGAAATCTAAAATATATCTCCCATGGAGTGTTTGGATAAGCAAAGCAAATGAAAACACAACACTTAGGATATTTTACCTTTTTTATTTTTAGATCTAACTTGCCTTTTCATAACTTGCTTTTCACACATTTTCTTTTTCCAAACATTTTATTTAGGGTTACCTCCATAATTTTTAATGCAATAATACAATAATTTTCACTTTTTGACATTTTGGGGAAATTCTAGTCACTTTTGTAAATTTAGAATTTTTCTTTGTTTTGGGGAAACCCAAGTCTAGCAATAGTTTTTTTATTTTAAATTTCAAAATTGTAAATTAAAGAATTGTAATTCACTGTTATAGTCCCCCTAAAAAAATTCCTTTCTAACATGTGGAATTGTTATTCGTACTTTTAGTTCCCCTAGAAAGCGCCCTTATGAAAATGGGAACTCCAACTACAATTTACAATTTTCAAAACTAAAAAATTGTAAATTAGATTTGGAGTTTCCATTTCCATGGAAGGCTTCCTTTAAGGAAATGGGAACTTCAACTAAAATTTACAATTTGCAAATTTACAAAATTTTAAATGGCCTTGAAAGTCCCCACTAGCATTACAAGCTCATGTTGACTAGCATTATTTGAAGGTTTCAGAAACCCACCTAAAACATACAATTTTCATAAGTGCAAAATTACAAAATTGAATTTATTCTTAAGATCTCCTTAAAGCTCCTCTTGATTTGAAATTTATCCAAGAATTGGCTGGTGGGATTGGGAGAGCTGACAATAATTTGCAATTGTATTTTACAGAGTTACAATTTTAAATTTTCTTCTCCCACAAAACATTCCAAGGGACTCTGGGAGCCTCTGATATAATTTTTGAAATTTGTAATTTCTTGATTTTTGCCCTAACTCCATTCCTACTACCTAGTTTGGTAGAGTACCCAGAAGAAGATTCTTATAAACCAACTCTTCTTATAAAATTGATGTACCAAATAAAAAACATTATTTATTTCCAAAATTCATTTGGATCAGAAGCAATTTCCAATGGAAACTTTTATTGCTCCTCATTTACTCAAAAAATTGAAATGGTTTCCCTGCATCAAAGCCAAAATTAATTTTTACAGTGGTAAACCATGATTTTGGGTGAAAATTGTGTCTTTATTTCTGAGTTGAAGATGAAATTCACATATAGCCATAGTTTTTGGAATGGGAACATCATCCATAACCTTTTATTTTCATAACTTGACGTAGGGTACTCAATAATTCATTATAAAGCAATAATCATGGTCATCGTATAACACATACATTCTAGTATTTTGGTGGAACCTCCAACAATTCCACCTCCAAGTCACTAAAAATATTCTCCTCTAATAAAATACTCCAAATTTCATTCCAAATTATAAAAATCCATATATTGAGAATAGCCTAGTCTCTATCTGGAATTGATATGTCTCTGAGTCACACAGTTGAACAGAATGTTCTTGGATTCCAACATTTTTGTCAGAGTCTTTAATAAGATACAAGGATAAATAGGCATCATATTATTTAGTCCTTTTTTGATTTTATCAAGATGCTCAACATCATCAATAGATGAATTAAAAATAGAATCCATTCCCATTGATTTTTTAGCCAAAGTCTCTTCATTGTCGATACTATCACCAAATTAAGTATAAAAGGAATGCATTTCCATTCAACTCTTATTCAAGTGGCCTTCTTTCTTATCATATGTATAATATCCTTGATATTCCTCAAATAATCTCTTTTGGTTCTTCAAGGACTCATTTTTATTTGAACATTGCCTGCGCTTCACAAGAGAGCTATCATTACTTTTAACTTTTTTTAGTGTTGAAGATAGACTTTTCAAGATAGGTAAATATGTGGAAGAATATCCATGCCTTAATATAACATTTAAGAATGGATCACCAAATGTAATATGCCTTTTTAGTTCCCTCTAGTTTCACTAAAGGCCACCACTCCCTATACTTCTTATCCTCCTCACTTGTCCTAAATATGCGAAGATTGATTATTGATATCTTGATTGTTGAGATTTTATTTGTTTGGGAGAATGTTGAATTGAACATATTTCATAGGATCCAAAAAATGGGTGAAATGAAAGATTTATTACATCCTTGATTTGATACATCTTATTTTTTGTATTATCTTGCTCCAGATCACGCATTTTAGTGATTGATTCATTCTTATATTTTTTCATTGAAGAACTCATCATAGCTTCCAATCACTATCCTAGTCTCTTTTTTTCTTGTATCCATGGATCTTTTAATTCTAGTAGAGAAATATTCTTCTAATGCCTAACTTCATGACTATTGCTCCTACTACAAACTCCATCTGGCCCATATCTAATTTCATAATAGAATTATCACATAGTAGTTTTACACAGGAAACATTATCACAAAAATCTCTCCTTTATCTTTCATGTGTTTTTAGTCTATCATTTGGGTAATCATTTCCTTTATCCATTTGAATTTCCCACCCATTCTATTCTCTTCCTTTACCAAAATCTAGATATTAGAACATAAATTCTAATTTGTAATTTTTCTAAGTGCTAATTGCACTTCAACTTCTCATTTTTGCCATGCACCTTTATGCCTTTACTCTATGAGGTTTATAACTTACCAATAAATTTAAAATTTATAGGTCAAATTAGAGTCAACACTATAATTTCCATCACTTTATCACTCTTCCCTCTATAGAATTTAGAGCCTCATAAGTAAATTATAATTAGTTTTAATACAAATTATGTTTCACGTTGTGAATTATATCATTCTCTTCTTGTGGAGTTCTCTATTATATGTTGAAATTTTATCTAGACATCCAAACCTTCATATAAATTTGACATAACATTTTTAATTTTCAAAATTTTATTTGGCCCCTTGAATCCCTAATAGGGCTTTATAGTGTCATTGGTAATTTAGTCAACTTGTATTTTGACTACAAAGTTTTGTTAAGCTTCTTTCTTGTTAGGGCCCACAACCTCCCACATAAGCATTTGTATTTTATGATCTTCATTTATATACATATTTCATCCAACCATGTGGATAGGTCAGTTTCATTTCCTTCATGTTGGCATCCTGATCTTTTTTGGGGTTTGACACCATTGCATTGCTTATTTGTTGTCCCTCCATGTAGACACTAAATAACACTATTTCTTTAGTAAATAACATAAATATTTGGCAAAAATTTTAGAACTAAAATTAGCTCTGTCCTAGGGATGTACACCCCCTACAAGTGTGCAAATAACCCCTAAATACCAATTGATAATCCATTGGGCCATAGAGTCAAAACTTGACCAACTTATAGAAACCACCTATGGAAGTTCAAAAAAATAAGGTAGATCAACATAAATAGATCAAGAAGATCTAAAAATGAACACACAACAAAAAACACAAAAGGAACAATATAAAAAAGACCCAAATTAAATGGGAAACATAAATAAAAAAGCAATAAAACAATACACTATAGAATATTATAAATAGGTTATAAAATCAATTAAGGATGTGTTATAGATGCTTTCCATTGACTAGTAGATCCAATATGTCACCATCCAAGTCTCTCAAGAAGAAAGTGTGTTCCCCAATCCTATAGTAAGTGGAATAGGGAACCATCCACAAAGCTTAAAATTTTCCATGCTTCCCTTTCTCCTCATGCCTACTATTCACAAATAGAACTAGATCACCTACTTAAAATATTCTTGAAGTGACCTTCCTATCATATAATTTCTTGACTATTTAATTGAAATTGGGGTGTATTCCATGAATTTGTCTTTAAATTTCATAAAGCTAAAAAATATGGTTCATCCTATTTTTATAGTGGTATATTTTCTCATCATCCTCTTGTTACTACATGAATTAATAGGTTGACAACTAAAAATTCATAAGCAAAACTACTTGAGCTCTATAAACAAGCTCAAAATGGATTTTTCATGTAGCTCTCTTGGGTGTAATCCTATCATCCCATAATGTAGACCTCAACTACTCACCCCACTTCTTCTTGTTTTCTTATATAGTACATCTAATGATCTTGATCAAGTTCTTATTACTGGACTCAACTTACTCGTTCCCCTGAGGGTTGTAATTGGAAGCATAAGCTAATTTGATGTAATAATAGTTTAATAATGCCACTAAATGCTTGGATTTGAAACTCATGGCATAGTTCATAATGATTTTTATAGGAATACCAAATCTAAAAATAATTTAATTAAACAAAAAGTGCTAACTACTTGCTGTGCAACCTTCTTTATATAGACCAATTCAACCCATTAGTCAGTTGCAAATAGTATCCATATGTGTCCATCACTTGATGAATCAATAATTTTTCAAACAAAATTGATTTCCCATTATCCAAATGGGCCTTCAATCATTACAATAGTCAATGAAAGATATCTTAAATCTTTTAGTCTCCTAATAAAATGCTTACAGTTCTCACATTTTCTAATTTTTTGAGTAATATCTTTTAATAGTGATGGACACCAATAACTAGCTCTCTAAATTTTATGAGTTGTGACTTTAGGCACAAAATTACCACCACATACTCCACTATGGAATTCTTCAATTAGGTTAATAGTTTTTTCTTCTACTAGACATCTTAGGAGAACCCCATCAATATTATTCTATGCTAATCCATTTTTAGTCAAGAGGTGTTTTTTGGAAACAAGTTTAAGAGTTCTTCTTTTATTCTTATTCAAGTTGGTAGGACAATTTATATTTTTCAAGTAGTAAACAATGTCTTTATAGTAGGGATATGACAAATTAATTCAATGAATCATCAGCAATAAAAACAATAGTGTTTACCTCAATGGATTGTAAATTGGTCTTATCCATGATCTTGGCTAGACCCATTCCTCTCAATAGCTTGGTGGTTTGAATATCAATGTCATACTCTTGGAACTTGTTGACCTACCTATATCTCTTTTTGGGTGCTTCAATATGAGTCAATATGTCCTTAACCATGGTATGTGTGATGTAAGTAACAATATTTAACCTGATAATATAAGGCCTAAACATCTTAATATCCTTCAAAACAATTAAATCTTATTTTTCCATAATGGTATAATTCAGTTCAACACCTTATATAACTTTTCTAAACAAAGCTATTGGTTGTTCATGACCATATTCATTATTTTACAAAAAGATAATATTAATAGTATTATGTCATGCAAAAGAGAATTTTTGGAATGATTTTGTGTAATTAGGGATGACCAAAATAATGGTATAATTTAAATATCCTTTGATGTCGTTGAATGATTATAGTCTTTATTCAACATGGAAGTGATAGGCAAACTCATCTCTAAAACTTTAGATGCAAATCTCCTTAAGAAATTGATTTATCCAAACAAGTATTGAATTCCATTCTTGGACTATAGGATAAGCACATTATCAATTGATTCTAACATGTTGGGGTCAATCAAGAAACCATCCTTGGACACTATATGTCCCAGCAACTTAGCCTTTTGCACTACAAAGTGACACTTCTTTGGATTAAGAAAAATTCTAAACTCTTTGGATCTAATAAACACTTTTTATATATAATCCAAATTTTTCTCTTTAGTCTTGGAGTAAATGGTAATCTCATCTAGATACAAAGATTTAAATTAGTTAATTACCCATGAAAAGGGAAGGTCCATAGCTGGCTAAAATGTTACACTGACATTAATTATCCGTAAGGGCATCCTCATATATATATGCATTCCATAAAGCATTGTGAATGTGATCTTGGGTCTCTTATATTCCTTTACCATAACATGGTTTGGCCTGAGATACCATCTAATGTGGATAAAATATCTGGTCTATTAACATTTTATAGTAAATTCTCCACGTTAGGCAAGGGATAATTGTCCTCTAATGAAACTTTATTTAAATTTCATAAATTGACACACAAGTAAATATCACCATTTTTATTTTTCATAGGGATTCAATTTTTCACCCATAACTAATATCTTATGGGCTAAATGATCCCAACATCCCTTATCTTCTTTAACTCATCCCACATCTTGGTGGCTAAGATGGGGTTAATAGGTCTGCTTCTTCCTGAAAGGCTTTCTATAAGGTTATAATGGGATGATGTGCTAAAAAAGTCTTCACTATATGCTTCTAATTTAGAATAAGACCATGCTAAATAAACTTGGTACCCTTTTAATAGTTGCATGTATAATTATTTCTTAGTTTCTCATAGACGAGTACCCAACTAAACTTTCCTTAGATTCTTAGGAGAACCCCAAATGTACTCAGTCATGTATTTTGAGATGAATGAATATCAAGTTTTGATTGTATCATATCCATCCAAAGACATTTCCAATCTTAACAATCTATTTAGGACTTTTTTTGTCTTCAGCTAAATGATATCCTTCCCAAACTAGATTCTGTTCACATCACAAACCTGAACCATGGATTCCAAGTTTATGAGTTGGTCATGGAACTCAGCTTTATAATTTAAAAACTTCTTAATTTGTTCATCATTATAAAACACATGCTAATGATGAACATTATCTAGGATATAATGCCTAATAAGCACCTCTAATTGATAGTGATAATGAAGGCTTGTATTTGTAATATCAAATTGAGTACCTAACACTGCAAGTCTATCAAATTCCTCATTGAAACTTATATTAGAATATAATATTTTAAATGCATCAAATAATTATAAAAAAAATCAAACAACATTCTAATATTATTTTAACCTTTTATTTTTGGTGGCATAAGAATTACATACTTGCTTAAATGCTAGTTCAAAATGAACCTTTACAATCAGACATTTGATTCCATATTCATGAGCAATCCATAGACCAATCAAGAGTACCTCATACTCAAAAATATTGTTCATGAAATCAAAGGACAACTAAGAATAAACCTTAAAGCATTTACCATTGTGGGCATAAAGGACAACCCCAATTCTAGTCCAAGATTGGAGCAAGTCCTATCAAAACACATCTTCCAAATTACATCTTCACTATCAGGTTCAACATCAAGAGTAGAAATTTATTCGTCAACATCAACATTATAAATAAATCTATCCAATCCGAAATTCATGTACAAAAATTCTTTTAGAGCATGCTTCAGACATTCAATTACATGTAGTATCTTTATCTCACTATAAAGTGTGACCATCTTACCCTATAAAGGAATGGTGGTGTAAGACAAGTCCATTTGTATAGTTCCACCCATTCTAGTAGTCCATTTTCATTATAACAACATCAACCACTTAAGTAGATAGTACATAACTACCAAAATTGTATTTAAATACTTACCTAGATGTAATACAAATCCTTTAGTCTATCTAATAACTAGACCCTCTCGTGAGTCTATGGCATAATAGTTGGTAAAGGATGATGTGATTTTTCCTGTAAGCTCATTTAGGACACCTATGAGAATCACATTGTAAGAAGATCTAGAATTAAAAATTTAATTATAGATAATTAGACCATTTACTAGTAGGTTTATATAATATAGATCCATATTCAACTCACTTTCTACCAATTCAGCTCCCAAATAGGCTTTTGGGGAGTGTTCAATAATTGCATCCAATTATTCATCTTCTTCTAGGGGTATTGGGGGAGAAGTTATTTAATTTGTAGCTGAATTATTACCATATTATGAGTATTCAAATTCCCTCTTCCTGTGTTTAGGTATTCATAATAATTCAACAAGTGGCATAATGATCTTTAATTGGATCAACACTTGGGCCATATCATGCACACTATAATAAGGAAGAGGATTTTAAGGAGGAAGGGTGACAACACCTTTGGCTAGGATACAATAACATAAAGTTTGAAGTGGATTAGGGTGGGATGGATTTGCATGTTTAGCAATCATTTTCAATGGTGGGTTTGTTTGGACATCATTCACACCCTCAGGGATACTAGATAATAAAGGCACTTTATTTTTAGCTAGAACACCTCTAGGTTTAACAACATGGTAAAGATGTGTTGATTTGGAAGCATTTGGGATTGTTGTAAGTTTCTTTAGTTACTTAATTGCATCTTTGACCTTTGGATATGTAGGGTTAGTGTCTTGAGAATAAGTAGTCAGTTGCCTAATTCTCAAGTAGTATTCTTTAACTTAGACAACTATTTCACTAATTAGTATATACTTGTCCTCAACTGACATTATTCCCCTATAATATTTCTTAATCATTAGTGATCTTAAAAACATGAAATCATGATTTGGTAGCTCATTTTCTTGTTCTATATTAACTTCAAAATAAAATTCATAGGTTGGGACACATACATTCTTAATTTCAATCCAAAACTAGTCAACCATAGGTGCACTTAGGAATTCCATGGACGTAGACATTTTCCTTTGGGAGTCTTGACAATTAAACATCAAAATCTCATCATCATACTCAAACTTAGAGTCAAGATCATCCACATCATCATCAATCAGTTCAGTACTATCACATGGGGGATGTGGAAGGAAACACTTGTCATACCAATCAAATTTGAAATCACATTTCACCATATTTACCTTGGCATTCAATAGATCAAGTATTTATTTCTCAAATCCTTTATTCTAATTTTTATCTATTTTTTCTTTACATGTAGGCCTCTTCCTCTATCATTATCTTGATTGTGGAAAGTAGGCCTTCTTTATGCTTGATTTAGATTTGGATCTCTTTTTGAACTAATAGACCAATGAGGCATCCTCTTCTCAGCCCTAGTTAACTTGTATGACATATATTTGTTAGGGATACCAAAGTCTTAACCATTTCCTCAAGTTTAGCATTCTTAGTGGTTTGTGTTTTTTTTCATTGACCAATTTTATATCAGCCTACTTGTTCAAGGGCTTTCCCATAGCCTTTATATTGTTCTCAATTTGGATGGCCATATTGAATTACAACTGCATATTAGTGGTAACCTTATCCCTCAAGTAATACACAACCTTATTATCAAAGGCATCACAATATTTAATCAAGCACAAGGTATCAATAGGACTTATGTTTTCAAATAGTCTTGTCATAGTCTTCTTTATCCATACATTGAAGTCTTGCATGCACCCATTGGGGTTCTATTTAATTTTTTATATTATAACCAAAAGAAACCTTATATCAATTTTATCACCATAATGAATTCTAAAAATATTCTTCAATTCTTCCCATGAATCAATGCATCTACGATGAAGGGAATTGAATAATTCATGATCATCTTTTTTTAGTGTGTGCACAAAAAAATTAATGCAAAAATTCTCATTATCAACTTAATAATATTTACTAGTAATTTGAAAATACCTAAAGTGTTAATCACCACTCATTTCATTATTCCCTTGGATTTTTGGAAGGAAGTTCCTTACTTCATTCAGGACCTCATTGGGATAGCCTTCCATTGCATCAAAATTGATAGGCTTGAATTTGGGAAATCAAAATACAAGATGTTCATTCAAATATTTATCTATATGCCTCATAATTTGTTTAATTTTGGGTTCAAGAACAAATAGTAAAGTTATGTGAGGGGTTGCGTAGGGTGGACTTAGTGGATCAAACTTAGGACGGGATTCAACTAGTTAAGATGGAGATAGATAATAAATGGGACTATATGTTTTTAAATTATTATAAAATTTGTGATAGTCCTCAATAATGGGAAGTTCAACAAAAATTTTAAGATGACCATAACATTGAAAACTCAAATACTCCTTTGAAGCTAAACTTTTTCTTTCAACTAACTTCCAAACATGTCTCCTTCATCTTTGAAGCAAACATATGGGTGAGACAATTTGTTTTTATGAGTCATCATTAAAGGATGACATCAATCCTTCCATATTTTCAAGTGAAATAAATAACACTTAAACCTAAAAATTAATATGTTAAAAATAGGCGTTGATCTTCTCTGAAATTAGGTGATAAAATTGGAGTCACCAATAGAATAAAAATTCTAGAATATAATAGTTAAAAACTTATTGTGATACATGATAGATACATGATTTTCTAAATTTAATGATGAGATAATATCATAAACACACTAAAATTTTCATATTTTTGTTCAAAAGGGGAATCACCTTCCAACATGAAATTTGGTAGCTCTTTTCAAAAAATGTAGTGGAAGTCAATCTATTAGATCTTTCAATTATATGCACATCCCCAGTGGAGTTCTACGACATTGATGGACAAGATAGTCAAACCATTCTCAATTAATCCTAACTTTCAAACACATAACATAATATGGAGAAACTATGTCTGATAATATAGATGAGATTACTTGCATAAAATATTCCAATGTATACAACTTTTTCAAACCTAATTTAATTACAACTCCTTATAAGACTCCTTGGAAACACAAGTAACTAGGATTTCAATATATTACCTCAACATAGTGCCAATTTAGTGGTGGTATTGAATAACCAAAGATAGTCAAATTGCACCAAAGATAGGCAAAAAAATTCATAAACAAACACTTACATCTCTATGCAAGAGTCCTCGACAACATAAGTTTCAAGGTTCTTAATTTCTCCAAAAAAATGGTACCAATTAATTGGTGGTGTTGACTAAAAAAAGATATTAAAATTTCAAAAAATATAGATAGAGAACATCACAAACAAATACTAACAGCTCTGTGTAAGAGTCCTTGAAAACACAATTAATAAAGATTTGATTTTTAATCCCTAACAATGATGCCAATGAAGTGTTGGTTCATAGTTTTACACCTCTTTTTCTCAACCTTTCACACTTGATAAAATATTAAACAAAAATTAAAAATAATTTGATATGTCATTATATCGAGGGATGGTTTTGGCATCAAGAATTGACCAAACATATAAAATGATTAGGAGGCATTGACTAGGGTATTGTTAGCTACCTGCTACCTCTAGCTCCACCCAAACCAAGGTTAAAGGACCTATGGAGTATCATGATCACATGGAGGGATTCTATAATTTAATATCCATGGGTATTTTTATCACACAAACGTAGGTCTAACCAGGGCATAACCAAACGTCCACCCTTTACTAAGGAAGGGTTGTCACATGGAATGCACAAATATACTATGTCAAAAACAAGCTACTAAAGATAGGTGGGAAAGTGATTACAAATTTTATCTTAAATAATTTTCAACAATAAGGGGATAACTGGATGATTGAAATTTTGGTATTTAAAGCACAAAATATAGACACATTTTGAGTATGCAAGATTTATACATCCATAGTTAAACAAAACTTACCATATGTAACAAGAGGTATTATTTTTTGGGTAGGACAAGTTAGGATAGTTAGATAGTTGTAAAAAAGGGGTGGTGTGTTGGTGGTTTTCAAACAATATGGATTCTTTCAACACTCATGAAATTGGTTATTGCAAATATGTAGAAAAACTCAAATGTAAGCTAATGGGAACTACAAGGAGTGATTTGCATCTATTGGTGCCAATATAATGTAAACACCAAAATGATCCCTAAAACACTCTTGAAAACATTGCACTTAGAATGTCAAATAATTTTTATTATTGAACTCATAAACCTAGGTTGCCTTTAAAAAGTATTCAACAACATATTTCCAAATATAATTATAGAAAGGGATTTATAAGCTAGATATATACTCAAAATGACAACCAATAATGAACACAAAGACAAATATATGATCATCAAAACTTGTAAAACACATTACTGTATTTGATCAACAATAAAAATTAAGAAACCATAAGTACTATAACTATCTTCAGATAAATCTTACCTACATCAATGTTTCAAAATGCTGCCATAGGGACAAGCATGGTGTATTTGTTCCATGTTGGGTACGGGATACATATAAACATGCTCTCAAATATTAGTAATATCTATACAAATTTAACCACCTTAGTAAGAGAGATAAAATGTACACAACAATGATCCCATAACTTTTAAGATCCTATGTATGGAGAGAAAAATAAATACCAAAAAACAACTAATAATAGAGGATAAACCCTTTATTTATGCATTGTTACCCCTTTTCAAATACAGAAATGTGGGTTGAATTTTTCATTATCGTAAAATTACAAAACAACAAATCAGGCTATACAAAGATTCTCTTAGCTAGAAAATATTTATTTCAACACTCAAAATCTTCTAATAAATATCATTGCTCTAACTGCCTCTACAAGGAATGATGGAGATTTTTAATGAACAAAAATTTCTATCTAGACTAAAGTTACCATAAACCAAGATCTAAATTAATAACAAAAAATTATTTTTTTTGATTTTATTTAATTAATTAAAACCCAAAATATTTTTAAATAAGATTTGTCTTAGAATTAGAGTTGACATGTAAAAGTTTGAAAAAAACTCAAATCTAAAAAAAAACTTCTGTTTTAGCAGCTATTATTTTTATTCAGTTTCACATGCAAGCACGTTCAACTCTAAAAATATCTAAAAATAATATAAAAAATAAAATTAGCCTATTGTATGAATTTTAATGGAATTTAAAATCGAGTCATAAAAATAAATAGTTTTTAAAAATAGAAAAATCTTGAAAAAATCAATAAACTACAATTTCAGACTCTCATATTGTCATGTTTGGCCTCTAAAAATATTGAAAACATTTTTAAGTGGAAAGAGTGGATAAAAAAAGAAACTAAATTTTTAATATGGTCATTTTGTCATGTGGAATAACTCAAATGGATCGATGAATCAAAATTTATGGCTTCTAGAAGTTGGCCTATTTTTTCTACATCATTCTCCTCTTGTTGAAAACAACTCAGCTCCTGCGTGTTGCCCTGATTATAATGCTACCACTTTTTTAAAAATATTATTTATATCTCATTATACAATATAAATGTTGTATTCTTACTACTATCCTTCCCACTGGACCAAATACTTCTTATAATTCCCTTGCCTTATGTTCATTGTCTTCATATACAAAATTTAAATATATCTTTTCCTTTTTATTTGGAAACTAATACTGCCAATTTAATTCTTCATCTGTGTCACCCTGACCATATTCTCCATATAATTCATATAAATTTGAAATCTAAAATATTAGATATATATATATATATATATATATATATATCAAAATTATATGGTAATCTTACCTCATATGCATTGTTTATTTGATTTTATTCAAAATTCTGCATGGACCAATTTTATTGTACTTCAAATTATTGTACATGCCTTTTGGAAATATTTATTTTATCAAGCAACCTATTACAAAATCTCCTTATTCAAATACCTTTGATCTTCTTCTAACATCTACTGATTCTTTATATTTATCATTACTTTCCTGTAACTTTCTTCTTACTATTTCTTGCAACTATCGCATATGCTTTGTAAATGCTTCTACAACATCATCACTAATTTGATCTAAAATTTGAAGTTATACCAAATCTAAAATAACCATAGGTTTTCTCCTATAAAAAATTTGAAATGGTTATTTTCTTGTCAGTGTATTCACTAAACTATTATAATAAAAATTATCTTGTGGTAAACGCAAGTATTACTTTGGCTTCTCTCTGACTATACATTTCAATAAATTTTCTAAGCTCTTATTCACAACTTCTATCTATCCATCTATTTCTAGGTAATATTCACTACATAATTATTGTTTATTGCCCATCTTCCTCTAAAAAATAATATAAAAAGGAATTAGAAATTTTGTGTCCCTATTTGAGTTAATAGTTTTTGGAACACCATGCAATCTCACAACATCCTTTAAAAATAATTATGCAACTCTAGTGGCATCAATGGTTTATTACATGAAATGAAATGAACCATGTCTAGAAATATGTCTATAACAATAGAAATTGAATCATTAACCCTTTGTGTGTTTGGTAATCCTAATATAAAATCCATACAGAAATTTGTCCATGGTCCTCTTGGAATTTGTAATGGCATATATAATCCATTATTTTATGCATGTCATTTAGCCCCCTGACATATCATGTACCTTGAAACATACCTTGTCACATCTCTCTTCATATTTGGCCAAAAATACTTTTCCTTCACCAGATTTATTATCCTCATCTTAGAAAAATATCCATCCAAACCTCCTCTATGTAATTCTCTTATTATAATGTCTCATAAAGACCCAAATAGGATGCATAATTCTTTCCCTTTAAAACTATAATATTTTTTTGTAAAAGATACCATTAATAGTATCTAACCCACCTATTAATGGATTCTTGCACTTCTCAACTACCTTTCCAAAATATGGGATAGTTTTATATAATTCTTGGATAGGTTTAAATCCAACTACTTCATTCACCATGGTAGTTAATAATGTTGTTCTCCTACTCAATACATCATCTACCTATTTCTATTTTCCTGATTTATGTATCAATACAAAAGTATATCCATGAAAGAAAGATACTGTATTTGATCTATAAAATGGCACTTATTTCTAAGTAAAATTTGTTTAGCTTGTATCCTTTAGTCAAATCACATAATTTATTAAAAAACTAAAGGAAAATGAAACTAAATTTGACCTTTTAAAAAATATTTATCTCAAACACCAAAGTGATAATTTTTTTATTAATATGTTTTATTTGACTAATTATGAATTCAATAATGATTAATAAATAAAACTAATAAAAATGTGGAAAAAGAATGCACAAATAAAATCAACTCATGACAAACACTTAATAATGGAGTTCAACAATGCCTATGTCTCCATGTTTGCTTATAGTACAAATTGATCCATTTCTATGAAATTTGAGACCATAACCAACCCTCAAAATTGTCAAATGGATACTCTAAGATTACATACAAATTGGCAACAAACCTTAAAAAATTCCCAGAACCCATAGACAGACCTTTCACCTTACTATCATCAATGCAATCTTGTAATCCTCTGGATTTTTTTTCATAAGTCTTGAAAAATAACTAATAAAATAACCTTATCAAATCCAAAACAAGTTCTTCAACATACCATTTACATCATCTCAAATTATAGGACAATTCCCTAGTTTGTACAGAGAGCTAAAAAAGCCTCTAATTTCTTCAAAAAGGGTGATATGTGCAAACTAGTCTATTATGGCCTATACACGGTCTATAGCTATAATGCATTTAAATATAATTTTTTACTTTTCATAATATTTATGAACCATGTGTTATAGAGGTGGGACACCTCATTGTTTTACATGGGAGCAAAGGTTCAAATCTCCCACTCCACACTTCAAAAACAAAACTATGTCTTCAAATGCAAGTTCAAGAACTTTATATAGTGCTTAATTCCATGGATGAAATTGTGGGATAATTATCATTTTACCAAAATTTTAAGGGTTAAAATTATATAGTGGATTGTAGATAATGTAAATTTGTTTAGTCCCACATTTGTCATTGGATTCCACTGTGAGTCTTTAAATAGACTCTCACCTACCTTCAAGCTTGGTCTTTAGACCATTTTGGATGCTTCCTCGTCCATGTGCATTTGAAACTCTATGTAAGTCATTTTTGAGAAGCTTGAGCTTCATGGTAGTTTATTGGGAAGTGAGTTTGACCCATTATGTTTTGTATTAAGCTTAGGATGTGGCTTCTTTAATTAGTTGTGCTAAACTTAGCATGTTGATGTGGTTTTGACCCAACTCTGGTAATGAGATATGTTGGGAATTGGATGTTAGGATCAACCCAACTCAACAAGCATGATCCACTTATGACTTAGTATTGTGGTCAACTTATGCTTTCTTATGTTTCATGGACCCATATGTGTTAAATATAATCCTAGACTGTGTCATGCTTAATTTGACCAATTTAGGTTAAAATATACAACGTGAATCATGTTTCATGGAAATTGTATCTAGTTCAAGCTCAATTCATCTCATTCAAGTTCAAACCTAAGGTGAATTGGGCACTTCAAGCCAACTCAGGTCTTTATTTCTTAACACAAGCTCGACACTTCAACTTGGGTCCGCATCCCAATTTATTCTCCAGTTGACATTGAGCATTAACAAAAAATATATATGGATAAATGAAGTGGTGGCAAGTCATGTGGTGGATTGAAGACCCACCATGTGGACCACTCACAATTTGACACTTTTCAACATGCAACTAGATGGATGCTGCATAACTCTATCTGTGGTAGGGTCCCTTTTCAAAACTAAAGTAGACTCCATCGACTATGGTCCCATAGCTAACCTAATTGTTTTACACCATCTATATACTCATAATAAAGATGAAGTATAGAGGCCAATATTTTTTCCTACACAAAATCATTTCCATGTGTTGTAACATAATTGGTTCATTTGGCAAGCTAGGATTATGCCACATCACCTTGTGTCACCTTTTGCCCTATTGATCTATTAAATTCAATGCATGATATTTTTCACATATTATCTTGAAATTTACCTATTCAAACTTCATTTGAAATCTCTTTATTATCTCTATGTCATTTCAATGATCAATTTACAATTTGATAACCTCTATCTTAGAGTGTATGTTGATCCTCCTGGATCAATCCTCCCTACTATGAGGGATTTTGGTCTACCAAAATTTGGTACCCAACTTGATCCTCTAAAATTCCAGTTGATTCTAAAGAATTTTGACATTTTTTTATCGATCTACTTAGGTTATATAACTACACCTAAAATTATTGGAATAGTCAATTGATCAAATCTTCCACAAACCCTCTACTACTATATGGTTTTAATGAGACTCTACATAAACTTATGATTATGTATCTATATCTATGTCCAATTTTGATGCATAACTTTTACTACCTTTACACATGGATAATAACACATCCATCAATGTTCTCTTCTACTACATAGTCTTAATGGCCTCTATAAAAAAGTACGTGTGTGGACCTAGTATTTTCTAGGTATGATAAACTATTTTTTGAAAAATAATACTTAATACAAAGAACCATACCCTAATCGACATATATTATTATTAATAGAAAATGTCTGCCAAAATGTGAGAAAACAACATGAGTATGATAACCTTGTCACTCAGTTATTCTCTACAGGTAACTCCACAATAAAACAAACAACAATTTTTAAAATGCATGTATATGTGTGTGTGTGTGTGTATATATATATATATATATATATATATATATACAAACAGTGTCTCTTGGGTGTTTAAAAATTTTGCATGGTGTACGCCACAATAATACTTGTATGGGTCTTATTCATACATCCTAACTAGTACATTATTTATGATGGTTTTTTAAGTATATATAAATGGATATACCAAAACACACTTAAGATTTCTTACCAGCTATATAATCTTGGTGTGGATCTGACTCCTTTAGTAGTCACTCTATGGATCATTATGTAGCTTACCTTTAGGTTTGTGATGGTCACCTAGTATATACGAGTCTGATGTCTAACAAAATCATCATGACTGGGTCTAGAGACCTACCCTATCTCAAACTACATGATCTAATTGTGATCCAAGTGAAGCTCTATGACATCAGCTTTGAAATATGCTTTTTGAGTGAAGAGATATAAATTTATTGAAACCATCTTATCCATCTCTAATGGAATGATATCTAGAGTCACCATGTCTGAGAACTATCTCCCAACTATAAATCATAAGGTGCAATAACATGTTGCCATACCTCAGATAATACCATTCTATATTGAAATTATTTTAGCATGCGATAGTAGTAATCTTGGCATGCCTAATCAATGTACTACGTCAGTTGTCACATAACCTATTTTAGTGTCTCCATCAGAAACAAGTCTAATGACACATCCCTCTAAAATGAGTAGAATACTCTATTTGGAGGCTCTTGTAGATCATAATATAATATCTAGAGGTCCATATGGTGTCCTCTATTAAACTAAGTATTTTAAATGCTGACTAATACTTAGGATAGTAGGAATCTTTCCTCTACTCATGTTCCTTTGTTAGAACCACTACAGTGCATGATCAGTATGTCATAACCAACAATATTCTACCACATATCCACATCTCAAGTAATGACTAAAGATTGGACTCATTGAAGTACAAGGATCATCTTTATGGTATTTCTTCCATCCTAATTATTTTACTAACTAATCAAAAAAATATCAACTTTTTATTAAAAATCGATGATCTACTACTCTTGTGTGCACTAATATGCACTCATATTCACCACCATAATATTTAGTTATATCATTCATTATGTCTTCTCTCAATATCATGACACAATCATTTGTATCATCGTTCCCAATATCAAAAGCATCATGGGCAATTGCATCTATGTGTACAAATCCATGGCTTGAAGTAGCTCCCAAATAGCCACACATACACTATAAAAAATCTATTAATGATAGGCAAGAACCACTCAATACCAAACTTGATCCATAAATTGGCACTTATTTATGTGTAAAAACTATTTACCTTAGATCTTTTAGTCAAATAACACAATTTTGGAAACACTCAAGGAAAACAAAATTGAATTTAACCTTTCAAAACATATTTATCTCAAACCCCAAAGTGCTCAACTTTATGTTAATATGTTATATTTGACTAATTATACGTTAAATAATAATTAATAAATAAAATTAATCAAAATGCAGAAAAAGTATGAACAAATAAAATCATCTCATGATAATCACTTGATAATGGAGTTTGACAATGCCTACATCTTCATATTTTATTATAGTATGAACCGATCCGTTTCCTTGAATAGTGAGTACATGGATAATCCTAAATTTTTTTAAATGGATAGATAATATACGACTACATACAAATCGGCAACAGACCTTCAAAAAGTCCTAAAATCCATGGACAAGCCTTCTAGCTTACTATCATCGATACAACCTCATATTCCTATGGATTTTTTGCCAAAAGTGTCAAAAATAGGATTATAAAATGGACTTAACAAATAAAAAATAGGTTCTTTAACATAGCATTGAAGTCATCCTAGAGTCTAGGATAATTCCCTAGTTTACACCAAGAGATAAAAATGCCTCTAAATATTTCAAAAAGGGAGATATGTGCAAACTGGTCTATTATGGCCTATACACAATCTAAAACTATATTGTATTTGAATACAATTTCACCACTTTTATATTGTTTATGAACCATGTTTTATAGGAATGGGGAACCTCATTATTTTACATTGAGGTAGAGGTTCAATTCTCCCACTCCACACTTCAAAAATAAAACCCTGTCTTCAAATGCAAGTTTGAGCACTTTATATAGTGCTCAATCCCATGAATGAAATAGCGGGATGATTTTCATTTTACCCAAAATGATAAGGTTTTGAATACTTAGGTATTATATTATGGCTAATTTAAATCCATTTAGTCCCACATTTGTCATGGGCTTCCATCATGAATTGTTAAATAGACTCTTACCTACCTTTGACCTTGGTCTTCAAACCATTTTGTATGCTTCCCCATCCAAATGATTTTGAAACTTTGTCTAGGGAATTGTTTATAAGTTTGAGATTTATGGTATTTTAGTGGGTAGTGGGTTTGACCCATCATGCTCTATTCTAAGCTTAGTATGTGGCTTCCTTAATCTGATGTGCCAAACTTAGCATGCTAATGTGGTTTTGACCCAACAAGAGCAATGAGCTATGTTGGGAATTAGACATTGGGATCAACCCAACTTAGCAAACACAATCCACTTATGACTCAACATTGTATTGAACCTGAGCTTTGTTTTGTTACATGGACATGTCTATGTTAAATATAATTATGGATTATGTCATGCTCAACTCGACCCATTCAGGTTAAAATATAGAACCCAAATCATGTTCTATGGAAATTATATCCCTCTCAAGCTCAATTAAGCCCATCTAGGTTGAGTTGGCATCTAGAGTGAATTGGGCTCTCCAGCCCAACTTGGGTCTCTCTTTCTAAAATTGGGATCTCTCTTTCTCAAATTGGGATCGACACTCTAACATAAGTCATCGTCCCAACTCAGGCTTGATTTGACATTGAGTATTAAATATATTTTTTGACTATGGAGAAATGAAGTGGTGGAAAGCTATGTGGTGGCTTGAGGACCCATTATGTAGATGACTTATATTTGAACACTTGTCGATGTCTAATTAGATGGATGCTCCATAGCTCTATTGGTGGTAGGTTCCCTTTCTGGAACAAAAGTAGACTCTATCGGTTATGGTCCCATAGCCAACCTACTTGTTTTACATCATCCATATATGCCTAACAAAGACAAAGTATAGATACTAATATGTGTTCCTGTACAAACTTGTGTTACCACATACAAACTCAATAGCATATACCAAAATCATTTAACAGTGTCTTTGGATCCTCTTGGATCACTATTTGAATGCTTACTATTCAACTTATTTTATGTATTCACATACTTTAAACCCTCATGATTTGTAAATAGGATAAAATACATAGGCACCAGGTAATACCTCCAATATATTAATGATTGTACAATTGTATAAAGTTCAACATCATAGGTAGAATACTTTGCTCTTACCTCATTTAATTTCTCATTGAAATATGCTATTCACTTCCTTTTTTGACTCAACACATCACCAATTCCCATGAATAAGGCATCAAAATCAACCCCAAACACTTTGTTAAATTTTTTTAATGCTAAAATTATTTTATTTGTAATCTTCTTCAAAAATTTAAACTCTTTATGGCTGCTCTAGTCCATGTAAATTGCTTCCCTCTCATGTAATTTGTTATTGGTTCCACAATACTACTAAAATTTTTAATAATTTTTTTTTAAAAATTTGTTAAAAAATGGAAACTTCTTACCTATTTAATGCTTTTTGGAAAATGCCACTCAACAATTGACTTTATCTTTTTTTCATCCATTATCATGCCATTTACTGAATCTATAAATCCTAAAAATACTAAAATATTCTTCATAAACTTGTAGTTCTTAAAAGTTGCATACAACTTCTCCTTTTCTAATAATTCCAGTGCCATTCTCAAATGTTGTAAGTGTTTTTTTCTAGTCTTATTGTATATAAAAATATCATCAAAATAAACAACCAAAAACTTACCAATATATTTTCATAGCAATGTATTCATCATCCTCATAAATTTACTAGGTGTATTTGATAATCCGAAGGGCATCAACATCCACTCGTATATGCCATCCCTAGTCTTGAATCCAGTATTCCACTCAGCTCCTTCATGAATTTGAATCTAATAATAACCAACCCTTAGATAAATATTGACAAAAAAATTTATCTTGCAAGCACATCCATCATATCATCTAAATGAAGTATAGGAAATCTACTCTTGATTATAATTTTATTAATGTCTTTACTATCGACACACGTTCTCCATCCTCCATCTTTATTTATATTTAGCAATGATGGTGTTGCAGATGGAATCATCATCTCCCTTATTAGCTTCTTTCTTAACAATTCAATAACCTATTTATTTAATTCTACATGTTTTACTAGACTCATCCTATAAGTTGATTGATTGGGTAGAGCTGATCCTAGAATCAAATCAATGTGATGTTAAAAAAAATTCTTTGTTATTAAACCATCTAGTAACTGATTGGGCATAACATCTACATATTCTTTCAGTAGTTTTGTTACTTATGTTGGTATTTTCAATATTTTTGTGTCTTCGTTCTTTGCTACTAATACATAAAAACAACCCACCAACTTTGTATCTTTGATAAATTCTTTAGTAGAGAGCATTCTTTCTTTCTTATCTTCCTCTTCCCAATAACACATGGCATGCATCTATCAGAATAAAATCACACCATATTTCATCATTATAACTTTTTTTCTATTAAAAACTTGATTAAGCCCCTTTTATCTATTATAACCTCATTCCCTTTCTTCACCATGAAATCCAATAGGGATTAGGATATTTTTCACATTAAAATTTTTGTTTCTCTATCATTTCTTCAGAAACCATATTTTCACAACTACCACAATCTATTATTAGTTTTCATATATTTCCACCTGAAGTACATCTTGTTCAAAAAATATTTGATTTCAACCATGTTTCACCACCTTATTTGCTCTACACTTGTTCCTTCCATGGAATGATCACTATTTTTCTCATCATGAGATTCTCTCCAATATCAACTAATGAAACTTCAATATTTTTCTCTTTTATCTAAGCCTCAATAAGATTTAATCCTAGGCAATCCTCTTACCTCTTTTCTTGATATTGTTAGAATGGACACTCAAATTCTATATGCCCTTGTTCTTCACATATATAAAAAACATAAGATGTACATTGATTTAGAAGCCACCCTCTAGCACAATCATAACCTCTTCCTCTCTAAAATCCTCTTATTTTTTGTTGGTATTGAGACACTTGCCTATTCTAATCTTTCCTTTCTACACCATGTGATGACTCACCTTCATTAATATTAGACCCACCTATGGTGGTATTAAACCCACCTCATCCCCTTAATGAAAAGTGTTTGCCTCTTCTTGGACAAAGAGATGTTCTTCTAAAATATTATCATTTTGTTTTTCTTCTACCTTCAATGATAACTGTTAAGCCTCCTCCTTGCTAAGCATTCTATGCATTCTTAATTTATATTGAATATTAAATTTCAAACCATTTACATACCTTGCAGCCATCTACTCTTCTATTTCATCATGTTCCACTCATATTGAAATATTATAAAACTCATATATATATACTCTTATATACTATGATTTTTTTCCCAAAATTATAAAATCTTCTATCTATTGTTTGTACATAACCAATAATAAAAAAAATATATCGCTTGGCTTCTTTTCCATCATTTTCCATGAATTAATATTATCTTTACCTTTTATCTATCTCTCTTTTTTTAGGTAATCCCACAAAATCATTGCATGACCTTTTAATTTTATGTATGCAAACTTTACCTTCTTGTCTTCTTTCATTGTATTGCACTCAAAGAACTTCTCCATGTTGTTCATACAATCTATCAACTCCTCTGGTTTTAAATTACCTCCATAATCTAAAACATCAACCTTGATTCATTCATTATTTCCTTATAAATCCCAAACCATCCTCTCTTCTATCGATGGTGGTTTATCTTGCTATTCTTCTTCTTGTTGAATTTCTTAATCATGATTTGTTTCTTGCTCATCACCTTATCTTCTTCTCTGATTGGTGACAACCTCTATTATTTATTTCACTTGCCTCTATAGTTATTTTTTATTCTGGTTAATCTTCACAATACCTCGTCATCCACTCACCATTTCTTACTCCAAGATTCAACCTTGCTCTGATACCAAATAATGAACAAAAATTACTATCAAGACAAAAATTACCATAAGCCATGATTTGAAACAATAACATGAATTGATTCATATTTATTCCTTTGAATTAATTACAACCCAAACCATACTTAAATAATATTCAACATAGAATTATAGTTGACATGCAAAAATAAGAAAAAGACTAAAATTTAAAAAAAAAAAAAAAACTTTTACTCATAGTAGTTGCAATTTTTGGTAAGTTTTGCATGCAAGCACTTGTATCTCTAAAAATATCTCAAAATAATTTAAACACAAAAATTAGTCTATTTTATGAACTATAAATTAAGTTCATGTCCGGTCATAAATGTAAAAAAAATTAAAAAATAGAAAAATCCCAAAAAGATCAATAAACTATGATTTGGGACCCTTATATGGTCATGTGTAGCCTCCAAAAAATATTTAAAACACCTATAAGCAAAAAGAGTGGCTTATGGAGGTGAATAAAATTTTAGATAGTCATTTGGCATGTGGAAGAGCTCAAACAGAGTGACAGATCAAAACTTATGGCATCTAAAATTTAACCTATCTTTTCTACATTAGTTTGTAATAAAAACTTTGATTTATTGGATAGAGATGCCTTTTACATGAGATGGAAGAATTTTTTCCTTTGGAGCCAAATAAACTCTTTTGTCATCTTTTTCAACTACCTGGAGATGCCTTTGACAACTCAATTACAAATCTAGAATCTTCGAGACAGATACCCTTCCCCTTGTGTACACTAAATAACAACACTACACTTGTAGTGATGGAATTTGAACACATTAGACCCATAGTTGTTTATGAAATATTTTTTGGAGTGGCCCACCTTTATCTTTCAAACCTACAATATTTCTCTCATGGAGTGCTTATATAAGCAAAGAAAATGAAAATTAAACACTTAGGTTATTTTACATTTTTGCTTTATGGCTTGAACTTGACTTTTCACAATTTGAATTTTTCACATTTTATGTTTCCAAATGTTATTTTTAGGGTTACCTCCACATTTTTATTATAAAAATGCATTAATTTTCAATTTTTGACCTATTTTTGGGAAATTTTGGTCGCTTTTACAAATTTGTAATTTTCCTTTGTTTTAGAGAAATTTGGGTCCAACACCAATTCTAAAATTTGGAAACTATAGAATTGAAAATTTTATAATTACAAATTGAAAATTACAATTCATAGTTATAGTCACCCTTAAAATTTCCCTTTGTAAATTGTAGAATTGAAATTTTCACAATTACAATTCACAGTTGTAGTTCCCCTAGAAAGTTCCCTTAGGGAAATGGGAACTCCAACTATAATTTATAACTTACAAAACTTCAAAATTACAAATCGCAATTAGAGTTCCCTTTTCCTTGAAATTAATTCTTTAGGGAAATGGAGACTTTAAAATCAATTTATATTTTCCAGTTTACAAAATCGTAAATGGCCTTGAATGTTCCCACTTGAAATATAAGTTCTTGTTGACTTGCAATGTCTAGGGGTTTGGGAAACCTAACTACAATTTTTAATTTATACAAGTGTAAAATTAAAAAATAGCATTTATTCTGAAGATTTCCTTATAGGTCCTCTTGAGTTAACTTTTCTCCATGCTTTGACTAGTGAGATTGGGAAAGTTGATTCTAATTTCTAATTTCATTTTGGAGACTTGAATTTTTAAAGTTTCTTTTCCCACACAATTTTTTTATGGACTTTGGGAACCTCTTCTACAATTTTTGAAATTTGAAATTTATTGTTTTTTTCCCTAACTCCATTCATGTTACTTGGTTTGGCTGAATACCCTAAAGAATATTATCAAAAACCAAATATTTTCTAAACTTGATGTATCAACTCAAACATATTTGTCTATCTTCATAATGCATATTTATTTATAAAATTTTTCAATGGAAATTTATATTTCTCATCATTTACACATAAGATTGAAATGGTTTCCCTTCATCAAAGATAGAATTTATTTGTAAAGTACTAACCCCATGATTGTGGGTGGAACTTGTTTCATTATTTCTGAGTTGAATATGAAATGTACATATAGCCATAGTTTCTACAATGGGAATGATATATGAAAATTTCTATTTCCCTAGCTTAACTTAGGGAAAGTAATGATTTATTATTAAGCAACAAACATGGTCATCATATGACACCTACATTTTATGAGTTTAGTAGAACCTCTAAAAATTCCACCTCCAAGTCACTGATAATATCCACTTCTTAGAAAATCCTCAAAAACACATTTTAGGTTAGAGAAAACCTTCTAGTGAGAATAACCCAGTCTCTATCTAGAATTGATGACTTTGAATCACTATGCAGAATGGAATGCTCTTTCTTTCCAATACTACCTAGCATAATTCTTAGTAAGATCTAAGGATAAACAAGCATCATATGAATTAGTCTTTTTCTTGATTTTATCAAGAGGCTCAGCATCATCAATAGATGAACTAAAAATAGAATCCATCCCCATTTATTTTTCACTCAAAGTCTCTTCTTTATCAGCACTATCACTAAATGATGTATAAAAGGAATGGATTTCTATTGATTTCTTATTCAAGTGGTATTATTTATTATCATATGAAAAATATCATTGAGATTTCTCAAATAATCTCTCTTGGTTCTTCAAGGACTCATTTTTATTTGAACTTTACATGCATTTCCCAGGAGAGCTATCATTACTTTTAACCTTTTTGAGTGTTAAGGATAAAATTTTAAAGATATGTATAGATGTATAAGTAGTTACATGCCTTAACAGAACCTCTAAGGATGGATCACCAAATTTAAGATGGCTTTGTAATGCCCTCTAGTTACACTAAAGGCCACCACACCCTGTACTTCATTCAATCCTCACTTGTCTTAAATCTGTGAAGATTGATAAGACAAATCTTGATTGTTGTGATTTTCTTTGGATTTACAAGAATGTTGAATTGAAGTTAGTTCATACGATCCATTAAATGGCTGAAATGGAAGAGCTATTAAATCCTTAATTTACTACACCTTATTTTTTGTATGATCTTTTATCTTGCTCTAGATCACGCATTTTAGTTGTTGATTCATTCTTATATTTTTGCTTTGAAGAACTCAACACAGTTACCAATCCCTATCTTGGTATCTTTCTTACTTGTACCAATGGCTCTTTAGGTTTTGATAGAACAAGATTATTTAGACCCCTAACTTCACAACTATTGATCCTACTGTAAACACAATTGGGCCCATCACTACATTCATAATAGAATTATCTCACACAATATTTTTCTAGAGAAAATACCAACATAAAAATTTCTCCTTTATCTTTCACATGTTTTTCCTCTATCAACTAGTTACTCAGGCCCTTTATCCATTTGAATTTCTCACTCATTTTATTCTCTTTTTTGGATGGAATCTAGAGATGGGAACACAAATTGTATTTTGTAATTTATCTAAGTGGTAATTATAATTAAACTTCCCATTTATACCATGCCCCTTTATGCCTTTATTTCATGGGATCTAGAACTTGCAAATAAATTTGTAATGTGTAGGTCAAATTATAGTCAATGCTACAATCTTGATCAATTTATCCTTCTTCATTCCATAAAATCCAAAGCCTCACAAGTAAAATACAATTAGTTTTATTTCAAATTACGTTTCACCTTGTGGATTCCACCGTGATCTTCTCATAGAATTCTTTATGTTATTTTGTAACTGCATTTAGATGTCTAAACCTCCATAGAACATTGACATAGCATTTTTAATTTTCAAAATTATGTTTGGCCCCTTGAATCCCTGATGGATATTTATAATGCCATTGGTAATTTAATCCACTTACATTTTGACTGCAAATTTCCATTCGATATTTTTTCTTGCCTTGGGCCATAGCCTCCCACATAATCATTTGTCTTTTATGACACTAATTCAGATACCTACTTCATCTAGGCATGTCGATAGGTCAGTGTATTTTCCTCCATGTCTACACCTTGCTCTTTATTAGGTTTGAAACCATTGCATTGTTTATTTTTTGTCCCTCCATGTAGATGTTTAATAGGACTATTTCCTCATAAAATAACACAAATCTTTTGTACAAATTTGAGCACCAATAAGAATATCTTATATCTAATAAAAAATAATAAAATAATAATGTTCATAATTTTTGTATTCTTCATGAAAGCCTAAAACATCCTTAGAATTTGTTTTTTTAATAGCATCATTTATTTTATCAAACTATCTTGATAATCCAACTATTTTTAATAATGAAAATCCTACCTTTATATTAATTAAATAATCAATAAAATTATAAGCTCCTACATTTGGAGGACATATATGCATATAATTTTTGTTATTATAAGGAGGGTATTAAGGGTTATTAAATCTATTGGTTAAAGGTATATTTTTTTGGGAAACTAATCGTAGCATGGTTTGATGTAAAATTATTATACATTCCTTTCCTTTATCCTAATTTTTAGAAGAAGCCTAATTATTACTTATGTTATCTTTCTAATTATAATATTTGTTTTGCCTTATATTGATAACATAAACATTTACATATCTAATGTCATCTAAAGACTCATTAGTGCCACATATGGTTATGTTATTAGTAAGGTCAATATAAATAATATCCTTTCCTTGAATATACCTTTTGAATTTTTTGCACAACTATACATGTGTCGGTATCATGTTCCAATTCATAAACATTACAATAATGAACTTTATCTTCCATTTTATCTTTTTGTATTAAATAACATTTGCCTAATGAAGAGGGTATATTATTTAATTGCATTTTAATAACAGCCAACTTGTTACTAGTATTATGAATGGATTTTTTAAAAAATGGATTATGATAATTGAAACCTACTGTAGATAAGCTTTTTCCTCTAACATTTGAGAAAAAAATTAGATAATTTTTTTCATTAAAAATACCTAAAGTTACATAAATTAATCTAAATTCCTTCAAATTATCCTCCAATTATTTTCTAAGAGCTCGTAAGAAATTAGGAATATTAATACCTTATAATGAAGGAAATTTATATGGATTGGCATCAATATTATTATTCTTTTTGTGAATCCAAGGATTCACAAAAGCATAAAGTACGTCATCATGAAAATTTAGTTCGTTATTTATTTCATAATCTTTATTTTTATTGGCTTGGAGACCTTGTATCATGTTTTGATCTCTATTTTGAATTTTTGGACCTTATTCTTCCATTTGCATTTTGAATAGTTTCATGTACTACACCATGTTCATTTAACTATAGAATTTTAATAGGGTCAATAGAATAAATATAATCTTAAAGATAAGAAGAGGTAAAAAGAAAAAAAAAAACCTATTTTGAGGATTAATACATAAAATATACTCTCTTTAATGTATGAATCATTGATTATCTTTTTGAATATGATGTTGTGTTTCACATGAAGTAATTTCTTATGATTAATTTATTATTTATTTTGTTTTTTCTTCATTAATGACTTATATAATACAAGGCAAGTTATAAGGAATGTTATACCACAAAAAACAAGATAGATTAAAATCATTGTCAACTTCATCATGATCAATGTCAACCAATGGTTGAATAATAGCAGGAGGGCCACCAATGGTCATAGACAAGAGGGAAAAAAAAGAGATAATATCTCTAAAAAAATCCCTATTAGATTGTGAATTTAATTGATGATCAAAATTGTTACATCAATGAATCAACCCTTTCACCTATCCTAAAAGGTTAAGATGAAATTATACTACTCCAATAGTTATTATCTAATAGGTAATAAATGATCTTCGAGATATGTAAGTATTTTTTTAAAATGTTCTATGAAATAACAAGTACATCAAATATCAATAATAATCTATTATAATTTTAAAAATCAAATATCACTTTGCATCAAATGAATAAAACATATTATGATTATTTAATTTAACCTATTCAATAGAGAAAACCTATAGATAATATTCCCTTGAATAAAATATCTATGTTCCTTAAAATATATTTTCTTTATCAAATTGTGTATATTATTTTGATATTCATGTTTATGTAAGAATAGATTGAAAGATAAGAACAAACAGAACCAAAAGATGAGAAAAAACTTACAATGAAAACCAAAATAAGAAATAGAAATAACAAATAGCATAATTAATCAATCACCTACTCAATAAGAAAGAAAACTATACTATGCAAAAAGTTGATTTAAAACTAGGAGAAAAAATATTGCATGCTTAACTAAATATAAATAATAATCTAAAACTAATTTAATCTAAAACTTAAGACTAAATCTCCTAAAAATAAAATTAAACGAACTAATACTTTTAAATCTAAATAATAAAAATAAATTAAATAATACATTATCTAGATGAAAAAAAATTAAAGAAACAAAGAAAAGGAAGAAGACACTCCTAAATAAACAACTTAAAACTAAGTAAATAACAATCATATCGAAACGAACTATAAAAGTTAATAAATGAAATATCAATAAACATAACAATGAGTAATACAAAGATGAAACAAGTAAAAATTAAATTTAAAGAAAATTTAAAATAAGTAAATAACTAATCTAATCGAGACCTAAATAAATAAAAAGCTAAAATGAAAAAAAATAAAAAATAAAAATAAAAACTATTTAAGCAACAATGAGAAATGAAATAGATTTGGTATTTTTCCAACAAGTCATCTTATAAATTTAACAGATATTTTATGGAGAAATGTTCTTTAAGTAAAAAATTATTTTAAAATGACAACTAATACAATCTAAATGGATTAATAACATCTTGCACACAGTGATGTAATTATTATTATTCAGGTCAAGAACTTTAGATTTTGATCATATGAATGCATGTTTACATTCACCATAAGCTATTAATCCTAACAACCTTCATATAATCAAATTATAAACTAAACATGCAATGTGGATATATGTACACTTATTGAGTGTAGTGCTTTACCATTGGATAATGTGTCATTGGTCATATACAGAAGTTATATTATCTCAAAGGAGCACTATGAATGCTTTTTGAAACAATTCAGAGTTTTCAAGAATACTTGTGTAATATTTATCCCTTTGATATGTCACTTTTATCTTTTTTTATAACAAAATTCTCAAGATGTGGTTGAAGAATAACTTGTAACTAGCTTTATTTAGTTATTTGTTAAGTCTAATTGAGTTTAAATAAAGTTAATTAGTTTATGTTATAACCTAACTTATATTTAAGACTTAATAAGTCTATAAGATCAAAATTAAATATTTATAAACTAAAAATAAACTCTAAATGATTGGGGTGCTTCAATAATCACTATCACTTAAATAAATAACTAGACTAAACATTATCGTGAAATAAGCAATTTTAATAAAATTAAATACATCAAACTTTAAATCCATATACATTTAACCATCAAATTTAGTAAATATATGTCCAAAATAAAAATATGTACTATTGTGTAAGTTTAGCTAATGTCAAGGATCAAACACAATTATACATCATAAAAATACTATTTTTTGATTAACTTACCTTAAAACATAAAATTCCATAACATAATTTAACCACCATCCATTCAACTTTCATATCAAAAAATGTTTTGGTCAACTGTTGACCCTTATCTATCATATAACCGATGTTATTCATTGTTGTGGCTACAAAATTTACCTATTTTGTGCCACCCTCATTATCTTCATCATTAATTTCTAATTATACTTTCATAACCATCCTAGTGATCATGCTTAATGGCATATCTCTCATGTTTTACCCTTTGAGTAAATTATCCTTTCGTATTCAAGTATGTGGAAAAGTAAATTATCAACACTTAAATTAGAACAACATTCAAATGTATTATCTGGTTTAGGTGATGGAAACTTAGTATAAATTAGCACAAGAGTATGGGAATGTAACTCAGTAGTCAACTATATTTCATTTTGGGGGTTGTGTTCTTGATTCAGAGGAGAGTGATGAGGAGTAGTATTTTGATCAGACTGCAAGGCGGTATGAATACATTGAGAAGAATTACTTGGAGTTCCTCATCCATGAGAACTATGTCTCCAAGGAGGGCCTCTCAAATATTTATTACATTAGTTATTAATAGGATTAAAAGGTAAATCATTTAAATCATTCTATAAGGGAGGGTTATAAGCATCAAAGTGTATAGACATGTGTGTTGCACAATTATAGGGTATAAGAAAATCCCTACCAATTCTTCTACCATACATATTCTAACCTCTAGGAACCTATCTATATGAAGGTATATCCTCTCCATGCCATCGTTTATTATGTTTCCAATTGTTATAAAGTGAATTATAAGAATTGGGTGGATTCTAGCCTGAAATTATACTAAAATTTGAGCCAAATCAAACCCTGATTATTCTCTATATTTAATACTATTAACATTTTAGAAGTTATCAAACCTAATAAATTATGACTCATCTAATTTTTAAGATAAAATTATCACATATTATATACAAATTTATATAAGATTGAAATTTATACCATAAATCTTATTTTAAAACTTCACTACTAATCAAAACAAGTTATATATCCCAAACTATCATAAAAAATCAGAATGCCTTATGCTATCACAAAATCTAGATTGTATTCAAATGTCAAATATCAATTCCATCTATTAAAAAAACAAAACATTGTAATGTTTAATATAACATCACACACACACACACACACACCCACCCACCACACACACACACACACACACACACACATTCCACCAAAAACCAAATTTCTTTGCTAACAAAACAAATTAATAACACATTAACAAGTTTATTTACAAAATTCAAACATCATCACTACAAATAATAATTATGCCCATTTTTTCTAATTTTTTAACTGAATCAAAATTTATATATATTGACCCATATATTTTTACCTCATGATTACAAAAAATAAGTATTTAGAATAGGTATTATAATCTTCATCAATAATAATAAAAAATAGAGTCAATGCATATACTTCATTGAATAACACCTTAACTAGTATATATGTCCAACATATTGATAAAATGATACTTCTATCTTGACAAAAAATAAAAAAAATTATATAACCATACTTCAGATCCATTCACACTTCATTTTTAAGTATTAATATCTTCAAATTATCTAAAATAAATAGACAGTCCTCTAAAAAAAACCATTTATAGATTTGATTGATTTCAAATACAACACAAAAACAAAGAAACCAAAATTTAACAATAAACAAAGATTCGATAATACATATAAATTCCTTTTTTTAACAAATTCATGTAGGAAAATATGAAAAAGTCACCTAGATACTGAAAATGACATCATGATTATAGCATCTATTCAACCAACCCTTAGTCTATGGGTATAAATATCAAAGATTTATTTCAAAACTCAATACTCATCAAATATTATCAAAATAAAATAAACATGCAACATTATTATATCATTTTTTCATTATATTCTTAATTGATGACCCAATAAATAATAAAAAGGGGATTTCTATCTCAAAATTTTTAGTCAAAACTCAAAAATATCTTCATATTATAAAATAAACCCAACTGATATGTTGTTAGTAACAAATTTCCAAAAAACAACATAGATACTCTTTAGTATAGATAAAATAAGTCATGTACATAGAATCAAACCCTAGTTAACTTAAAAAAATTATTCTTTGAATCTCAAAACACCCTCAAAGGTTTTAAATATTACACAACTACAAACTCAATGATTTTGCATACATTTCAAAACGATATAATATTTCAATAAAGTAACTGATATAGCTTCCCAAAATGAATCTTAATTTACATACAAATACTAAAAGCATATCCTTTTATTCTAAAACTGAATACATCTTTGCTTGAGAAAATGAGACAATAATATATTACCTTATCTAAAAATATACCTAAATTTCTTCTATTTCATTCCTTATTCTTTTTTCTACTTGAAGAGTGCCACATATACGAAAATATTATGAAATACATGAACATATATAATAAAATATAAACCTTTTGTATGATTTAAAATAATATTTAAATATTGAACTTATGAGTAATAATATTATCTAATTCCAATTCTACAAGTACTCAGTTGACACCTCAGCTATTACTTATTCCACTTCTCCAAGATTAACCAAAACTAATATTTCCAGTAAAATACATGATAAAAACCATTATTAGATACATTTACATCAAGATTTAATTTAAATAAAATCCATAAATATAAACAAATCCCAATATAATCAACCATATCCAATTGAACTTGGTGTTAATTAACAAACTCACTGTCACTACAAGCTAGTATGGTTTAAAAAAACATTGAATTTGAACCAAAGTTTAAAATATAATCCATAAGTTTCACATTATAATTCCCATGATTCACCACCTTAGGAAACTCATCGATGGTAGCACCTTAGAAACCTTGTAGTAGGTCCAAAACATAGGTTTAGGCATTTATATCTGAGCACTTAGGTCTAGATATGAAATCAAACCTTAATCAAATAATTTATTTTTATGTTAGATTAAAATCAAATCAAACATTTAAATAATAATGTCTTAAAATAATTCATAATTCTACCCCTATGAATAAATATCAATATGAACTATGAATGATATCAAAATCGATATCATTTTCAAATTGCATCAAAACCTTATGATCATAAATATCATTTGATCAAATAAATTCTATGAAAAAGATGTACCATGCCAATATTTATCTAATCAAAGGTTGTTAAAATTTTGTTTCATTCCTTAATGAAATATATAGATACAACCATAAGTACTATTCTTACACAACCAAATCAAAATATTATCAGTTAGCCATCTACACATTTAACTATATAGATTAAAAATTATATCAAATCATGCTTTAAAAGACAGTATTTAATTGTATCATTAAAAAATAATTAAATGTAGTAGTCATAATAATAATTTAGCATAGTAATGAATATTTGAAATCAAGTAATGAACTAGTACCCGCCATAAACATTTTTGAATTTTATGACATTAGACGTATTTGGTCTTAGTTTTTCTCCCAAGTAGAGGCTCTTCCAAATTTCGAGATCACTATTATGTGTATTTTGCCTCTCTTTTTAAGGTGGTCATATCTGTACAACCATTAGCAATATCAAAGACCATGTTTATATGTCCTCCCTATCCAACATGGACCAAATCCAACATGCTTGTCCCCATGACAATATTTTTAAACTCTGATGTATGTAAGATCAATTTTCTAGATAATTTAAAATACTTGTGGTTCTTTATTTTTCTTTTTTATGAAATACAATAATGTGTTTTACAAATTTTTTAGATTAGATATTTATATTTGCTTTCATTACTAGTTATCATTTTGCACATAGATCTATGTTATAAATCCCTTTTTATTGTTATATTTGGAAGTATGTTGTTGAATAACTTATAAGGGAACCCTCGATTATGGATTCAATAGGGAAAATTATTTGAGATTATAATTTTAGTGTATATTCTAGGGTTTAATGGATAATTTGGGTGTTTTCATGATATTGGCACCAATGGATGCAGATCACTCCTGATAGTTGCCATTAGCTTGTAAGTCATTTTTTTTACATCTTTCTAATAAGTGAGGTCATGTATATTTCAAGAATATTTGATATTTTGAAAAACACTAGCACACCACCCTAATTTTATTACTATATAACCTATCCTACGCTATCCTACCCTGAAAATAATACACACTTTGGATATTTCAAGTATTGTTTTCTCACAGATGCATAAATATTTCATACTTAACATGAGTCTACATATTTGTAATTTTGAAGCATAGTGTTGTAGTTTTCCATTTGAACCCTATTGTTGAATATTATATGGAATTAATATTGCATTCATATACCGATATGTCTTTAGTAGCTTGTATATGATGTAGAGCATTTATTTACTTCATGTGACAATCTTTCCTAGGTGGAGTGAATGAACTTGGTTTTGCCTTGGTCATATTTTTATTCTTTGTGCAAAAAATCCCCATGGAGGTTGAATTATATAATCTCTCCATGTGAGGAAGCTACCCCATAGGTCCTTTAACCTTGGTTTAGGTAGATCTAAAAGTAGCATGAAGTTGACCATACCCTCTATCAACGCCTTTTAGTCATTTTCCATGCCTAGATCATTATTGATGCCAAACCTTTCCCCATCTATAATGACATATTTAAGGGTTTTTAGTCATTTTCTACCATTTTCCTCAATTTCTTAGGGCTAAGAGTATGGGTTGTAAAACTGGGAACTAAAATTTTGCTCTTTTATTTCACCCTCAACAAACATCACTCTTGATTGATCTATTTACCTCATTCATGTTCATGATAGTGTTTAAACTCAAATAATTTTCAAAATATTGAAAAATAGATTCAATAAAGAGAAATAAATGGAAAATACATATAGTGAATAAACATATTACTATAGTTTTTATGGACATATGGATAACATTATAGGGAGTACTCCTAAGGTGATTGGTTTAATGAATAGTTTTATTACAAATGAAATGGTCAATAATTCTAATACCACATAAATTGAAATGAAAGAGAAATCCCTTATAGAAAATCCATCTAAAAATATTAAAAATATTTAATAAAATGTATTAATGAATAAATTTGAACAAGATTGGAATAAAAGAAAAGCGTAAAAAAATAAAAATAGATTTTCAAGAATATTCTAGAGAGATGATGGAAAAACCTGAGTTGTATTTCACTCAAAGAACATAATAAATCAAGAAAAGATGTGTAAATATTGATAATTAAGTAATGATCAAGAGAAAAAATAGATGTAAAAATATGATATGTGAAACTTCAAAGTGAAAAGCTCTTTTCCCAAGAAAATCATGATCTTTTATTCACCTTGAAAATAAATACTTATAATAAAATGTTAACACTAAAAAAATAAATCTATCATGAATGAAGTTAATATCAATTCCAAAAAATATTATTATATTTTCTTTTCCATTCATGGAACTTTAAATCTATTTTTGCATTTGCTTAATCTTTATCCATAGTTTTATTTCAAATCTAAACATCAGATGTAGGATGTGAATCTACTTAAATATCTAGTTCATGTTTATTATTCACTTATAACATATTTCTAAGTATGACATATTCCATGATAATATTAACACTTTGTCCAAATATAGAAACATATATTATAGAATTTTCCATCCTATTTTGAGTAATCCAACTACATTATGCCTTCTAGATAAGTATTTTTCAAACAAAGTATGTTATGAAGAGAAATTACTTCTAAATATATTCAATAAGTATGGGATATTGGGTAGGTATAATCTTCATTTAATTTTAAATATATAATGCTTATTCAATTAAAAATGTTGATGAATATGACGTATTTGAAGAAAAAGAGTATTTTAATGCTTTCATAAATAAATCTAGGTAAAATAAATGCATATTAAATAAGAAACCTTATTTTTTGCAATAAAAATGAATAATTATAATTATTTATTATTGAATTCAATTAAAAAATATTATTGGTGATTTCAAAGTCAAAAGGACTTGTAATTAAATATTTCTGAAGACTACACTAAGAGATCGAATTGAGAAATATAAATTTTAATTAGGTTGAAGGCATTATATTGTCAAGAACAAAGGGAACATTTGGATCATAGTATTGGTTTATGTTACCCAATTTCTTGTGATATTTTTCAAGACCATTTTTTAATGTATTCATTAAGAATCCAACTCCCTTTTACTAAGACTTCAATACATTTTAGGTTATGCTCTTCAATAGGCATTATGTGCCAAACTCAATAGATGTGGCATCATAATTTTTGGGTTTTTAGCTATAAAAATTTAGTAACTATGGAAACCATGGGTTAAGGTATATCTTAATTATATATAAGTTCACTATAAATAATTTATTTCCTATCACTAGAGGCATGTAGTAATTTTCCCCAATATTTTTTACAAAAATAGCTGAACTTATTCTATTTGTTTTCATTTATTGTTGGAATATTATATAGTCTGTTCAATAAAAGTTTCTTTCAATCAATATTTTCTCTTAATTTTTAGATTGTTTAGTACTCTAATTTTACTAATATTTTTAAATTTACATCCACCTTTATATTTTTTTCCTTTTTTTGTTAAAATTCCTATACTTATCACCCATTTAATCTTTTCTAGAATCCATGCATTTTGAGTATTTACAATTATAGATGATACATGAGTGAGTTGCATAGATTTGGAAATTTAGGCACTGTATATTATAAGAGCACCTTAATTATACGTATATTGATTTTTTTATAGATGAGAATGACCAATCTAATCACTGCATGCCAAATTTTATTTTGTATCATTATTTTAAAGCATGGTTAAATTTGTACCCCAATTAGACATTCTTTGTTAGTTTTTAAAGTTTAAAAAATAAGTTGTATAATTTCTGTCTTTAGATCTGTTATTTCCCAAACCAGCCTAAGCAATTTATGCCCTTTCTTGAGAGATGAGTATCTAAAATTCTAACTATTATTACCCTCTAAAATAACTCCATAAGAAATATTCATCTAGAACATAAACCTACTTTTGAAATCATGTTGTCCAAACTTTAAAAATTTCATTTGACTAATGATTATCATTTTCATATGTTTATAAATATATTAATTATAGGTTCCATGGTGAAATCAAACCATGAAGAGTAAAATGGTGACTAAGTATTTAAAAATTTGAAGTCTAACATTCCCCTTTCACGATAATGGAGTTTTGGAGCTTTAGGAGGGGAATACAACATTGAATTACAACTTTAACTTACAAATTTAAAATTGCACGTGATACCTCAAAGCTTACAACTATTACATGAAATTTTTTATTTTATAAATGGAGGATCGATGCTCTGGATGTGTCATCAAAATAAAATTCATGGATGTTTTAAAGCCCACATAAAGTCTTATGACAAAGAACATGTAAAGTTACATGGTCTAAAATAAAATCTAAGATTTCAAAAGGAGAAGCCCATGCTATAGTTTTCAATTCAATTCCACATGGAATTCAAATTTTAAATCACTAGAAAAATATCAAAAAGCATCGAATTGATAAACAAGATTGAAGATCCAATGGGGAAACATAAAATTACATCAAAACTCTTATCATTCAATTATTAAGTTGCACTCCATGATCCAAAGACCATTGTACATGACAAAAAATAGATGATGGAAAAGTAAAGTGGATTCTCACAAATGAAAATCAATGTGGAGATTCATAAAGTAAAATTAAATTTAGAGATCCATGGTATAATTTTAGAAGTAACATTTCAAAAATGCATCAAGTCAATAATAACTTATGAATATGTGAAGAAAGTCTGAAGTATTTCACTTTTGCATAAGTGAAAATGTGCATGTCAGGTCCTAAATATTTTAGCATGCCAAAGTTCAAAAAATATTTAAAAAAAGAAACACACACAGGAGGGCATAAAGGTGAATGTGTCATCATTTTTTTAGTGGTGACTTGAAAGTGATAAGGAATTAATGTACCATTTTTTTTTCTTGTGCTAAAGGATGCAACAAATTTTAGCCAACAATATATCTTTGTTACCTAAATGGAATAACTCTAGATATGTTTATTATTTTTTAATGATAATTGTGTTATGACTTTGAAAACTCTTTCCATTGTAGAGACCTTATGCTAAGGTAATTAAGATAAACTAATCATATTAAGGTTACAAGCCATAACCTATAACCTTTCAATGAAGCCTCATACAAATATTTCTTATGACTATGAAATTAATGTGTGATTAAATTACCTATCTATTTATGTGACTAGGAGGTACACATAACCAATAATTAGGTTATTTTTAGTGGTATAACACTCTACATCTTAAAATGTTTTTATGTTGTGCTATATAACTTATAAAGTGTACTTGGATTTCTAATTTGAGTGTTAAATTAAAAAAGTGAGAGGTCCTTATGAATTTGATATGGATTGGATAAAGGAGTTATGGCTACTGTAGGCTTATAAAATATCTTATTTTTAAAAATCATAGATATGAATGCAATTTATTCTTATTATTTGATACATTAATCGTGCCTTGGTTATTGATATATTCTTTAGATGGGATAGTGCAATCAATATTGAGTGTTGTTTTAGGATTCATATGTAAGAGATCCATAAGTTGTAGTGATTCAAAGTTAGTATTACATTTACACATCTTTATAATATATGGGGCTTAACATACAATTGAGGGTATTAGTTTTGATTTTACATTATCATTTGCATGGCATAAGTGGAATAAATTATCTCAATTTTAAGTGTTATGCATTTTAGGAAGATGGATATACATGATCACAATACTAAATACCACTTTATTATTATGTTTTTATTAATGGCATGGTATTATAGATATCCTTCTTAAAAACATATAATAGTTATTTTGTTGCATAATAAAATGATAACAAACTGACATGTATGTTGTACTTCTACACACTTGTGCAATGGATTGAGTTTTCCTTGTGACTAAATTAATTTTTTATAGCAAGTTGTTATATGTTTTCATGACCCAATTCTCTAACTTAAATCAATGGTTAATACTGAATATATATAATCAAATATTTCAACATCTTTATAATGTCACTCTTGAAAATATGATTATCATTGATGTCAAATGGGAGATTGTTAGCACTATGGATGTCAAGGATTTTAGAGGACCAATCACACATAGGATTGATGGAGAGAAAATCATGTTTTATAGTTGCATACTGCAAGGTCCTAAAAGTTATAATATTATCATAAAAATTTGCCATGATTTTACAAAGACCATTTTTGAAGGTTTGTAGAGAAAATAGATAGAAGATATATTACAGGTGTTTCAAGTACATCACAAATGTATGGTCCATAGTTTTAGATGATAATAATTGAGCTCAAAAATTAATTATATTTACTCTCAAACATTACCAAGGTTTATCAATAAAACCCTAAGGGTTTTAGTCATGGTGTTCATAGGCATTTCTTTTTTTGTGTTGACTAGCAATAGGTGGAAATCAGTCACTTAAGTCATAAACTAATCCTTCTTTGTCATTGTGCAACTAAAACCTTTAAAATAGTGATTACCAGCTTGAAGAGTATTTGAATGCTTTAGTAGTTCTTAAGTCCATGACTTAATATTTGTCCAAGTATGATCAAAGGTGGAGCTTAGATATTGAAGATCCAATGATGATAATCTAAACTGAGAGATGAATATCTTATGAAGATCATTTGATCAGACAATGAATATCTATGATGAGTAGTGAACTTATTAAGTCAAATATCTTGAGAATGAATGCATTGATGACATTTGTCATAACTAGGTAGCTTGAGAAGCTGATGTATGATGAGAATTCAAAAGATCTAATGCTGTGGATTAAATCACATAGACATAGTTCAATGGTGCAGTTCAAATTTAGAAAGTCATTGATTGCATGTAGGATTACCAAGTGGCACAAAAGTGGGGATTGACAATAATGAGCTTAGAAGGCATTTGACGGTGCTAAGTGTCTTAGTCACAAAAGCATGTGTCAAGGTTCAATGGTCAACATTAAAGATTTAAAGTTAGGAGACATCTAAGTAGATCAAAAATGTGTATTAAAGGTGAATGATAAGATCTAATGGTTGTGTTTTATAATTGATATGATTTAAAATTGATCATCAAATCATGGTGCAAAACTTGAAGATATATAGATAGTATTTAAATATTTGTTTATCTCAATAGTCAGGTAGTGGAACACTTTGATAAGATGTAGTATATGACATATAGAATGAAATAGATGTATATAATCATTACAAGTTGCATTTAATACATGTCAAACCCAGAGTGTGATAAATGCTAACAATAATATAAGTTAGAGAATGATCACAGTGGTGTGTGAACTGAAGAAGCAAGAGACTTGTTGTTAATGATAGATAAACCAAGTCTAATAGAGGAGTGTGATGTTTTAAAAACCAAGTGTGAACATAGATAATAAGTGAGACATAGATCATGCATATATAAATCATCTAGGATACACACTTTGAGTGAAAAAAATAGAGGCAAAAAGGGTGAGAGAAGAAGTGTAGAATATGAGAAGTTGTAGAATAGGTCTATAACATAGAATTATATTCATTTGAATCATTTTATAATGAAGAGTTATAGCTCTATAATTTTATTATAGATCTGATTGGTGGGTGCAATCTGAAGAGATGATTTGGTGCTCAGTTAGGAAGTAGGTGCTTCCTTAGAGTTGGTGTTCTTACATTAGGGAAATGTTGTCTCCTTAGGGTTGGTGCCCTTAAACATTATAACTAGTGAGGTTTTTATTGTTAGGATAGATTAGGATAGTAGATACTAGTAACTATTCTCACCATGGTTTTTCCCATATTATGTTTTCCATGTATATATAATGTTAAGTATATTAGTGTATGAACTCTACATATTATTTCTAGTTTCCATTAAAAGTGTTTATAAATCAATCTACTGATTCACCCCCTCTCAGTAGATAGTTTTATTCCAATAATTGGTATGAAATCCCCAGTTCCTTAGAAGAATCTTAATTGGCTTATGTAGATCTGAGATCATGAAGACAAATGGATAGTCAAGAAGGATATTCCTTAAAAAAATCACCTCTCTTTGATGGATCAAAGTATGTGTTGGTTCCTAGTTATACACCCCTCTAATCTAACCTTTCAAACTTGAAAGAGAATTAAAAGCAAGGATGAAAAACTTGCTAGTATGTCATTGTAGTTGGGGGAGGGTTTAGCATCAAGAATGGACCAGACTACGCAAATGATGGAGAGGCACCTACAGAGGGTATGGTGAACTCCCTACTAATTTTGGATTTACCTAAACCAAAGTGAGAGAACCTATGGGGTAGCTTTCTCACATGGATTAATTTTTTAACTCAATATCTATGGGGATTCTTTGTAGAAGGGAAAAATATTCGTAGAGTATAACTAAGATTGCACACTTCAACCATGAATTATTTTCACATTAAATGCATAAATGAACTATGTCATTTTGACTATAAATTTATTTTAGAAGAATATTCAATAGGAAAAAGACTAAATAAATATTTTAATGCTCAGATTTAAAGCACAAACTACAAACACATTAAAAATATGCAAGATCTTATGCATTTTCAATGCAAGTAATAATTATAGTATGTAACAAGGTGTACTATTTGTAGGGTAGGATAGGGTAGGACAAGTTAAATAATTATAAAATGGAGGGTGGAATGCTAGTGGCTTACAAATAGTAAGGTTTCTACTAGAATTTAATGACAATTATTTCTTAACAAAGATGAAAAAAGATTCAAATTCAAGATAAAGGTAAACACGAAATGATCCCTAAAATCCTAGAACATAAACTAAAATTGGAATTTCAAATACTTTCTCCTCTTAAATTAAAGAATCTAGGGTGCCCTTAAAAGGTATTCAACAACACATTTCCAAATATAACATAGAGAGGGATTTATAACCTAGGTACATGCTTAGAATGATAACCAGTAATGAACACAACTAAAACATCCCATCAATATAAACTGTAAAACATATTATTGCATTTGATTAACAGGATAGAATGAAGAACAAAAAATATTTTCTAGTGACTTAAAAATAAATATTATAAATATCAACACTTCAAAATGTGACCATGTGTACAATCATGGTGAGTTTTATCTTTTGACAAGGCAAACATAAACATGCTCTCAAATATTTCTAATGGTTGTATAGATGTAACCACCTTATAATGAGAGACAAGATGTACATGTAGTAGTTGATCCCATAAAAGTTTTTATAGAACCTATACATAGGGAAAAGGGACACCTAAAATAGTGACCTAAAACAACTAAAAACAAATAAAAACCTTAGAATTGAGGACTAAACCCCTATTTATAAATTTTTAGTGCTTGTCAAGTATGGGACTATTGACTGAAATTTATAAAAATTGCATAACAAGCTTTTTCAATCCCATCAAGATGCTCCCAACTGGAAAATGCCTTTTAATATTCCTAAGATATTCATCTACTTTCCAAAAAAATCATCATTTCAACTAAATCTACAAGGAATGATGATGACTTGCAACCACATGAAGATTCTATTTACCACTTGCTTTCAAAGATGGAGAGAGAAAGTCATTTGAAGAGACAAAAATATTTTTTCCTCATTTTTTAGATGCTCCTTTGCACTTACTTGGAAGGCAAATTTCATATTAGAGGTTGAAAAAACCTTTTTACTATGTGAAACTACCTGGAGATGTCATTGAATAATTACCTTCATAGCTAAAACCTCCTAGACAAATGCCTTTATTTTTGTGCATGCCATATAGTAAACTATTATTATAATGATGTATTGGGAATGATCTGATTATGACATGTAACTAAAAATGATCCATGATCATGATTTTGAAATATTCACTCTAGAAAAGCTTCATGGACTTTCCACTATGATTCAACTCATTTTTAAATTACGAAAGATCCATAAATTTAACTTTTAAACTAAATTTTGCCACATATTTACACCTAGAGTTCCACCTTGGATCCAATTAGGAATCCACATAGTTTAAAATTAACTAGGCCACTTCATTGGATCTAATTTGGGAAAATTCCACTCTCTTATTGGTTTTAATCCTTTTAATAAGTCTATTATATCTCACACCATTAGATATAGTTACTTGAGTAAGCATGTGCCATCAATCTTTATTCAAAGGATTGAATGCGATTGGTTGTCTACATGTCCTATGTTAAAATAGTGCCACTTAGCATATTCATGGAATCTCTACATCATGCTCTATCAACACCATTGGGATAACATGCACTTGTAATGTGGTGACCCTACATTCACACTAGGCTTTATTGAAAAGTCATGGCTAAATACACCCCATCGATTAGTAGGTGCATGCTTAACCATGTACCATTGATCAATAAGAACATACTCAAGCCTTATCATCCACCACAAGATTGACATTTTAACTTTGAACTCACACCATCTGATCTTTAGTTCCCATGTAAATGAGCTCCATAAAATCATGATCTAATGGGTGGGGTAGTATTAGATATTATTGGTTCTTAGAATTAATATATGCCACTTGGAATCCCTATAGGATTATTACATTCCTTTGACTATCTATCTTTGATGACACACCATAAGATCATCATGCTCTACATCAATGCACACCATTTGATGTACTTCTATTTGAAAATAAATAGATACTTCATAGGGTGTAAAATTGACACTTGCACAACCATCCTGGAACATTGGAATCCTAACATCTAGTCCCTATAGCTTAAATATCATGTCCGTGTGCCCAACAAAAGATATCCATGAGATTATCATACCTATAATTAAGAAATTTTTCTTTGAGAAATTTTTTATATGGGAATTTTTTCTGAGTATTTATCTTGAGCATTCATATTTTCTTCTCGATCCTTTATTTTCAGTTTTTTGTCTTCGATACTTCTACTTTTGATTTTCTTCAATACGATTATCTTGAACTAATTTTTTTGGGTATTATGTTGGGACAATTATATTGGATAATTTATCTAAGATAATTTCCTTGAAGGATCTGAATTCACACCTTTTCCAAAATAATAGAGTCTTTAGCATTTGGATTTTTGCCTTTGTCAGAGCAATTATTTCAGAGATTTTATCTGAAATAACTCCCCTAGATAAAATAGTCTCTTGTACTTTTAATGAAAGAATTGGAGTTTATATCATTTTTCCTTCATTAGGATAATTATTTTAAACATTCTATCTAAAACAATTTACCCATAGAGATTAAACTTGGTACATTTCTCAAAGATTTTCAATTCTTTCAAACTTTTTGTACAGGCCAAATATTTGAAGGAAATATGACGTATGCCAGAAATTTTGCCAAAAGTAACTTTCAAGACCTTTGAACATACCCTTTATAATTTTTATCAAGGGAACTTACCCTACATAATTACCCTTTGCCTTTTTGGTATGGCCCTTATATCTCTTGAAAATGCCTTTTAGACTTTTTTAAAGTATCATCCATCTTCTGAAAGAGCCCTTCAGGGATTTTAAAATGGAAAAATTACCAAAGGAAATGGTCCCTTAGAAGTTTTACAAAGGCAAAATGACCCTTCTTAAAGTTCCCTTTAGGAAATTTTCAAGGGTAAAAAGCCCAATGTAAATGACCAATCAAAAATATTTCAAAGGGAAACTGACCATTAGACTATTTATAAACACTTAAGCCAAAATGAATAGATCCATATAATTCTTTTGAGATTTTTGTGAGGAAAAAATGCCTGAAAGGTAAGTTCCCCTTGGAATTTTTTCTATGGAAAAAAGTTTAAATCAAATGATATAAAATAATGGAAATATCCATTCAGTCTTTTGTGCAGATAAAATATCCAAAATAAACTACCCTTTGGATATTATGGGAAACACTTAGCCAAAAATAAATAAGACATTCATTTCTTTCAAACCTTTTACAGTGGACAAAATGTCTAATGAAAATAAGTCTTAAAACTTTTTATCTAAGATAAAAATCTCTAAGACGTATTTCTATTGGACATTGTATTCATGAAAAAAGCCTTAAAAGTCTAAGGGAAAGACACATTCACCAAGTAAAGACTAGATAAAAGACAGCCAATTTTTACATGAACTTGACCTTAAAAAGGAACACTTGCACAAAAAATTTGAGCGAATAACTTAGATATTTATACAAATAAGGGCATAATTACTTATGACAAATTTTAGGCACTAACACTATCTCTCATTTGGTGATGCATAAGCCCTATGGGTGTGCAAAGAATCATAAAACCTAAGACCAGGTGCCAATCCATTGGGCTACAGAGTCAAAACATAGTAGTTTTCAACAAACATTCATGAAGGCTTAGTAAAACATGGCAAACTTACAAACACAAATCAGGAGGATTTTTAAATGAATGCATAAAAAACACAAACAGAAAATATAAAAATAAAGCCCAAAGTAGAGGGGAAACAAAACAACAAAAGGACAAACTAATAAAACACTATACAATATGGTACACATGTTAAGGACTTAATCAAGGAAGTGTTTTAGATGTTTTCCATAGATTGAAAACTCCAATATTTCACCATCTAAATCTCTCTAGAATAAATTATGCTCCCTAATCTAGTAGTCAATAAAATAGGGACCCAACCACAAATCATTAAACTTACCATGTTTTCCTTTCTCTGCATGTCTATCGTCCCAAAGTAGAAATAGATCACCTAATTGGAAGGTTCTTGGAGTGATGGTTTTAATAAATATTTTCCTCAACTTCTCCTTGAACATAAGTTGTCCTTTATGAGCTAGTGTTTAAATTTAATCAAGCTTAATAATATGGTCTAGTATGGTTTTATAGTGGTAGATCTATTCATCATCTTCTAGTTTATGTATGATATTGTAAGTGGGCAACTAAAAATTTATATGTAGAACACAAGATCAAAAGGGCTTCTAAATGTAGCTCTCTTAGGCATGACCTTGTCAGCCTAAAAAGTAAACATTAGTTGTTCACCCCACTTTTTATTGTTTGCTTCTAATGTTTTCTTGATGATATCAAGCAAGTTATTATTTCTTGATTTTGATTACCCATTCCCTTAATGATTGTAGTGGGAAGCATAAGTCAATTCAGTCCCATAGTCTTTAAATAAAGCCACCAAAGGTTTATCTTTGAATCTCATGGAATTATTAGAAATTATTTTGACAGGGACACCAAATTTTTAAATACTCTAATTTACAAAAAAAAAACATTAATACTTCTTATGTTTCTTTCTTTGTAGGGTTTGCTTTGACCCATTTTTTCAATTAATTAGTTACAACTCGGATCTATTTATGTCTATTACTTGATGAATCAATAATTTATATAATGAAATGAATTTCCCATTATCTGAATGGGCCTTCAATCATCATAGGTTGTAAGAAAGAGAACCTAAATATTCTCATCCTCCCAACAAAGTGCTGACACTTCCCACATCTTCTAACTGTCTGAGAAATAGCCTTAAATAGTGATGGCCACCAATAACCAACTCTAAAAATCTTATGATCCATTAATTTAGGTGTAAAATGGCCACCAAATTTTCCACTATGAAAGTATTCAATTAGGATAGTAGTATATTGTTCTATCACACATCTTTAAATAACCCCATTTGGATTCTTCCATGATAGTCCATCCACAGTCAAGAGGTATTATTGGTAAACAAGCTAAAGAGATCATTGTTGATTCTTGTCCAAGTTAGGGGGACAATCTAGATTTTGCATGTAGTAAAAAGAATCTATATACCATGGAGATATGTTAAATTGATTGAAAGAATCATCATCATTAAAAACAATAGTGCTTACCTCAACATATTTCAAATTGGTCTCAGCCATAAGATTGGCTAGACCCATTCCCCTTAGTAGTTTGGCGATTTGAATATACATGGCATACTCTTGTAGTTTATTGACCCACCTGCACCTCTTACTAGATACTTCACTATATGTTAAAATATCCTTCACTATGGTGTGTAAGATGTAGGAAATAATCTTTGAACTCAAAATATATGACCTGAATGTTTTAACAGCCTTCAAAAGATCAAAAGATTAATTTTACATGATGGTGTAGTTTAGTTCAAGACCTTTCATATATATACTAAATAAATATATGGGATGCTTATTACCATCCTCTTTATTTTGTAATAAAATAAAAACAATAGTATTGTATGACATAAAAGATAAAATATGGAACAATTTTGTGTAATCAAGACTAGCCAAAATAAGGGTAGACATTAAATCTCCTTTGATGTCATTAAACTATTGTATAGCCTTCTCTTCCCATTTGATGGTTTGGTCCTTATTTAACATAGAAGTAATAGGAATAGTGATCTCTACAAAATTAGACACAAACCTCTTTACAAAGTTTATTTGTCTAAAGAAAGATTGAATTCCTTTATTGTACTGTGGGATAGGAACTTTGTCAATAGGTCAACTTTTACAAGATCAATCATGAAACCATCCTTGGACACTATATATCCTAAAATCATGGCGTTTTATACACCAAAGTGCCACTTCTTGGGATTAAGTGAAATGTTGAACTCCCTACATCTAATCAACAACTTTTCTAGATGCTCCAAATGTTCTTCTCTAATTTTGGACTACATAGTAATATCATCAAGACACATAATAATTAACTATTTAATTATTCCTTAAAAATGACATCCATATCCTATTGGAACAACACATAAGCATTTATCAATGCAAAAGGCATCTTAATATATACACAAGTGCTTTAAGGTGTTGTAAATTTTGTCTTATACCTCTCAAATTCCTTCACCATAACTTGTTTGTAACTTGAGAATCCATCTAATTTGGATAACATTTTTGTTCTTATAACACTATATAATATGCTCTCCATATTAGGTAGGGAATAATTATCTTTTAAAGAAGCTTTGTTTAGGATTCTTAAATGCACACACAAGCAAATGTCACAATTTTTCCTTCTCACATGAACTAAATTTGCAACCCCTGATGAGTATCTAATAGGATAAATGATACCACCATCCCTTAGCTTCTTTAATCTATCCTTTATCTTGATGGCCAAGATGGGGTTAATGGGTTCCTATTTTTACCTGAAAGGTTTTCTATCAGGTTATAATGGGATGACAAGCTAGAACAAGTCTTCCTTATAAGATTTCAACTCAGAATAAGACCATTCTAAGAAATCCTAGTACTTCCTTAACATCTGCATGTAATATTTTTTCCTATTGCACTCAGGTGAGTACCCAGCCAAACTTTTCTTGGATTTTCATGAGAACACAAGTTAAAATTAGTCACATCCTTTAAAATGAATGAGTTTCTATAATTAATTCTATTAGCTCCATCAAAATACACCTTCAAACTCACCTATCCCCTTGGGATCATGTTTATCTTCAACTGAATAATGTCTTTCTGAAACAAGGTTACTTTCACATCATTGACTTGAACCATAAATCCTAGGTCTATGAGTTGATCATAGAGCTCAACTTCACAATTTATAAACCTATTAATATATTCATCATCATTAAAGAACCAACAATGATGAAAATTGTCTAGGGTTGAACCCTGATAAGTACCTCCACTTGATACTGATAATGAGGGCTCATATTTGCAATTCCAAATTGAACACTTAGCCCTACAAGTCTGTCAGCTTCTTGGTTGAAAATTTGATCATAATAATTCAAATTAAATACATCAAATATCTCTATCAAATTTTACACAACATTATTATACTATTTTAACCTTTTATTTTTCATTGAAAAACCATTATGGACTTGCTTTACCATTAACTCATAATTACCCTTAATAATCAAACATTTGATACCATATTTATAGGAAAACTTTAGACCAACAAAGAGTGCCTCATACTCATCAGTATTTATAGTGCACTCAAAATAAATAAATAAATAAAAAATAAAACATTTACCATTAGGGGCATAGAAGATAAACCCAACTCCATTTCCAAGATTGTAGAAAAAACTATAAAAACACATTGTCTAAACTGCATTTTTATTGTGAGGCTCAACATCAAGAATAATTGTTTGTTTTATAGTATTGAAATTCCCATAAAAGTTTCCCAAATCAACATCCATGTACAACACTTCAATACGAGCATGATTTGGATCTTCAATCACATGCAACATCTTTGGCTCTATATAAAGTCTGACCTCCAAATGAATGGTGGCATAGGAAAGGTCCATCTACATAGTTCCACCCATGATTATAGCCCATTTATATGATAATAACAATCACCATTTAGGCTAGTAGTATAAAACTACCACATCAATGTTCAAGTACTTACCAAGATGAACTACCAACTATACCACCAACCTCTCTAGTCATCCAACAACTAGAACCTCTCATGAGTTCATGGCATAACACTTGTCAAAGTCTAATGTGATATTAATTCCAATATCATTAAAGGATACCCAAGTACATCACATTAAAAGAAGCTCTAGAATTAAACATGTAGTTTTGAATTATCAGACAATTGATCAGTAGGGTTGTGTAAAAAGGATCCACATTTTGCCGAGTCTCCACAAGTGTAATCCCCAAATATACTTTTAATGTGGGTTCAATAACATCTAATTATTCATCTTCTTTTGGGGGTGCTTGAGGTAACTCAACTTCATTCACATATGACCTTTCACCAAATTATAAATAGTAAAAGGACCTCTTCTAGTTCCTATGTTTAAGTATTCTTAATATCTCAAGAAGTGGCAAGGTAATTTTTTTAGTCAACACTTGCTCCATATCACACACACGATACCGAGGAAGAGGTGTATTTGGTGGAAGGGTAAAAACACATTTATCTAAAATATAGTCACTCAAGGTCTGAAGTGGAGTCAGTTGGGATGGGTTAGAAGCTTTGAAAACAACCTTCAAAGGTGGATTTTTCTTAGGCTCATTATCACCCTTATGGATGCTAGACAATATAGGCATTTTGTTTCTCTTAGCCAAAACACCTATAGGCTTAAAATTTTGGGTTATAGCTGCTATCTTGGAATCTTGTGGTACTAATATAACCTTAATTTCTTCCTTCTTTGCATTCCCTACCTTTGAATTTGCAGGGGCAATGTCTTTAGGAGCAACACCTAATTGCCTACTTCTCAAGTTGTATTGCTCCTTTTGGGAAACTACTACATTAATTAATAATTGTTTGTCCTCAACTAATGGATTTACCCTTGGATATTTCTTAATCATCATAGAGAAAAAGAGATCAAAATTATAGATGGGAAATTCATATGCTTGTGCCATAGTAACATCACAAGCAATGGCAAAAGTTGGGATACTCTACAATCTGATAGCGCTATAAAAATTATCAATAGTAATATCATCTACTAATTAAATGGAGGTAGTTGATTTAATTTGAGGTCTTTAATAGTCAAACATAAAAAAATCTTAGTTAGATGACACATATTCAGGTTCATCAAAATCTTCATCAACCTGTTCAACAGTATCACATGGAGGGTACGGTTTGAAGCACTTATCACACCAATCAATGTCTAAATCATAATTCATAGTATTACCTTGGAATTTAAAATATCAAGTACCTCATTTACAAACCATATTTTCTAGTTTACATCTATCTTATTTTCACATGCAGGTTGCTTCCCTCTGTCATCATCTCTATTATGGAAAGTAATCCCCCTTTGTACTTGATTCATAATGGGAGCTCTCTCATAATTGGGAGATACCTAAGGGACCCCCTCTTCAGTGCTAGCCAGCTTGTATGACATTTATTTGATGGTAGATTCCAAAGTTTGGATAGTTTCCTCTAAGTTGCCTTTCTTCATGGGCTATGTCTTTTGTGGATTGATTAGCTTAACATATTTCACATATCCTTGATGTTATTATCAATTTGTATGGGCATATTTAATGTTTACCATGGGTTAGTGGGGGACTTGTCCCTCAAGATATACATAATCTTTTTATCAAATGCATTGTAGTATTTTACTAAGAATGTTGTGTCATTGGGCCTAATGTTTTCAAGAATCTGCATCATAGTCTTGTTGAATCAAATGTTGAATTCCTACACACACTCAATAGGATTCTTCTTGATAGTTTCAAATTTATCCAAGAGAAACCTTGGATGAATTATATATACATTTTTCATCTCTTCACATGAATCAATACATCTATTAGGAAGGGAATTTAACTATTGATGAGCATCTTCCTCCTGTGTGTGTATAATTAACTTGGTCCACACGTCCATATACTTAATCTCATAGTCTTCAATAATATTTTCAAAGGTCCTCAAATGCTTATCATTTCTTACTACATTGTTCCTTTAAAATTTTGGGAATAATTTTCTAACTTCATTTGGGACTTCATTACGCTATCCTTCCATCTCATCAAAATTGATAGGCCTAAATCTAGGAACGCAAAATGCAGGACATGTATTGTCATCTTAGTATTTATCCCTCATAACTAGTTCAAATAGAGGTTAAAGAACAAATGGAAAAGGGATATGAGGGAGTGAATTAGGTGAACTAGGTGGATCAGACTGGGGAGGGGATTCAACTAGTTGAAAATGAGCTAGAAAATAAATTGGACTATGTGTTTTAGAATTGGCAAAAAAGCTATGATAGTCCTCAATGATGGGGGAGTCAACAAATATTTTAATATGATAAAAAACTAGACAACCTTTGGTAGCTAAGTTTTTCCCTTTAACACACTTACATACTTGTCCCATTCTTCTTTGTGTAATAGCTAAGGGTGGAACAAGTCTCTTAGATGGGTCAGCTTTGAAAGATGATTTCATTACTTTCAGCTTTGTAAACAAGATAAATGAAACTAAAAGTTATAATAATATTAAAAATAGGCACAATTCTTTCTTCAAACTAAAAAATACAGTAGGATTCACCACTAGAATCAAACTTTTAGAATATAATAGTTTACAAAATACTATGATACATGCTGAAATTAGACATGCTAAAGCTTAATGAGATAAAGAATAAAGACACTAAAATTTTGAAAATAATGTTCAAAAGGGATAAAACACCTTTCAACATGCAATGCTAATAGTTATTTGTAATAAACTCATCAAAATTCAAATTGTCAAACCTTAAAATTCTTGGCACACCCCCAATTGAGTTTTATGATGTTGATAGCTAATTTAGTTAGATCAATTTAGTAACAAAAAAAACATCATAAGATAAAATACTCATGGCTTTGCATCTCTATAAGAATTCCCAATAACACAAGTAACCAAAACTTTAGTTTAGTCCTTGGTAGCATTACCATATGAGTTTTTCTTCCCATTTATGCACCCCTCTAATCTAGCCTTGCACACTTGAAAGATAATGGCAAGCAATGATGAAAAACATTTAGGTATATCATTGTAGCCAAGGGAGGGTTTGACATCACTAATAGACCAGATTGATAAAATTACTAAGAGACACCTATAGATGGTATGGTTAGCTCCTTACTAATTTTATCTCTACCTGAACCAAGGAGAGATAACCTAGGGGGTATCTTCCTCACATGTAGTGATTTGCATCTTAATCTCCATGGGGATTTCTATCACAAGGGAAAAATATGACCAGAGCACAACCAAGTTTTCACACTTCAGTCATGAAGGGTTGTCACTTGAAATGCATAAATTCTCTATGTCATACACAAACTACTTAATATAAATTAAATTTTGACTAAAATCTTCATTTTGAATAATCTTCAATATAAAAGGACTAAATAAATACTACAATGCTAGGATTTAAAGCACAAACTACAAACACATTTCAAATATGCAAAATCTTATGTATTTTCAAGGCAAGTAACACTTATAGTATAAAAAATGGCATGTTATTTAGAGGGTAAGATAGGGTAGGATAAAACAAATAATTATAAAATGGAGGGTGACATGCTGGTGGCTTCCAAATATTAAGGTGTATAGGAAAATTTCATGTCAATTATTTCTTACCAAAGATACAAAAAAATTTAAATGCAAGAGAAGGATAAACTCTAAATAATCCACAAAATCCTAGAATAATAAAGAAACTAGAATATTAAATACTTTTTCCTACTGCATTAATGAACCTAGGGTGCCCTTAAATGGAATTAAACAACACATTTCCAAATATAACTATAGAGAGAGATTCATAACCTAGGTACATGCTTAGAATGACAACATGTAATAAACAAAACCCAAATATCCAATCAATAGAAACTATAAAGAATATTATGTGATTTAATTAACAAGATATAATTAAGAACCACATGTATTTTCCAGTGACTTGAAAAAAATAGTATAAATAATAACACTTCAAAATACTGCCATGGGGACAAGCATGGTTATATTGACCGTTTGACAAGGGAGACATAAACATTCTTTGAAATCTTGCTAATGGTTGTACAAATGCAATAACCATAGTAAGAGAAACAAGATCTACATGCAAGAGTTGATCCCAAAAACAATTTTATAGAACTTGGACTTATGTAAAAGGGACACCTAAAATAGTGACCTATAATAACAAACAACCAACAACAACCTTAGAATAGAGGATAAAGCCCCTATTTATACATTTTAAATCCTTCAAAAATATGGGATTATGGGATGTAATATGAAAAAATTTGCATAGTAAAATTTTATAGTCTTGCAAAGATGCTCCAACTGAAAAATACCTTTTACTATACCTAAGATCCTCATCCATTTGCAAGAAAAATAATTATTACAACTACCTCTAAAAATGAAATGATGGGGAATTACAACCACATATAGATGTTCTTGACCACTTAATTGCATATCTAGAGGGAGAAAATCATTCGAAGAGCCAAATAGATTTTGTCCTTCTGTGAAACATATTTGGAGATGCTCCTTTACACTTATATGGAAGGTCAATTTTGTGGTAGAGGTTAAACAAATTTTTCTACTTTGTGTAACTACCTAAAGATGTCATTGAATGGTTATTTTCATAGTGAGAACCACTGATATAATTGTCTTTATTTTTGTGCATACCCTAGAATAACCTGTTCTTAAAATGATTTCTTAGGAATGATCTAGTTATGACATGAAATGGAAAATTATCCATCATCATGATTTGGAAATATTCATTATGGAACATCTTCATGGAATTTTTTATGTGATTTGACTCATTTCTCGATCAAGAAAGGGACATAAAAAATAACTTTTAGACTAAATATTACCACATATTTACACCTATTATTCCACCTTGAATCTAATTGGGCATTTGCATAGCTTAAAACTAACTAGGCCACTTCATTGGATCTAATTTGGACTCATACCACTCTCTTATTGGTTTTGATCCTTCTGATAAGTTCATCACAACTCACACTATTATATCCAATAATTTGGCTAGCATGTGTCATTGATCTCGATTCATAGGATCAAACACCATTGGTTGTCGACAAGTCCTGTATCGAAATGGTTTAACTTAGTAGCTTCTCAAGATCTCTACATCATTTTATATCATCCCCATTGGGATAACATGATATTACCAAGTGGTAATTAAACATTCACTTAAGGCTTCATTTAAAATTAATGGATAAATATTCCCCATTGATCATAAGGTATATGCTTAATCGCATACTTTCAATTGACAAGAATATACTCAAGCCTTATCATGCACTATAAGCTTAACCTTTTGAGTTTGAATTTGAACCATTTGATCTTTAGTTCCCATGTAAACATTCTCTATTGGATCATGATCTAAAGGGTGAGGTGCCATTGGATATTACTAGTTCTTGGCTCCAAATATGTCCCACTTGGAAACCCCATATGATTTCTATGTTGTTTTGACTATCTAGCTTTGATCATGCACCATTGGATCATCCTGCTCTACATCAATATACATTATCAGATCTATCTCTATTCAAAAATAAAAACCTACTTCGTGGGGTCTAAAATTGATGCTCACATGACTATCTTGAAACATTTGAATCTCAATAGCTAGTCCTTGCATCTTAAAGTTGACATCTAGACACTTGTCAAAAGACATCCATGAGTCCATCATACATATAATTCAAAACTTTTTCTTTGGGAACCTTTGTTCCATGGAAATTTTATCTAGGTCTTTATCTTTGGCATTATTATTTGTTTCTTAGGCCTTTCTCTTTGGCTTTCTATATTCATCACTTCTACTCTTGTCTTTTATTCAACATAATTTTACTTAAATAAATATTTTTCTTATTCTTTTGGGACAATTATTTCAAACAAAATTTCTAAGACAATTTCCCTGACGGATTTGACTTTATAATTTTCCTACAAGAATTGAGTCTTTGGCCTTTGGATAGTTGCCTTTGTCAGAGTAATTATTTTAGACATTTTGTATAAAATAGTTATTCTAAATAAACTAGTCTCTTGCACTTTTACCAAAGGAATTTAGACTTAGTTCTTTTTATCTTTGTCAATATAATTGATTCAGACATTTTGTCTAAAATAATTTCCTCACAGAGATTAAACTGTGGTACTTTTCCTAAAGATTTACAATTATTTTAGACCTTTTGCATGGGAAGAATACCCAAGGAAATATGACCTTTACTCCATAACAACTTTTTCAAAATTATCTTTTGGGCCCTTTGAACATACCCTTTAGAATTTTTGTCAAGGGCACTTACCATACATAATTACACTTCAAATTTTTTGTATTGGCCCTTAAATTTCTTGAAAATGACTTTCAAACTTTTTAAAAATATCATCCACCTTCTGAAAGTGCCCTTGGATGATTTTTCAAGGGCAAACTAATCAAAGGAAATAATCCTTCAAAAAAAATTAAAAGAAAAATGATCCCTCTACAAGTGCCCTTTGGGAATTTGACAAGGGGAAAAACCTTGAAGGAAATGACCCTTCAAAATTTTTACAAAGGCACAATGACCCTCAAACTATTTGTAGACACATTGGCTAAAATGAACAAGTCTATATAATTATTTTGAGATTTTTTTGTGGGAAAAATGATCTTAAGGGAACGTGACCTCTAAAATTTTTGTTGTGAGAAAAATATCTAAAAAAATGACCTAAAATAATAGAAATATCCATTCAGTCTTTCTATGCAGACAAAATATCTAAAAAAATGACCCTTCTGATCTTTTGTGAAACACTTAGCCCAAAATAAATAATATCTTAAATTCCTTCAAACCTTTTTCAGTAGACAAAATGTTTGATTAAAATAAGTGTTTAGAGTTTTTATCCTAGACAAAAATCCCAATGACCTATTTCCATCAAACATTGTGTTCGTGCTAAAAAGCTAAAATGTTTAAGGGAAAGACACATGTTCCAAGTAAACATTAGGTAAAGGAATTATCCAATTTTTACATGAACTTGACATTTTAATCAAACACTTTTAGATAGAATTTGGGTTAATGACTTATACATTGATACAGATGAGGGCCCAATTGCTTCAGTACAATTTTAGTAACTAACACTATGCATTTGGAGCATTAGAATGGAAGTGTATTTATATTTTATTTGGGTTTGATGTATGGATGTTTATTTTAAATGTATATGCAATTCTTGCTACACCTCTTATTGATCATCATGCAATGAAATCAGATGAGAGAAATGCCAAGACAAAAAATGCTATTCTTTGTGGATTATCTAACTTAAAGTTTTTCAATGTAATGTATTATCATACTACACATGATATCTAGAGAAATTTGAAGATACTATATGAAGGTGATGATAAACTAAATTAGGCTAGGCTAAAAACATATAAAGGCACATTTGAAAGTCTCAAAATGAATTAAGAAGAGAAAATCGTGGACTACCTTCTCAGAGTACATGAAATAGTCAATTAAATTAGAGACTTTAGAGAAGAGATGAAATATTTAGTCATTATAAAAAAGGTCCTAATATATCTACCATCAAATTATGACTCTAAAATATTTTCAATAGATAAATCATGAGATTTGGATAAATTCACTATTGATGAGTTGCATAAAACGTTCACATCTTATGAGATGTGTTTTGGAAAAAAAGATACTTCCAAGAGAGAAGATGCATTAAAAGTAACCAAAAAGGTAAAAACAAAATCACCTACATCTATATCTAAGGATACTGATGAAGAAGAAGGCATTTTTTTCAAAAAATTAAGAAGAGTGTCTAGATGCCTTAACTAGGGTAAGATAAGACATTTTACTACTAAGTGCTCTTATAAAAAAAATGATAACTCTAATAAATAAGAAGATATTAAAATGATGAAACCCTACTACTCCAAGATGAATAAATTCTTCAAAAATAATAAGGGCCTATATACAAACTAAGATATTGATTCATTAGATGATTGTGATATCTCATAAGATGTCCATGATCGTGCCTTTGTGGCTATGGGTAATGAATTCCTATTTAGTACATTAGGATCAACTTCTATGTATCAAGAAAAAGAAGAATTTAAATACTCTAATGAAGAAGAGGAAGGAGAATTGGATTTAGAGGGTGAACTCATCTATTATCTGGATGAAATTTAAAGATTGATAAAAATTAACTCAAAGCAAAGGTCAAAATCCATCAAAATAAAAATTTGGTCTTAGTTTTGAAAAAGGAAAAAGTCTCATAACCATTACTTCTTACAGCTTATATGATAACGTCAAAGTAGAAGGAGAATCAGGAACAAAGAAATAAATATCTTGTAAGAATGCCTCCAGAGATACAAAGACAGACACAAGCAGTGCTTATGTGAATAAAGATGAAGGAGAAAAGAAGCTTTAAGAAAATAAAAAGAATAATAAGTCAATATCTAAAAAATCAAGGAAGATGAAAAACAGAAAGGGAGATGATGCATATGCTTAAATAAGGGTGAGATAATTGAAGAAACTAGGGTTAAGAAGACCTCCTTAACCTACATATAGAAAAACTATGACCAGGTATTCCTCATTTTTCTATGGTTATTGCTATACTTGTAATTACATTGGTCATAAGGATAAAAAACGTAGATTTATATCTGAAAGAAGAAAAAAAATTGTGAGTATAAATTCATTTTCTCCTTTGATAGATACAAATGTAATATTCTATAATTACAATAATTTTTGTCACATAGCTAAACAATATAGAATAAACTTTGTAAGACCAAAAGTATAAAATAAAAAGAAAGGCATGCCCCTAGTATGAACAAAGGATCATAATTCTCTAAAAATGGAAAGATGAAACATGTAATAAATCTAAGAATGTGTGGAAAGTGAATGATCAAAAAGGTGCACAATCCATGATTGATTAAACTACACTCCATGTCAAGGAGAAAAATTTATGGGTAATATATAGTGGTTGATCAAAACACATGAATAGTGACTAGATAAATCTTATTAAACTAAGTATATTTAATGAAGAATCTATCTATTTTGTAGATAATACTATTGTAAATATCCATGGTGAAGGAACTTTGAAAATAGATGGAAAATTACATACACATGATGTCCTTTATGTTGGAGCATTGACACTTAATACGTTAAGTGTCAACCAAATGTGTGATAATGTATATAAAGTCATATTTAACTCATAAGGCTATAAGATAATAAAATATGGAAGATTATTTGTAGAAAGGAAAAGAACTAAAACTAATATTTATTTTCTTAGTGAAGTGAATGGTAATAGCTGTCTAATAGGATAGGTTTATGAGAGTTGGTTTTATCATAGAATAATGGCCCATGTCAAATTTAATAGCCTAGTAAAGTTGAGATTAAATAAGCATGTTCAACATATGCCTAAGATAACCAAACCTATAGACATCACTTGGAATGGATGTCTGCAAGGCAAGAAAATAAGGATCAGATTTCAAACAAAGGAGTATGAAACTACCGAGCCTTTAGAGTTAGTTCATACTTATATTTGTTATCCTAATAATACAAGAGAACTAAAAGGAGAAAGATACTTGATTTTGAAAATATATGATTACTCAAAAATGACATGGTTAACCTTTTTACAGGATAAGTCTTAGGCATTTGAAGTTTTCAAAATATTTAGGGCCATGGCTGAGAATGAGATTGGAAAAAAATCAAATTCTTAAGATGTGATAGAGGTGGATAATTCACCTCAAATGAGTTCATATAATATTGTGAGAAGCATCAAATCAAAAGTCATTAGTCTACAACAAGGACTCCATAGCAGAATGGAGTTGTTTAAAGAAACAATAAAACAATCAAGGAGATAACCAGAATAATGCTAAAAGAGGCCAAGTTACCTGATTAATACTGGAGATAATTAATACAATCAATATTATATACTTTAAATATATTTAAACTAAGGGTAAATAGTGAGAAAAACCCCTATGAATTATGGTATGGAATACCTACCTCTGTTAAGTATTTTAGTGTATTTTGTAACATATGATACATTACAAAAAAATAAGATAACTTGGGAAGCTTTGACTCAAAATGTTATGAAGAAATATTTATTATATATTCCACCCAAATAAAAGCATACATATGCTACAACAAAATGCCTCAAATAATTATAGAGAGTATCAATGTGAAGGTTGATGAAGGCTTGAAACATGTTAAACCTGATAGAACATCTATAAAGAAGAATTATAGTATGAAGAGGGAGTAGTTGATGAAGATCTTGAGGAATTGAATGAAAAGGTGCATACAATATTTTATCAAAAGGATCATCCTATAGAGAAGATGATTTTCAATAAACATCAAGGATTTTATAAAAGGAGAAGAGTTGAAAAGACCAAGGAGCAAGTGAATCTTTCTCTAATATCTAAAATCAAGCCTAAGAACTATTTTTAAGCTATCAAGGATGGGAATTAGCTAAAATCCATGGAAGAATAACTAAGAAAAAATTATAAGAACAAAACATGAGAATTAGTTGCAAGACCTTCAAATAAGGATGTAATAGGTACAAAGTTGATCTTTAGAAACAAACTTAATGAGGATGGAGTTGTTATAAGGAATAAGGCTAGATTAGTGTTCAAAGCATATGCACAAGTTAAAGTTATATATTTTGAGGAAACATTTGCTCCATTTTATAAATTGGAATCCATAATAATTTTTCTATCATTCTCTATTTATAATAAATTCAAATTCTATCAAATGGATGTTAAGTCTGCTTTCATGAATGGGAACCTAGAAGAGGAAGTGTACATAGAACAACCTGAAGGATTTGAATTTTCAAAAGAAGAAGATTATGTTTTTAGACTGAATAAAGCTTTGTATGGTCTAAAATAGGCATCTAGAGCATGGTATTCAAGATTAGACTAGTACCTTAAATAATAAGGATTCAATAAGGGATGTGCAGACATCAATCTATACTTCAAATCATAAGGTGAGTATATATTCTTTGTTGTTGTATATGAATATGATATGAATTTTTTTGTGAGTAAAAATATAATGTGAAAATATTTTCCTACTCAAATGCGAAATGAGTTTGATATGTCCATGCTTTGAGAACTTTATATTTCCTTGGTCTATAGACAATACAAACTGATGAAGAGATATTTATATCTCAAACTAAGTATGCTAAGGAAATGGTCAAGAAGTTTGGAATGGAGGCTAATAAACTAGTATGTAATCCAATGATAAATTGATGTAAGTTGAGAAAAAAAGGATGAGTCCCTTGATGCAAATCATACTATGTATAGATCAATAATAGGTAGCTTATTATACCTAACTACATCAAGATATGATATCATGTGAGTAGTGTGCCTGGTTATAATATTTGAAGATTATCCTAAAGATTCACATGTTAATGTAGTGAAAACAATATTTAGATATATTATGAGTATAATTAACTATGGTCTACGGTATCCTAAAGGTGAAGACTTCATATTGAAAGCATATAAAGATGTTTATTGGGAAAGAAGTGTGGATGATAGAAGAAACACTAATGGTGATGCATTTTTTCTTGGAAAGAAACTTGTTTTAGGTTTGAGAAAAAAAAAGAGTTATTTAATCTTTCTACAATATAAACAAAATATGTTGCATTAGTGGCATGTTGCACTCAAATCCTATTGATGAAGCAAACACTTAAAGACATCAACGTAGAATAAAAATCACCTATCTCTATTCTTTTTTATAATTTATGTGATATTAACATATCAAATAATATAGTGTGGTTTCTAGATGTAAGCACATATCAATAAAGTATCCCTTTTTAAGAGAAAAAGTTTCAAAACAAGAGGTCACAATGGAATATGTGCCAACATAGGATCAAGTTGTAGACATATTCACCAAAAATCTTCCTAAATAATAATTTGAGTATTTGAGACAAAAGTTTAGAGTGGTTGCTCTTACATCACATCACTAGATATTATTAACAAAGCATAAGTCTAGCTGGAGGATAATAGAAGGTTTGTTAAGCCATAGAAGAAGAGAGAAAAGGCAAGTTAGGTATGAATGTTTTAAAAAATTTCTAATGACTTGATGGTTGTAAATTCTTAGATAGACTCCTTTATCTGATAAAGGGGGAAAAATATTTTTGGACAAATAGGGATAAAGTTGGAGTCCCTTTTCCATTGATGTCAAATGGGGAGAAAAAGAACAAATGCTCTCTGTAAAAGTTTGTCAAATTTTCTCTGTAGATTTTTTTTCAAATTCTCTATGTTTATCAAAGGCGGAGATATGATAATGATCTATGTGTCCAAGTTGTGTTTTGGAGAAAGTGCAGATCATGCATTACAAGAACATATCATTTATTTTTCATCAATGACAAAGGGGGGAATTTATATTAATATGATTATCATTGATGTCAAAATGGAGATTCATGGCATTATGGATGTCACTATTATTAGAGGATCAATGATAGACATGATTGATGGAGAGAAAATCATGTTTTGTAGTTACATAGTTCAAATTCCTGAAAAGTTGAAATATTATCATAATAAATTTACATGATTTTATAAATACCATTTCTAAAGTTTTGTAGTGAGAACACATATAATATACATTATGGGGTTTTAAATTACATTTAAAATGTATGGTATATAGTTTTAGATGATAATAAATGAGATTAGAAATGAATTATCTTTGCTCTCAACCATTACTAGGGTTTATTAGTAAAACTATAAGGGATTCAGTCATGGCATTCACATGCATTTCTCTTTTTTTGTTGACTAGAAATAGGTCGTAACTAGTCATTTAAGTCATAACCTAAACCTTCTTCATTTTTATGCAACTGGCCCCTTCAACCTAGTGATTAGAAGATTGAATGTTGTTTGAATACTTTAGTAATTCCTAAGTTCATGGATTAATATTTGTCTAACTATGATCAATGTTAAAAATTTAATATTTAAGATACACTAATGAACATCTAAACTAATATATAAATATCAAATGATCAGCATTTAATTAGATGATGAAGATATATGGTGAGCAGCGAAGTCAATAATTCAAAGATCTTGACAAAGAATGCATTGATGACATGTGTCACAATCATGGAGCCTGAGAAAAAAATCTAAGCCGAGCATTCAAAATATCTAATTGTTTGCATTAAATGAATTAGACAAATATAAATGATATGGTTCAAATTCAAATAGTCAATGATTACACATAGAACTACCAAGTGGCATAAAAGTAGGAAATAAAAATAATGTACTCAGAAGGTATGTGAGGGTGCCAAGTATCTTAATCATGGAATCTTGTGTCAAGGATGAATGATCAACATTAAATATTTAAATTTAGGATACCTATGAGTAGATAAACAAAGGATATTAAAGGTGAAAGAGGTGATCTAATAGTTAAATTTTAAAGTTGGGACGATTGAACACTAATCATCGGATCATGGCACAAAACATGAATATCGATGGCCAATATTTAAATATCTATCAATCTCAATGGTTAGGTGATGGAACACATAGATACAATGTATTATATGGCAAATATATTGACATAGATTACTATAATCACTCTGAGTTGCATTAAATAGCATTTAATTCATATCAAAGCTACATTCTGATACATGGTAATAATAGTATAAGTTAGAGAATGATGGTTATGGTGTATGAATTCAAGAATTAGAAGAATTATTATTAAAGATAGATGAACTGAGTTTAATAAAGGAGTGTGATGTGTTAAAAACCAAGTGTGAATGTAGAGAATAAGTGATACCTATATATAATGCATATATACATCATCCAGGATACTCACTTTGAGTGAAAAAATAGAGGCAAAGAGGAAGAGAGAAGAAGTGTAGAATATGAGCAGTTGAAGAATAGGTCTATAACATAAAATTAGATTCATTTGAATCATTTTGTAATCAAGAGTTGTAGCTCCATAATTTAAATGTAGATCTAACTGGTGGGTGTCATCATAAGAGTTGAATTGGTCTTCAATTAGGGAGCAGGTGTTTCCTTAGAGTTCATGCTCTTAAATTAGGGGATTGGTGGCTCCATAGGGTTGGTGTCCTTAAAAATTATAACCAATGGGGTTTCTATTATGAGGATAGATTAGGATATTAGATCCTAGCAGCTATTCTCGCCATGTTTTTCCCATATTGAGTTTTCCATGTACATGATGTTAGGTATATTATAGAGTGTAAAGATATCTGAATATTATTTCTAGTTTGCATTAAAAGTGTTAAAGGACTATTATAAATCAATCTACTGATTTAGTTCCCTCTTAGCAGATAGTTATGTTCTAACAGTCACATCTTTATACTAGATATAACCCAAAAATAGAATGAGTTTATCATGTGTGTCTATAGAAACCCAAAACACACACACACACACACACACACACACCACACACACACACACACACACACACACACACACACACACACACCTTAAACCCATGTCTCAATTGTGATTCATTACAATAGTTGTGTAATGAATCACAAAAACCATGTCATTTGGGGGATTCCACATAGGTCAAGATGCATGGCCTAGAGACTAACATATACTAAACATGTTGGTTAAGAATGAAAGACATATATGCTTCCATAATTAAACATTTTGGTTAATATTACATGTTATGGTCTTAAACCATTTGATGAATACCTACTTGAAAAAAACTTCTTATGGTTCATTTAGTGTGCCCACATCTCAGGATTCTTAATTATTTGGGAAATAGTTCACAAGGGGCACACAAGATTTCAATCATATTGTGAATTATGTGTTGGTATGTTTGAAATTTTAAATTATACTTATTAGTGTTCCATGTCAGCTCCATAAATCACCATTTATAATGCATCTACCATATAGGTTTCCCACCTTCATCTAGTACAATCCTTTGTCACATGATAGAATATATGCTTATTTTTTTATTTGGTTTTAGGAACTAGGTGTTATTGGTTATTTTCCATTAGAAAATTTGAAATTATGTTGGGAGGATGATGGGGATTGGACCCACCACATCAATGAAACAACCCCGCCCCCAAAATATATATATATATATATATATATAGAATTGTATATCAGAGTACATATTGGATGCACATTGGGCCTAATTACATCACTTGAAAATTTAAGTGATAAACCTTTAGCTCGTTGATGTATACACAAACAGAACCAAAAGAGGTGAACTGAGGTAATTATCTATAGATAAATACAGTAAAAAAGGATCAATGAGGAAACATGTTACTTTAATATATGTTTTATGGTGTTTAGGACATATCAGTATATGCATACATGGATAGGACCAAAGACCCATGTGTGGCACTCATACTTCCATATAAGACAATTTATAGGTTATTAACCATAGGTAAATGCCTCACTCTCTTTAGTGGCTTTTAGTTCTACTTGAGGATGGTTAAGTTTAAGGATTAGTTTAACTAGGAAGGATAACTATATTATCCTAAGTTATCACTCAGGTTAACATAATTATATGTTAAAATTACATGCTACTAACATAATTAATACAAATAAACATAACCAAAAACTAGAAATCAATTCAACTCAGGAAAATTTCTAATCATTCAAGTAACAAAAATGTCATTTCATATACACAAAATAGATTTAAAACTCAAGGTTCCATAGTGATACCAGTTGAGGTCATAAACACCTCATGACCCTTGAGGTCACCACACTATTTTTTAAATAATTCATACATCATTTGTTTACTAACATGAATGCCATTACATAGGATATGATTAAATGTATAGTTATCATTATCACCGTTATCCTATAGACAATGTAGGCTAATCTCATTAAAACATCATAATGGCATAGCCAATGTGATATTTTGAAACAAGAGAGACTAAGTTATTATTTATCTAAGGTATCTAATCCATTAAACCTTAATTATTTGATTATTTCAAAAGAATAAAACTCACATATTCATTCAATATTTAAGGCATTTTAGAACACTTAAGTAAGAATGGATTCGATTATTTTCATACAATATTCCATTACCATGTAAGTAAATGTATGCCTAAAAAATCAATGAATAAACTCATAACTCAAATAGAAAAAAAGAGAGAAAAAATGGTTTAAAATAATAAAATGAAACAAAACCAAGTCAACAAAATATTGCTAAGTTCAAATTGAGTGGAACCGAAATAAATTTTTCCAATACAGGAAATATTATAATTTTTATGTTGGGAAAACCAAGTGTAGCAAGATGAGTTCATTCTGTGAACTGAAGGGAAAGTGAAAGCACATACAACACAATGTAAAAGAAATCACCAAGTGTGTAGATGTTAGTTATATAACTTTGCAACATCAAATGGAGTAGAAATGTTATATAACTTAATTAATTTATTATATTTATTTGTAAGGATGACAGTGTTTTAATTCCATTTAAATTCATTCACATGCTTATAAAAATATCCAATTAAATAAAGGAAATAAGTTAACACTTAATTCATTTCCTATCTAATGTAAGAATGAAAGTAATAAATTTCTTGATCATATGTTTGTGGCATACATATATTAGGGAAATGATATTAATACTGTTCAAATCATGTATATATATGAAACATAAACATGTATCTCTAAAATGAATGTTAGAAGAAAGGATTTTGATTTGTTTTCTACATGAGCAAGCCACCATAAATTGGAATTGTTTTATACATAGCTGAAAATGACTAAGAGATAAATATGCATCTATGTAAATGAATTTAACATATACATAATGTGATAAACCAAAGGTATCAATTAATCTTAGTTTTCATGTTTAAATAACATTATATATATTATTAATTATATAATCCCATCAAAGATTATTCTGATCTTGAAATTCAAACTAGATTTACATGATATGAAGTTAAGAAACTTAGTATAAACATCTAATTAATTCCCACTAATATAACGTTCATAGAATAATTTTTATATCCAAGTTATCTATGTAAATTAGGGAATCAATGTTGTAATGATTGAATGGATTAATCACATACAAGAATTTATAATAAATCCATCTTAGATATAAATTAACATTGGGATATTAATTAATCATTTCATAACATAATGTTTAATAAATGTGAAATTTAAACATTATGACTGATAATTAAATGTACCTAAAATATATCACCTTAATCCATTAACCATCTTACCCTTTGGAAATGTTCAAATTCCATTTTAATTATCTGACTCATTAATAACATGAGTTAACATTTATCATGGTCAACCTATATAATAAATATTTAATGTTAACTCACTCGATATCAATGCTAACAAATTCTTCTAAGTAATTAAATACTATCTAACTCAATATAAATGTTAGAAAAATAAACTAAGTAATCAAAATTAATTAATAAATTAGATTATTACCATCTTTTATTTACACGTGTCTGAAATCACTAGAGCATGGATTTGAAATTGAATGAACTGATTAGGATAAGATATCCCAACCAGCCCTATGATCCCAACCATTGGTGGAACTCAACACCCCAACCATTAGTAGGAAGGTGGTTATGGTAACTAGGAATATCAAGGGAATTCTGAGAAATAAGTTTTCAAAAGAGACAGATCAAACTAAAAGAATACGAGAAGATAACTATACCATTATGAGGTGAGATGAGAATAATTAATCCATCGTTAATATAGATCAAAATTATGGAAGGTTAATATAGGTTGTTAAATGACATATAATGGATTAAAATTAATACATTATCGATATTTGAATTAACCACCTTTGATTGCCATCCAAGTCAAAACCAACCTTAACTATCCAAACTAATAATATATACTACTATATAAGGTACCCATTTATTTATTTAGGTCTACTTTCAGAATGTTATCTAGACAATAACTCAGCCAAATAAATTAACCATATATCATCTAATAAATAATCTAATTTATTCGACTACAATAATAAATTAAACCAAAGAATAAATCAAACTAGAATTTTTCAATGTGGAGTTTAAATATTTAATACAACCAAAGCATCTCTTAAATGTGAATAAAAACTCCTTCAGACTTTCTAAAATATCCTTTCAATTCTAGCCAAATAAGTCCAAGTATATTCAAACCATTTAGTAGAGGTGATTTCAAAGTCAATCACACAACATAAACCAATTAAACATGCCTCAAAAATCAATAGAACCAAACTATCAAACATAGTCAATTTTATTTCCCATAACATAATCAACCTATCCTTTAAATAATCACAACCCATTAATTCAAATACATATTCAAGGATATCAATAAATCTAATAGAATTTAATACCACAAAAAAACCATAAATAGACAACACATACACTCCATCTTTGAGATGAATTTAATAATGTAGTCACCAATAATAAACCCAAATCAAGATATAAATTCAAGCCACGCAAACACACACACACACACACACACACACACACACACACACACACACACACACACACACTCTATAGTCAATAAAATATATTTGGTACAATTTAATAACATAGTCATCATAAGACATAAAAAATTAATCATAGCCTAGTCAATTATCAATGAAATGGTCAAAGTACAATTCATTAATTTAAAATCCATGATATATACATAGATGACATTACCCATTTAGCTATGATGTTAAAACTTAATAAAGTCACAAGTAAAACTACCCAATGACATAAATATAATGTAGTTCTATATTCAAAACCATTTGTCATTATCAAAGATTCAAGTAACCATATGTATAAATAGACTACACAATCAAAGACTTTACACTAAATAATCAAGGTAGGTCATAATAATTCAATCATTATAGCCAACATATGTGAATCACACAAGATTATGAATTATGGCCATGAGCTTATTAAAATAATAGGCAAAACATTACAAAAATGAGATCATATAAAATGACCTTTCTTACTTTTTGATTCAAATATAACCAAAAACAAATGATAAAAACAAAAACTGTAGATTATTTCATATTCAAACTCAAACCAAGTATCAAGGGTTCGAATGAACATAGTTAAAACACATACCATAATCCATTGTTGAATAATAATGACATCTAAGAAAAAAACTTGAGTCACATAATTTAAAGGAAGCAAACTTACTATTCTTAAAACCCAAAAAGTTTTAGATGTCCTTTCATGCAGACAATAAAATGTAGACAATGTAATAGAAGTTATCTTTATTAATCCAAATATATATATATACATATACAAAGTTAGATGTAGTAACAAAATCCACAAAAAGAGAAGCCACACAACCTCCATAACTAGTGTAAAACTTATAAGTTCACACCAAGTCAAAGAAACCAACACAAAATAGGTAAACCAATGAAAACATTTCGATGCATGTGCAATCAAATCATTCAAGAAAAAAATAAATTTGAACATAGAACAACCATATATCTTGTATATATCCATTTCCATGTTTATATGTAAATGACATATTGATATATCAATTATTTAAGGGTTTGCATATGGGTTTAAAACTCCTAAGGCTTCTGGTTGCATACACAGCCTTTTTCTTTCTAATTTACACAGTGAAACCAATAACTAGACAAAAGAACATAACTCACCCAATATCGTAGAAAAATTCAAAATCTAATATAGAGAAAAAAACATCCAATCTTTCCTAAGAATATTTTTATGCATAAAATGTTGGATGAAAATAACTTATAATTTTTTATTAAATAAAACAACATCCTATATAGAGTATTTATATAGCCAGTCTATGGCTCTCACAACTCCCTCACACTAAAATTCTAGAGAATTTGATGTCTATCTCAACTGTAATTTGTAAATGGAGGAGATGACAAAAATAATGTAATATTTATATGGTTTAAGTTTATATAAGGTTAAAGTTTTATCCATGTTGCACTATCATTCCACCTTTATTACATAGTTTTTACAAATGTACTCCCTAAACTATTCAAATTTCACCTTTCTAAGGGAGTTGGTGTTTATATCTTCTATCTATGCATCTATTAGGTAGTGCTGGAGCTAAATATGGTGATTTAAAACTTATTCTTGAATGTAGTGCCATTTGACCTCTATGTGCTTCATTATTTCATGATAAACATGATTATTTACAAGATCTAACACACCTTGGTTATCACAATGATTGATAGGTGGCTTATTTATAGTATAGCCTATATCATCTAGTATGTGGTGTAAGCATATTGCATCACACATAGCTCCATGTGTGGTATGATAGTCTGCCTTAGTGGATGAGAGAGAAATAACACTTTGTTTCTTATTGATCCATGAGATTGGTCCAAATCTGAGATGAAATATGTATCCTAACATTGAGTTTATATCATCAATAGATCTAGTGTAGTCCATGTCAGTGTATCACTATAAGAAGAACTAACTATTATTCTTATATTCCAAACAATACTCAAGTTTACCTCAGACATATCTCAAAACATGCTTTTTTACAACCTAGTGACATTTCTTTTATTCCTACATAAATCTAGAGAGATATTTAATAGCAAAACATATATCTAATCTAGTTTAGGTAAATTAATGAGACTCCTAATGAGGTATCATTAGAGAATTTCATCCACTTTGGGTGAGTCTTGGAATTGAGAGAGTTGTAAACCTTTCTTCATCGGTGTTGAAAGCGGCTTACAATATGACATTCTATACATTTCTAAGAGTGCCTTGGAATATTTTATCTAGGAGATAAAAATGTGATTCAATTTATACCACATCTCCAAGCCAAGACAGTAATGTAGTAACCCAAAATCAATCATGTCAAAGGATATTTTAAGGTCGTTTTTCATAATATCAACCTGATATTTTGAACTTCCAGTGATCATAAGATCATCCACATATAGAATTAGAATGATGATATTTGTTCCTACCTTATTTATGTACATATCAAAATCTAAGGGGCTATGACTAAAACCATGTTACAAAAGGTATCATCTATTTTGGTGTACCATGCCCTAAGAGCTTGTTTATGTCCATAAAGTGATTTGATGAGAAGACATACCTTTTTATGATGATCTTTATCAAAAAATACTTCTAATTGGGTCATGTATAATTATTATTTTAGATAACCATTAAAAAAATCACTTTTGACATCCATATACAAAAGTCACCATCCATTCAGTGTTGTTAGTGTATAAACAACTCTAATGGTCTTGATCTTCTCAGTGGGTGTAAAATTCTCTTCATAGTCAATACCTTATTTTTCAGCATATCCAATTTCTACCAATCACACTTTATGTTTATCAATGGATCCATTTTCCCATTAATTTATTTTAAAAACCCATTTGTAGTCTATGGGTTTCTTTCCTATAAGCAAAATGACCAGTTCCCAAGTTTGATTCTTCATGAGTGAGTCATACTCAAAATCAATTGCTTTCTTCCATTGTGGTTGTTTATAGATTTGTAAACATTATTAGTTTTATAGCTATAAAAAATTATACTCATGAGTGAAAAATTTACCTCATGTCCTTTGTCTCTTTGTTCTACCTCTAAATGAAGTATGGAAGTCTCTACTGGTGCCTAGTACCTACTTAAAATGAGAAATTAGTTATTGTTGTGAAGAACTACTTAGTGAATGTGAATAACTATTTAGTGGATGTTCTAAATCTCAAATATCAACATTTATTTCCAATTGTATATCTTATTATTGTTGAGGAGTCTCCTCATCATATGACTCAAGAAGTAATTGGTGAGAGGTGGTCAGTATTGATGCGTCATTTTGCATCTCAAAGGATTATTCATCAGAACCCAAATCTCTACTTTGATAGATTTTCCTCAACTCAAGATCCTTGAGATGATATGCCTTTGAGGTGTGATATAGCCCAATAGGATGCATGAGAGTGCTTTGGATTCAATTTTCTTCCTTTTTTGAGTTGGTACATGCATATATGTTGTGTAACTAAATATTCATAAATGAGAAATAGATGGCTTTTTACCACTCCATAACTCTTCAGGCATTTTTTACTCAAAATATTTATTGGTGCCCTATTAATAAGATACATAGCTATATAAAAAACTTCTATCTAATAACATTTATCTATCTTTACTATTGATAAAATGCAACAATCCATTTCCATAATTATATAATTATGTTGCTCAATAATGCCATTTTATCAAGGCGTGTAGGGAGCAATGAAATTATATTTTATTCCTTGTTGGTTCAAGAATGCCAATAATTTATTTGACATGAATTCCCCCCCTTGATCTGAGTATAGGTGAAGTAGAGGTTGTCTATTATCCTTTAAAAATTGATGATAGAAGACCTAAAAATGATGGAGGGCCTCACTCTTCATTTTTAGGAAGAATACCCACAACTTTCAGGAGTAGTCATCCATAAATAGTTGAAAGTACTTGTACCTAGAGAATGAAGCATGTAATGGGCCATTTTGATCAGTATGAACAACCTCTAAACACTTTTTGACATGAAAATAGCTATATTTGAATGGATCTCTATGTTTTTCACCTACAAGGCATCCAGGGAAACCAACCAAGAAACTAGACAACTTGGGAAGTCCATGTACCATCCCTTTATAACATAGTGGGAATAAAGTTCTAGCTGATAAAAGTCCATAATGGTAGTGTCAGAGGGTAGTGGATTCTACCATTGGGGTAGATAAATATACTGAAAACATGAAATTACATCTAAAGCAAACAACTTATATTTCAAAAAATATTTTGAAAGAACTTTACCTTTTCATGAAATTAGGTAGGCTTTGATGCCATTTTTGACAAAAAACACTACCTTAACTTGATGATTTAACATATTACTAATTGATAAGATTTAGATGTCAAATGAAGAACATATAGTACCTTTGTATGTGTACAGTTTCATGTTTTGAAGGGAATGGTAACTTGACCTATTACTATTATGACATACTCCTTATCGTCATTAATCCTAACCTGATGTCTAGTAGGTTGTTCTATTATAAAATTAAATATTTTCTTGTCACTTGTAAGTGCCTCACTCTTTTGAGTGGCTTTTAGTTCTGCTCGAGGATCATTAAGTTTAAGGATTAGTTTAACCGAGAAGGATAACTCTATTATCCTAAGTTCTCACTCAGGTTAACATAAGTTTATGTTAAATGTACATGTTACTAACATTATTAAGACAAGTAAACGTAACCAATAACTAGAAATCAATTCAACACAGGCAAATTTTTGATCATTCAAGTAACAAAAATGTCATTTCATAGAGATAATATAGATTTACAACTCAAGGTTCCATAGTGATACCGGTTGAAGTCATAAACACCTCATGACCCTTGAGCTCAACACACTAATCTTTTAAATAATTCATAAATACTTTGTTTACTAACATGAATGCCATTACATAGGATATAATTAATTATATAGTTATTATTAACGATGTTATCCTATAGATAATCTAGGATAATCTCATTAAACCATCATAATGGCATAGCCAATTTGATATTTTGAAACAAGAGAGACTAAGATATTATTTATCTCAGGTATCTAATCCATTAAACCTTAATTATTTGATTATTTCAAAAGAATAAAACTTATGTATTCATTCAATATCTGAGTCATTTCAGACCATTTAAATAAGAAAGGAATCAATGATTTTCATATAATATTTTATTATACTATAAGTAAATGTATGCCTAAAAAATCAATGCATAAACTCATAATTCAAATAGACAAAAAGAGGGAAAAAATGATTTAAAAAAATAGAATGAAACACAACCAATTAAATAAAATATTGACAAGTTCAAATTGAGTGGAACCGAAATAAATTATTCCAATATAGGAAATCTTATAATTTTTATGTTGGGAAAACCAAAGGTAGCAAGATGAGTTCGTTCAATGAACTGAAGGAAAAGTGAAAGCACATACAACTCAATGTAAAATAAATCACCAAGTGTGTAGATGTTAGTTATATAACTTTGCAACATCAAATGGAGTCGAAAACTTATATAACTTACTTAATTTATTATATTGATTTGTAAGGATGACAGTGTCTTAATTCCATTTAAATTCATTCACATGCTTATAAAAAAATTCCAGTTAAATAAAGGGATTAGGTTAACACTTAATTTATTTCCTATTTAATGTAAGAATAAAAGTAATAATTTTCTTGATCCTATGTTTGTAGCATACATATCTGAGGGAAATTAAATTAATACTTTTCAAATCATGTATATATATGCAACATACATAACGTACATGTAACCAGGTATCTCTAAAGTGCATGTTAGAAGAAAGGATTTTGATTTGTTTTCTACATGAGCAAGCTACCATAAATTTGAATTGTTTTATGTATATATGAAAATGAATAAGGGATATATATGCATATATGTAAATGAATTTAACATATACATAGTGTTATAAACCAAAGGTGTCAATTAATCTCAGTTCTCATGTTTAAACAACATTATGTATACTATTAATTATATAATCCCATCAAAGATTTTTATGATCTTGGAATTCAAACAAGATTTACATGATAATCGGTTAAGAAACTTATTATAAATATTTAATTAATTACCACTAATATAACATTCATAGATTAATGTATATATCCAAGTTATCTATGTAAATCAAGGAATCGATGTGATAATGACTGTATGGATTAATCACATATAATAATTTATAATAAATCCATCTCAGATATAAATTAACGTTAGGATATTAATTAATCATTTCATAAGAGAATGTTAAATAAATTTGAAAGTTAAACACTATAGCTAATGATTAAATGTACCTAAAGTATATCACCTTAAGACATTAACCATATTACCCTTATACAATGTTCAAATTCCATTTTATTTATAGGATTCGTTAATAACATGAGTTAACATTTAACATGATCAACATATATAATAAAGATTTCATGCTAACTCACTCAATATCAATGCTAACAAATTCTAATAAGTAATTAATGTTATCCAACTCAATATCAAAGTTAACAAAATAAACTAAGTAATCAAAATAAATAAATAAATAATATTATTACCATATTTTATTTACATGTGTTTGAAATCACTGGAGCATGGATTTGAGACTGAATGACCTAATCAGGACAAGATTTCCCAACCTGCGCTATGATCCCAACCATTGGTGGACATCTCTACCACAACCATTAATAGGATGATGGTTATAGTAGCTATGAACATGAAGCGAATTATGAGAAATAATATTTCAAAAGAGACATATCAAACTAAAAGAATACAAGAAGACCACTATACCCTTATGAGGTGAGATGAGAATAATTAATCCATCCTTAATATAGATCAAACCTACGGAAGGTTAATCTAGGTTGTTGAACGACATAGAAAGGATTAAAATTAATCCATTATTCAATATTTGAATTAACCGCCTTTGATCCCCATCTAAGTCATAACCAACCTTAACCATCTACACTAATAATATATACTACTATATAAGGTACCCATTTATTTATTTAGGTCTACTATGGGAATGTTATCGAGACAATAACTCAACCAAACAAATTAACCACATATCATTGAATAAATAATTTAATTTATTCAACTAGAATAATAAATCAAAGTAGAATTCATCAATGTGAAGTTTAAAGATTTATTACAATCAAATCATCTTATAAATGTGAATAAAAACTCCTTTAGAATTTTTAAAATATACTTTCAAGTCTAGCCAAATAATACCAAGTATATTCACACTATTTAATAGAGGTGATTTCAAAGTCAATCACACAACATAAACCAATTAAACATGCCTCAGAAAGCAATAGGCCCAAAATATCAAACATAGTTAATTTTACTTCCCATAACATAATCAACCTATCCTTTAAATAATCACAACCCATTAATTCAAAGACATAATCAAGGATATCAATAAATTTAATAGAATTTAAGACTACAAAAAAAACATAAATAGACAACACATACACTCCATCTTTGACATGAATTTAATAATGTAGTAACCAATAATAAACCCAAATCAATATATAAATTCAAGCCACACAAACACACACACACACACACACACACACACACACACACACACACACACACACACACACACACACACACACACACACACACACACACACACATTTATATAGTCAATAACATATATGTGTACAATATGTTTTGTACAATTGAATAACATAATATTCATAAGACATAAAAAAGTAATCATAACCTAGTCAATTATCAACACAATGGTGAAAGTACAGCTTAGTAATTTAAAATCCATGATATATACATAGATGACATTACCCATTTAGATATGATTTTAAAGCATAGTATAGAACATTAATAAACTCACAAGTAAAATTACCCAATGACATAAATATAATGCAGTTATAGATTCAAAACCATTTGTCCTTATCAAAGATTCAAGTCACCATATGTATAAATAGACTACACAATCAAAGACTTGACACCAAATAACCAAGGTAGGTCATAATAATGAAATCATTATAACCAACATAGGTGAATAACATAAGATTATATATTATTTCTATGGGATTATTAAGATAATAAGTAAAACATTACAAAAATAAGATCATACAAAATAACCTTGTTTATTTGATGATATGAATATAACCAAAAACAAATGATAAAAATAAAAAATGTAGATTATTCCATAAGAAAATCCAAGAAAGAAACATGAGTTACATAATTTAAAGGATGCACAATTACTATTCTTAAAAACCCAAAAAATTTTAAAGGTCATTTCATGCAGACAATAAAATGTTGACAATGTAATAGAAGTTATCTTTATTAATCTAGATAAAGATATATACATATACATAGCTAGATATAGCAACAAAATCCACAAAAAGAGAAACCACACAACTTCCATAACTAGTATAAAAATCATAAGTTCACATCAAGTCATTTAAACCAACACAAAATAGGTAAACCAATGACAACGTTTCCATGCATGTATAGTCAAATCATTCAAGAAAAAAATAAATTTGAACTAGAACAAAAATATATCTTTTATATATCCATTTTCATGTTTATATGTAAATGATATATTCATATATCAATTCCTTAATGTTTTTCATATGGATCTAAAACTCCTAAGACTTTTGGTTGGATACACAACCTTTTTCTTATTTACATAGTGAAACCAATAAATAGACTAAAGAACATAACTCACCCCGATATCGTAGAAAAATTCAAAATCAAATATAGAAAACAAAAGCTTCCAATATTTCCCAAGCAAATTATTGTGCATAAAAGGTTGGAAAAAAATAACTTAGAATTTTTTATTAAATAAAAAAACATCCTATATAGAGTATTTATATAGCCAGTCTATGGCTCTCAAAACATACTCACATTGGCATTCTAGAGAATTTGATGTCTATCTCAACTATAATTTGTAAATGCAGGAGATGACAAAAATAATTTAATATTTATATGGTTAAAGTTTCTAAAATGTCTGATTTTTATCCATGTTGTACTATCATTTCCTCCCTTATTACATTTTTTTACAAATGTACTCCCTAAACTATTTAAATTTCACCTTTCCAAGGGATTTGGTGAGTATATCTTCTATCTATGCATCTTTCAGGTAGTACTGGAGCTAAATATGGTGATTTAAAACTTATTCTCAAATGTAGTGACATTCAACCTCTATGTGCTTCATTATTTCATGATAAACATGGTTATTTACAGGGTTTAACACACATTGGTTTTTGAAATGAATGATAGGTGGCTTCTTTTCAGTATAGCCTATATCATCTAGTATGTGATGTAAACATATCACCTCCTACACAATTTTACGTACGGTATGATACTCTGCCTTAGTGGGTGAGAGAGAAATAACACTTTGTATCTTACTGATCCATGAGATTTGTCCAAATATAAGATGAAATATGTATCCTAACATTGACTTTATATCATCAATATATCTAGTGTAGTCTGAGTTAGTGTATCACTACAAGAAGAACTAACTATTATTCTTGTATTTAAAACCATAATAAAGTGTACCTTAGATATATCTAAAAACATGCTTTTATACAACCTAGTAACATTTCTTTAATTCCTACATAAATCTAGAGAGATAGTTAATAGTAAAACATATATCTAGTCTGGTGTAGGTAAAGTAATGAGACTCGTAACGAGGTATCAATAGAGAGTTGCATCCATTTTTGGTTTCTTGTAATTGAGAGAGTTGTAAAACTTCCTCCATCAATGTCGAAAGTGGCTTACAATCTGACATTCTATACATTTATAAGAGTGTATTGGAATATTTTATCTAGGAAACAATGTTGTAATTCAATTTATACCATATCTCTAAGCCAAGACAATAATGTAGTAACCCTAAATCGATCATGTTAAAAGATATTTTTAGGTCATTTTTCATAATATCAACCTAATCTTCTAAAATTATAGTGATCATAAGATCATCCACATATAGAATGAGAATGATGATATTTTTTCCTACCTTATTTATGTACATGTTATAATCTAAGGGGCTATTAGTAAAAAATTGGTACAAAAGGTGATCATCTATTTTGGTGTACCATTCCCTAGGAGATTGTTTATGTCCATAAAGTTATTTAGTGAGACAACATACCTTTTTAAGATGATTTTCATCAACAAATACTTCTAGTTGGGTCATGTATACTTCTTCCTTTAGATCACAATTAAGAAAATCACTTTTAATATCTATCTACCAAAGTCACCATCCATTTAGTGCTACTAGTGCACAAACAAATCAGATGGTCTTGATCTTCACAATGGGTGCAAAGGTCTCTTCATAGCCAATGCCATATTTTTGAGCATATCCCATTGCTACCAATCATGCTTTATGTTATTTAATGGATCTATTTTCCCTTTAATTTTAAAAAAAAACCCATTTGCAGTATATGGGTTTCTTTCCTATAAGCAGAACAACCAGTTCCCATGTTTGATTCTTCATTTCTGAGTCATACTCAAAATCAATTGATTTCTTCCATTGTGGTTGATTTATAGATTTATAAACATTATCAGGTTCAGATATATCAAAAATCGTAGTCATGAGTGAAAATTTACCTCATGTCCTTCATCTCCTTATTCTAACTCTAGATGAAGTATGGAAGTCTCTACTAGTGCCTAGTACCAACTTCAAATTAAATGTTTGCTAGTGTTGTGAAGAACTAATCGGTAAATGTGAATAACTATCTAGTGGATGTTCTAAATATCCAAGATCAACACATAGTTCCCCTTGTATCTCTTATTCTTTGTGAGGAGTCTCCTCATTATATGACTCAAGAAGTAATTGGTGAGAGGTGGTCAGTATTGATATGTCATTTTACATCTCAAAGGATTACTCATCAAAACCCACATCTCTACTTTCATTGATTTTCCTCAACTTAGGATCCTTTACATGATATGCCTTTGAGGTTGTGATATAGACCAACTTGATTCATGAGAGTGTTTTGGATTTAATTTTCTTCCTCTTTTGAGTTCATACACGCATATAGGTTGTGTAACTAAATACTCACAAATGAGAAATAGATGGATTTTTACCACTCCATAACTCTTTAGGCATTTTTTGCTCAAAATACTTATTGGTTCCCTATTAAGAAGATACATAACTATCTAAACTACTTCTATCTAATAACATTTCTCCAGATTTACTATTGATATCATGATATAATCCATTTCCACCATGGTACAATTATGTCTCTCAATAATGCCATTTTGTCAAGGCGTGTAGCGAGTAGTCAAATTATATTTTGTTCCTTACTAGTTCAGGAATTCCAAGAATTTATTTGACATGAATTCCCCCCTCGATCTGAGTGAAGGTGAAGAAGAGGCTATCTATTATCCTTAATAACCTCATGATAGAAGACCTTTAAATGATAAAGGGCCTCACTCTTCTTTTTTAGGAAAAATACCCATAACTTTTAAGAGTAGTCATCCATGAATAATTGAAAGTAATTGTATCTAGAGAATGGAGTAGGTAATGGGCAATTTAAATCAGCATGAAAAACCTCTAAACACTTTTTGTCATGAAAATAGCTATCTTTGAATGGATCTCTGTGTTGTTTACCTACAAGGCATCCAGGGCAAATAGGTAAGAAACTAGACAACTTGGTAAGTCAATGTACCATCCCTTTGGAACTTTGTTGGAATAATGATCTAGATAATAAATGTCCATAATGGTAGTGCCAGAGGGTAGTGGATTCTACCATTGAGCCAGATAAATATACTTTAAAAGATAAAACTAAATCTAAAGAAAATAACTTATCTTTAAAAAAATATTTATAAATAACTTTACCTTTTCATGAAATGAGGAAGGTTTTGATGCCATATTTGACAAAAAAACCCCTACCTTAACATGATGATTTAATAACTGACTGATTGATAAGAATTGGATGTCAAAAAAGGAACATATAGTACCTTCGTATCTGTACATTTTCATGTCTTGAAGGGAATGGTAATTTGACCTATTCCTATTGTGACATAATCCTTATCTTCATTAATCCTAACTTGATCTACATTACATTGGTTTATCATCAAATTGAATAGCTTCTTATCACTTGTATATGCCTCACTCTCTTTAGTGGCTTTTAGTTCTACTTGAGGATGGTTAAGTTTAAGGATTAGTTTAACCGAGAAGGATAACTCTATTATCCTAAGTTATCACTCAGGTTAACACAAGTTTATGTTAAAAGTACATGTTACTAGCATAATTAAGACAATTAAACATAATCCATAACTAGAAATCAATTCAACATATGCAAATTTCTAATCATTCAAGTAACAAAATTGTCATTTCATAGAGAGAAAATAATTAAAAACTCAAGGTTCCATAGTGATACTAGTCGAGGTCATAAACACCTTATGACCCTTGAGGTCACCACATTAATTTTTTTAATAATTCATACATCATTTATGTACTAACATGAATTCCATTACTTAGTATATGATTAATTATATCATTATAATTAACACCGTTATCCTATAGACATTCTAGGATAATCTCATTAAACCGTCATAATGGCATAGCCAATGTGATATTTTGAAATAAGAGAGACTAAGATATTATTTATCTAAGGTATCTAATCCATTAAACCTTAATTATTTGATTATTTCAAAAGAAGAAAACATAATCATTCATTCAATATCTAAGCCATTTCAGACCACTTACATAAAAAGGAATCAATTATTTTCATATAATATTCCATTATCATCTAAGTAAATCTATGCCTAAAAAATCAATGCATAAACTCATAATTCAAATAGACAAAAATATGGAAGAAATGATTTAAAACAACAAAATGAAACACAACCAAGTAAAAAAAATATTTCCATGTTCAAATTGAGTGGAACAGAAATAAATTATTCCAATTCAATAAATATTAATTTTTTTATGTTGGGCAAGACAAGGGTAGAAAGGTGAGGTTTTTTACCTAACTAAAGGGAAAGTGAAAGAACATACAACCCAATGTAAAATAAATCACCAAGTTTACAGATGTTAGTCATATAACTTTGCAACATCAAATGGAGTAGAAATGTTATATAACTTAATTGTTAATATTTATTTTTAAGGATGAAATTATCTTAATTCCATTTAAATTAATTCACATGCTTAGAAAAAAATTCATTTCCTATCTAATGTAAGAAAGAAAGTAATAATTTTCTTGATCATAGGTTTGTGGCATACATATCTTAGGGAAATGAAATTAATAATTTTCAATTCATGTATATATATGAAACATACATAACTTACACATAGAGAGGTATCTCTAAAGTGCATGTTAAAAGAAATGATTCTTATTTGTTTTCTACATGAGCAAGCTCCAATAAATTTGAATTATTTTATGCATAGCTGAAAATGACTAAGAGATACATATTCATCTATGTAAATGAATTTATTATATACATAATATGATAAGCCAAAGGTATCAATTAAACTTAGTTTTCATTTTTTTTAAACATTATATATATATTATTAAGTATATAATCCCATCAAAGATTATTCTGATCTTGGTATTCAAACGAGATTTACATGATATGCAGTTAAGAAACTTAGTATAACATCTAGTTAATTCCCAATAATATAACATTCATAGATTAATTTCTATATCCAAGTTATCTATTTAAATCGAGGAATCAATTTGATAATGATTGTATGGATTAATCACATACAATAATTTGTAATAAATGCATCTCAGATATAAATTAAGATTGGGATATTAATTAATCATTTCATAACATAATGTTAAATAAATGTGAAAGTTAAACACTATAAATAATTATTAAATGTATCTAAATTATATCACCTTAATCCATTAACCATCTTACCCTTAGGAAATTTTGAAATTCAATTTTAATTAGATGACTCATTAATAACACGAGTTAACATTTAACATGATCAACATATATAACAAAGATTACATGCCAACTCACTCAATATCAATGCTAACAAATTCTACTAAGTAATTAAATACTATCCAAATAAATATCAATGTTAAAAAAAATAAACTAAGTAATCAAAATTAATAAATAAATTAGATTATTACCATCTTTTATTTACATATGTGTGAAATCACTAGAGCATGGATTTGAAATTGAATGAACTGATCAAGACAAGCTTTCCCAACCAGACCTATTATCCTAACCGATGGTGGATCTCACAACCCTAACCACTTTTAGGATGGCAGTTATGGTACCTAGGAACATGAATGTAATTGTAAGAAATAATATTTCAAAAGAAACATATCAAACTAAAAGAAGACAAGAAGACAACTATACCATTATGAGGTGAGACGAGGATAATTAATCCATCCTTAATATAGATCAAAATTAGGGAAGGTTAATCTAAGTTGTTGAATGACATATAATGGATTAAAATTAATCTATTATATAATATTTGACTTAACCACCTTTGATCCCCATCCAAGTCATAATCAACCTTAACCATCCGAACTAATAATATATACTACTATATAAGGTACCCATTTATTTATTTACGTCTACCTTGGGAATGTTATCTAGACAATAACTCAACCAAGCAAATTAACCACATATCATCTAATAAATAATTTAATTTATTAAACTATAATAATAAATGAAACGAAATAATAAATCAAACTATAATTTATCAATGTGAATTTTAAAGATATAATACAACCAAAGCATCTCATAAATGTCAATAAAAACTTCCTCAGACTTTTTTAAATATCCTTTCAAGTCTAGAAAAATAAGACAAAGTATACTCAAACCATTTAATAGAGGTGATTTAAAATTCAATTACACAACATAAACAAATTAAACATGCCTTAAAAACCAATAGACCCAAACTATCAAACATAGTCGATTTTATTTCCCATAACATAAACAGCTAATGCTTTAAATAATCACAACCCATGAATTCAAAAACATAGTCAATGATATAAACAAATCCAATAGAATTTAATAAAATAAAAAAAACATACATAGCCAACACATACACTCCATCTTTGACATGAATTGAATAACTTAGTCACAAATAATAAACCCAAATCAAGATATAAATTCAAGCCACACACACACACACACACACATTTTTATAGTCAATAACATATAAGTGTACAATATATTTGGTATAATCAAATAACAAAATCATCATAATATGTATAAAATTAATCATAACCTAGTTTATTATCAATACAATGGTCAAAGTGCTATTGAATAATTTAAAATCCATGATATATACATCGATGACATAACCCATTTAGCTATGATGTTAAAACACACTATAAAACATTAATAAAGTCACAAGTAAAACTACCCAATGACATAAATATAATGTAGTTCTATATTAAAAACCATTTATCCTTATCAAAGATTCATGTCACCATATGTATCAATAGACTACACAATCAAAGACATGACAACAAATAACCCTAGGTCATAATAATGCAATCATTATAACCAACATAGGTGAATAACACAAGATTATGAATTATGGCTATGGGCTTATTAAAATAATAGGCAAAACATTAAAAAAATGATCTCATATAAAATAACCTTGTTTACTTCATGATTCAAATATAACCTAAAACAAATGATAAGAGCAAAAACCATCAATTATTTCACAGTCAAATTTAAACCAAGTATCAAGGGTTCGAATGAACATAGTTAAAACACATTCCAAAATCCCATTGCTAAAAAAAAATGACATCAAAGAAAAAAAATTGAGTTACATAATTTAAAGGAAGCACAATTACTATTCTTAAAAACCCAAAAAGTTTTAAAGGCCCTTTCATGTAGACAATAAAATGTAGACAATGTAATAGAAGTTATCTTTATTAATCCAAATATATATATATATATATATATATGTATATGTATATGTATATGTATATGTATATGTATATATATATATATATATATATATATATATATATACAGACACATATACACGGTTGGATATAGCAACAAAATCCACAAAAAGAGATGCCACACAACATCCATAACTAGTATAAAAATCAAAATTACACAATAAGTCGAAAAAACCAACACAAAATAGGCAAACCATTGAAAAAATTTACATGCATGTAGAGTCAAATCATTCAATAAAAAAATAAATTTGAACTATAGCAACCATATATCTTTTATATATCCATTTGAATGTTTATATGTAAATGATATATTGATATATCAATTCTTTAAGGGTCTTCATATGGATATAAAACTCCTAAGATTTATGGTTGCATACACAACATTTTTCTTTATAATTTACATAGTGATACCAACAACTAGACAAAAGAACATAACTCACTTGATATCGTAGAAAAATTCAAAATCCAATATAGAAAACAAAAAGTTCTAATCTTTCCCAAGCAAATTATTATGCATAAAATGTTGGAAGAAAATAACTTAGAATTTTTTATTAAATTAAACATCCTCTATAGTGTATTTATATAGCCAATCTATGGCTCTCAAAACATCCTCACACTAACATTGAAGATAATTCAATGTATATCTCAACTGTAATCTAAAAATGGAGGAGATGATAAAAACAATGTAATATTTATATGGTTCAAATTTATACAAGGTTCGAGTTTTATCCATGTTGCATTATCATTCCACCATTATTACATTATTTTTACAAATGTACTTCCTAAACTATTTAAATTTCACCTTTCCTATGGATTTGGTGTGTATATCTTCTATCTATGCATGTATCACATAGTACTAGAGATAAATTCGGTGATTTAAAAATTGTTCTCGAATGGAGTGACATTCGACCTCTATGTGCTTCATTATTTCATGATAAACATGATTATTTACGATCTTTAACACACCTTGGTTGTCATAATGAATTATAATTGATTTCTTTTTAGTATAGCCTATATCATCTACTATGTGATGTAACCATATCACCTCACACATAGCTCCATGTGTGGTATGATACTCTCCCTCAGTGGATGAGAGAGAAACAACACTTTGTTTCTTACTGATCCATGACATTTGTCATGTATCCTAACATTGACTTTAAATCATAAATATATCTTGTGTAGTCTGAGTCAGTGCATCGCTACAATAATAACTAAATATTATTCATGTATTCCAAACTATACTCAAGTTTACCTCAGACATATCTCAAAACATGTTTTTCTACATCCCAATGACATTTCTTTGATTCTTACATAAATCTAGAGAGATATTTAATAGCAAAACATATATCTAGTCTAGTCTAGGTAAAGTAATGAGACTCCTAATGAGGTATCAATAGAGAGTTGCATCCACTTTTGGTTAGTCTTGGAATTGAGAGAGTTGTAAACCTTTCTCCATCAGTGTTGAAATTGGCTTACAATATAACATTCTATACATTTCTATGCATGTCTTGGAATATTTTATCTAGGAGATAAATATGTGATTCAGTTTCTACCATATCTTCAAACCAAGACAGTAATGGAGTAACACTAAATCGATCATATCAAAGGATATTTTAAGGTAATTTTTCATAATATGAACCTAATCTTATAAACTTCTAGTGATGACAAGATCATCCACATATAGAACTAGAATGATGATATTTACTCCTACCTTGCTTATGTAGATGTTAGAATCTAAGGGGCTATGAGTAAAACCATGGTACAAAAGGGGATCATCTATTTTCATGTACCATGCCCTAGGTGCTTGTTTATTTCCATGAAGTGATTTTATGAGATGACATACCTTTTTAGGATGGATTTCATCAACAGATCCTTCTAATTGGGTCATGTATACTTCTTCCCTTATATCACCATTAAGAAAATCACTTTTCACATCCATCTACTAAAGTCAACATCCATTTAGTATTGATAGTGTACTAACAACTCTGATGCTCTTGATATTCACAATGGGTGTAAAGGTCTCTTCATAGTCAATGCCTTATTTTTGAGCATATCCCATTGCTACCAAACAGGGTTTATGTTTGTGAATTGATCCATTTTCCCTTTAATTTGTTTTAAAAACCCATTTATAGTTTATGGGTTTATTTCATGTAAGTAGAATAATGATTTCCCAAGTTTTATTCTTCATGAGTGAGTCATACTCAAAATCAATTACTTTCTTCCATTGTGGTTGATTTATAGATTTTCAAACATTATTAGGTTTAGGGCTATTAATAATTGTACTCATGAGTGAAAAATTTACCTCATGTCCTTTGTCTCCTTGTTCTGACTCTAGATGAAGTATGGAAGTCTCTTTTGATGCCTAGTACCTGCTTTAAATGATAAATTTGATGTTATTGTGAATAACTACTTGGTGAATGTGAATAACTATCTAGTGTTTATTCTTAATCCCCAAGATCACCATATATTTCCCCATCTATCTCTTATTCTTGGTGAGGAGTATCCCCATCATATGACTCAATAAGTAATTGGTGAGATGTGGTCAGTATTGATGTGTCATTTTGCATCTCAAAGGATTACTCATCAAAACCCACATCTCTACTTTCATAGATTCTACTCAACTCAGGATCCTTGAGATGATATTCCTTTGAGGTTGTGATATAGCCCAATAGGATGCATGAGAGTGTTTTGGATTCAATTTTCTTCCTTTAATGAGTTGGTACATGCATATATGTTGTGTAACTAAATACTCATAAATAAGAATAGTTGGATTTTTACCACTCCATAACTCTTCAGGCATTTTTTCCTCAAAATATTTATTAATACCCTATTAATAAAATACACAACTATCTGAATTACTTCTATCCAATAGAATTTCTATAGCTTTATTATTGATAGCATGCAATAATCCATTTCCATCATGGTATAATTATGTCGCTCAATAATGTCATTTTGTCAAGGCATGTAGGGAGCAGTCAAATTATATTTTATTCCTTGCTAGTTTACGAATGCCAAGAATTTATTTGACATGAATTCCTCCCATCAATCTAAGTGAATTTGAATTAGAGGTTATCTATTATCCTTTACAACCTAATGATAGAAGACCTAGAAATGATGGAGGGCCTTACTCTTCATTTTTAATAAGAATACCCACAAATTTCAGTAGTAGTAATCCATGAGTAGTTGAAAGTACTTGCATCTAGAGAATGAAGTAGGTAATGGGCCATATAGATCAGTATGAACAACCTCTAAACACTTTTTGGAATTAAAATATCTATATTTGAATGGATCTCTATATTGTTTACCTACAAGGCATCTAGTGAAAACAAGCAAGAAACTAGACAACTTGGGAATTCCATGTACCATCCCTTTAGAACTTAGTTTGAATAGAGATATATATGATAAATATCCATAGTGGTAGTGTTGGAGGGCAGTGGATTCTACCATTGAGGCAGATAAAGATAATGTAAAAGATGAAACTACATCTAAAGAAAACAACTTATCTTTCAAAAAATATTTTACAAGAACTTTAGCTTTTCATGAAATCCAGTAGGTTTTGATGACATTTCTAACAAAAAAAACTCTACCTTAACTTCATGATTTAACAACTAACTGATTGATAAGAATTGGATGTCAAACAAGGAACATATAGTTCCTTCATATGTGTACATTTTCATTTTCTAAAGGGAATGGTATCTTCACCTATTCCTATTGTGACATACTCCTTATCATCATTAATCCTAAGCTAATCTCCAATAGGTTGGTCTATGAAGAAATCAAATAGCTTCTTGTCACTTGTAATGTGATTAGTGGCACCTGAGTCAATTAACTAGATGTTCTTCGTTAGTTGTGAAGTCTGGGAGACTAGTACTACATTTTTATCTTCATAAGTTTTCACCTTATCTAATTAATAATCTTATTGGGTAGTGAGATGTCCCTTTTAATTCCAATAGTAGGGGTATATTTTCATATTCTGTGTATCATCATGCCTTAATATGCTAGGATTGCTTATAGATTCTTTGTTTTGGCTATTATACCAATAGTTGTCTGTATTGTGAGTATTGGCATGACGAATGTGACACCACCTCTTTGAATTCTATGATTGATGATGAGACAATTGTTTTTGTTTCTATTTCTATGATTTCCTCTTTATAAGTCCCTTGTGTGATGTCTAACCTCATTTCTACTTCGTTTTAAGAGATTTATCTTGAGACTCATCTTGTGATGGATTGCTGGCCTCTTCCTACTAAAACAGGTTCATGCACTCTTCAAATGACACTTTTTATTTATAAAAATTTAGTTTCATGGTGAAGAATCTCAATTAAAGGAGTTCTCGTAAGGTGATCAAGACCAATGTTTGGTCATATACTATTTCACCAAGAGCTAACAATTCTATTCATAACTTAGCTACTCAATGTAATAATTCCTCAAGTAATTTGTCAGACTCCATAGTGAGTGTATGAAGTTTTTACTACAGATGAAGGATCTTAATCTAATTTTTTACCCTATATATTGTTACTAATTTATCCCATGCTATCTTTGCATTATAAAAATCCATGATATGTAGTTTCATGTTGTCAGTAATGCTTATAAAAATTAGAATTAAGAACTTAGATTAAGACTATTTATACTTTTTTAGTGCATCAAGATCATTGGGAACTCATATGGTCCCTATCACAATGCCCCACACTCCTTCAAATTGAAGGATCATACGCATTTTTGTTTTCCAAGTAGCATAACTTGGCTCTTTAAGTAGTTGGGTCTTTGAGAGAAGTAGTTTTGAAGTAGACATCTTTAAAAACAAAATTATTTTATTACTTTTGTATTTTTTTGGAAAAGTAATATTTACTATATGTACCTTTTTCAAGATTTTTGCTCCAATTTTTTTCCACTATTTCATCAAGCACTGTCCATTTCTACACCATGATCTTAATCTCTAGGCACTTGAGCTCTAACAATTCAGAGCTTTGACACCAATGTCTTTCACTAAAAAATGAAATAGACCGAAAGGCTCTGATGTAGTTATATAACCACCATGATTATAATAGCCATAGCCAAAGACCTATAGATGTTCTTTATAATAAAGGAGAATAATATCTAATATGTTTATCATAGTTTGGTAGATTTTTCTATTCTAATTAAAATCCAACCATGATTAACATTAAACTAGCATATGAATAGGAGAAAAACATTTATTTTCCACTCAGATACTCCAATAGTGAAATCACATGATTTTTTCCTCTCCTTACATAATTTTGTGATTGTATTAGCATGACTAAACTCTATCAATGATTTCCTCCTTTATTGACCTCTTTTTAATGATTTGCCTTTTCCTAGATGTAGGTCACAAGAATCCAATAGGTAGGCTATGTTGATCTCCATGTTATGCTATTGGATTCACTTCTCCTACCCAACATTTTATTGATGCACATTAAGGCATCACTCCACATATCCCAAGTCACTATACCTTTGATTAGGATTTCCACACTTTTTTACTACATTGATGGATGCTATACTAATTTATCAACCTCTTTTTGTTGCACTCTAAACTGTTAGCTTTGATACAAGAGTTTTTGGAAGAAAATAAGTTAGAATTTTTTAATAAATAAAACAACATCCTATACAAAGTATTTATATAGCCATTCTATGGCTCTCAAAACATCCTGACATCAACATTATGGATAATTTAGTGTCTATCTCAACTATCATCCATAAATTGAGGAGATGATAAAAATAATTTAATATTTTTATGGTTTGAGTTTCTACAAGGTTTGATTTTTATCCATGCTATACTATCACAATAATCCTACATGACCACCATAAAAACTAGTCCACTTCCTCTATTTTCTCACATTTCTTCCATCTTCTTATCCCCATCAACTTCCCTCATCGTCATCCAACTCCCTATCCCTTCTATGTAATTTCTCCATATCCATTGAATTTTTACATTGAATGGGAGGAAAGAGAATCATCCTCCATTCCCAAAGAAAATCCCCTTCCAAATTGACCATAATGGTCATTACATGACCTATATAAATATATTGATCTTTAATTCAATTGGCAATCAATAAAGTTACAAATTAGTGACTAACATCCATATATAGCACAAGTCAAAGTGGATTAGTAACCTAACCCTCATGGATTATGCAAATTACCATATAAAATGTCATTAAACAATTACCATAACAAGAAATCAACATAATTCAATTTTAGATAAAATATTTAAACTTAAATAAACCATGTTGAAAAACAAAATTGATACCAATAATATAATTGAGCAGTTTTAATTACATACCACCACCTTAGTATAAGTTGTTCCTAGGTTTCAAGGGTTAGTCCAAGGGGGTGCAATGTCAAAGGTTAAAAGGGGGTGTCAAGGGTAGGTCTAGGTAGGTCTTATGTAACGTGTTTACATAGGTAATTGTGATCCACTTAGGTGTACAAAAATGAATCAAACCCTGAATGGAAGGATAAATTAGAGTTGGGCCAAAATATACAGTAAAGACTATGGCAAAACTAACAATACTAGTAAGTAACAATAAATAATGACATTTGACAAGGATAAGGTACACCAAAAACAACAAGGTGAAGTGAAATAATAAACAATAATAAGTATACAAACCAAAGTTGACTATCAAAAAACATAAAGATCAAATCAAAATGTCCAAATGACAAAAAATAAAACCAAACAAGTATACATGTTGGACATATCCAACTTTCTTATAATTCCTTCAATTTCATAAACACAACCACCAACATCTACGTAGCTCATACACAGAACCTAAAACCATAAAAAGGACAATAGTCTTACCATATTGAAAATTGATAAATAATTATAGATTCATAACATCAACTAGAGTAATAAGTCCAAGAAATCATTATGTGCATAATTAAACATGCATACTAAGATCGATGCAACAAGTACTACATAAACTCAAACTAATGTAAAAATTAATAATTAGTTTAACAACAATAATAATGTATTTATTAGTAGAACATATTATTAAAGGTAGGATTAAAACATCCTCTCTCTCTCTCTCTCTCTCTCTCTCTTGAAAGGGAGCTTTCCCATTGAATTAGTCAAAAAAACATGCATAATGTTGCTTGAAAATATGATCATCTTCCCAAGTAGCGCTCCTTTTACTTGGCCAATACCATTGCACCAAAACCTATTCTATATCTATATTATGCAACTTAACGCTATGATGGTTGAGGATTCTCACTAGTTCCAACTATATATTTTTCTCTTCTTTGACCTATAAATGAGTTCTATCTAAAACATGAGATTGATCAAGTATATAATTTATTATCAAAGCAACATGAAATACATCATGAATCCTTGATAGAGAAGGAATAAATGCCAATTAATAAGACTAATCTTTTCTACAATGTCAAATGGCTCGATAAACCATGAAGCTAACTTGGAAGCCTTACGAAACTTTATAGAACTTGTTTGAGGTCTATCACAAAAAATAACTTTGTCTGCCATGATAAATTCATGTCAGGTTCTCTTTTGAAGTACACAATTCTTATGCCTATCTAAAGACATTTTCAAAATTTGCCTTATTAATTCCATATACTTATCTTATTCCAGTAACAAATTAGGTCCAAAAATAACTCTAGTTTCCAATCTATCCCAACCAAGCAAAGTTCTACATTTATGCCCATATAGAGCTTCAAATAGAGCCATATTTATAATAGAATGGTAAGAATTATTGTTTGCAATTTCAAGTAGATGGAGGTAGTTTTCTTTTTTAGTTTTCTGATCTATGACATACATGTGCAACACATCTTCAATCAATTGGTTGAGCCTTTCCATTTTCCCATCTATTTTTGGATGATGTGAAGAAATGAAATTCAACCTTGTTATAAATATTGGAGTTAATATACACCAAAATATTTAAGTAAATAACTTTTCATAATCTGATATGATCACTTCAGGAATGGCATGAAATGTAACCACTTCCATCATTAAATGTTTCACAAAAATGCAACTGTCATCTGTTAAGTTTACAACAATAAAGTGTCCAACTTTGGTGGCTTTATCAATCACCACAAGGATTATATCATGCTTGTTGAATTATTTGATTAGCCATGCAATAAAATCAAGTTAGACTAAAACCCACTTATGTCTTGGAATATCATGAGGGTATATCTTCCCTCATAGATGTAACTGATAAACATTAACTCATTATCATTCCAAGAATTTTGCTACAAATTTAGTGACATCATGTTTCCTTCTAGGTGAAAAATTAGATCCTTTTCAGCTCATGCATATTTTTAACCCTTGGATGAGCATTTGTTGTATGAACTTATGTAAGAACATAATTTATCAAGACACCCAAACTATGTACATAAATTCTATATTTATGCCTTAGAAGGCCATCTACTACAACAAAAAATTCAACAAATCTTTTTTCCTATAGGGTCATCAACCAAACATGTTCTTACATCATGGTAGAATACATCATCAAGCTACTACTCCAAAATAGTAATTCTAAAATTTGTTTGTAACACTGATAAGGTAAAAAGGTATGTGCATCTATTGAGTGCATTAGTGACTTGAATCTCCTTAGCTTTAACATATGATATGCCCATGTAAAAATTTATCAAAACATCTATCCAGCTACATTGGCATGTATTTAAATCTTCTTAAGAAAAAAAATACACAAGACTATGGTGATCATATTTCACCTTGAAAGGCTTTCCTAAAAAGAAATGTTTCCATTGTTTGGATACATAAATATTGGAAATAATCTCCATGTCATGCATAGGATAGTTATTTTCATGATATCTCAATTTTTGTGACTGATAAGCCACAACCTTTCCATATTTGGTCAAGCTGCCTCCTTACCCTTCTTTAGAAGCATCATCGCAATCTTCAAAGTTAGCATTTAGATCCAGGATGATAAGAGTATGTGTTATTTTAAGCATCAATTTTAGCTTATTAAATGTCTCCTCACATTGAGGAATATACCCACATTTATTGTGTTTGTGATACAAGGAGGTAATGCCATAGGATACACTAGAAAAGTTTTTAACAAAGTGCCAATAATCAATATCCAAAACCATAAAGCTATGTACTTCATGCATATTGGTAAGAGTAGGACAATCTTGAATAGCTTTAATTTTTATGGGGTCAACAAATATGCTCACTCTAGAAATAATGTGTCCCAAATAATGAATTTTAGATTCATAAAATGCACATTTAGAGATTTTCCAATACAACTTTTGTTTTCTTAGTCTTTGTAAGACTAAAAAAGTTATTGATCATGTTATTCTTCATTTTTAGAATAAATGAGAATGTCATCAAGGAAAAACATCATAAAATTATTTGAAAAGTCACTAAATACATTGTTCATAATATTCATGAAAGTTGTGGGTGCATTAGCTAAGCCAAAAGGTAGAACCATGAACTCATAGTGTCCATATCGAGTTCTACAAGTTGTTCTATGAATGCCATTCTTCTTGATTTTCAACTAATGGTATCTTTATCTCAAATCAATCTTAGATAAGACTACAACAGCCTTCATTTGGTTAAACAAGTGATCAATCCTACAAAAAAATAATTTTTTTATGTTAGCTTATTTAGCATGTGGTAATCCATGTAAAGCCTCAGTGTACCATCTTTATTATTCACAAAGACCACTAGAGCACCCCAAGGGGAGACAGTTGGACTAATTCTTCTGATGTCCAAAAATTCTTGCAGCTAAACTAATAATTCTTGCAAGTCATCCACATTCATGGGGTAGGGGGCCTTAGATGTAGGGATAGATCCCAGTATGATATCAATGTAAAATTAAATTCCCACATAGGATATAAATAGGGTCATTTCTCAAGAAATAAATCCATAAACTTCCTCAATATACGAAAATATGCATCTGCTAACTCTTTTTCTTTGGGTAATTCCTAGAGTTGGATGGCATAAATCATGTATTCTATTTAATAGCTAGTCTTAATTGTAAGGCCATTTTATGGCCCCTTGCATGCCTTGTAGTTCCACAATTTTGCCAAGATCATTGGTCCATTGCACTCTATTGTTCACACAATTAAGTGTGGTTTGATGTTCATGTATACAATCCATCCCAAGGATGACATAATAACACCTTAAAGGCATGAGAAAAAAGATTCACCTTGGTATTAAAACACCAAGACCTAATTCTTCTTATTTCAAGAACTCAAAAATAGGAACATTCATGTCAATACCAATCTCAACCTCCGAACCTTATCTTACCAAGATATGTTTAATATTACATTTCTTTACAACAAGAGGAGAAACAAAGTAATATATGTTAGAACATAACTAGATACTAAGAGGTGGGAAGAATTATTATATTGATTTACTGGGTCCTTTTCAAAACCTTTTGATGTAGATTAAAACAATATGTAGATATCACAAACACACAAATCAACACAATACAAGATATACCATGGAAAACAAATTATGGAAAAACTGCGCCAATAAGAATAGCTATTATAATCTATCATTTCAATCTACCCTCATAATAAGTAACCTAAATTTTTACAATGTTTATGGTATCCAACCCTAAGGAGACACTAATTCCCTAATTTAAGAGCTTAAACTCTACAGAAGTACCCACTACCTACCTGAGCACCAACTCAGCTTGTTTGATGGCACCAACCAATCAGAGATCTATAGAGCTATAACTTCAATTCACAAAATATATTCATAAATGAATTCATATCTAACTCTCTATTATAGGTCTACTATATAAATAATTATTCTCTATACATTATTTATTTATGCATTTCTTCTTGTTTACTCCTCTATCTTTGTGTCTATATTTATCTATATTTGACATAGTTCATCTTTATCTCACTCTGCTCCTCTATGTCTATATTATTTTTATTTGACACAATTAAATAACTTTTGTAGATTATACCTATATATTGTATGATGTATATATAAGCAACTAATTTAGTGTTCCATATATTCACTGTGTTCACACTTTCTTTCTAACACACCACACTCTATTCTTGACTATGTTTATTTTCACTTGAATTTTAAGTTTGAAACGTGTATAACTCATGATCAACCATCATGACTCCTATTATTTTACAATATATATCATATATTAGACTCTATTACTGATGCACATGTATATTTATATATATTTGGTTGATTACAGTAATCAAACTCTTTATCTATGTCATGATTAATGGTTTACTTGCATTCTCCTTTATATTAGACATTGATCTTAATTTTGGTGCCATGATATGATGGTATTCATTGAAATTGATCATCTTTAAAATGCATTTATTTGATCAATATTTGATAGGCTTATTCTCTCCATTGGATATTTCTATGCTTCAAAAATTTAAATATTAAAATTTAGAATGCTTTCATTATATAAGTTTATCTAAGCTCCCATGTGTCATTATATCTTCATAGTTACATGAATATTATCTCTATCTTATTGTTAAACATCAACCACATTTATTTATCTCATTTCCTCTTGAGCCTTTAGAATGCTATCGCTCTATCAATCTTATCAAACTTTCTTGATCTTTAACTCATCGCTATGTCAATAAGCCTAAAGAACCTTGTTCTATTAAGTCCACTCACTTCATTAGATTTTCCTTGCATAATCTTCCACTCACCATCAAATATTATGACAAGATCAATCATTAACTATGAGAGGCTTAGAATCATTAGGTCTCTTTTTAACAAGCTCTATGAATTTGGCAGTTATTAGTAGCGCATTTACTTAGAGTTGCATTTGAAATTTTAACATTGCTTCACATAATTAGATCTTAAAATTATGATTAAGATCTAGTATTTGATAAATGTGGAATAAATATTAAGTCTAATACTTGGGAAATATTAATTCCTTTAATCACTTATCGAGCCAATAATTGCTAGGTCGAAGGGGGTCATTTTACAGTGATAACAAAGACTTAAGATATAACTTAAGCTACTAGATCCTGACTATATAAATTCAACATGAAAATAGTAAATACTATTGACACCATGACTTAAACCCTTAGGGCTTAACCTAGAAACCCTATAATTTCCAAGAGAAAATATATTTCATTTTTGGGATCATCAATCTTCATTTGAACATGTGGACCACATATCTAACATGCTCATGAAAAACCCATAATATATCTTCCATCTATTTGCTTTAAAAATGTCCATAAATGATATTTATAAAATCATGAAAACTTTGAAATACCTTATGTGGATTTGACTATGGGGACCATTTCAATATTCTTGAAAGGCTAACTTTGCACCTACATAACTCTTGTTGAGATTAGTTTTATTACCTACAATTTACTGCATAGCATCCTCTTGCATAGAGGATTTTGTAGATATATTCATCTAGTCCTTAAGTATTCATATGTGCAATATATGGAACATCATAAAATTTCATACATAGATTTATCTTGTAAACTAAAAATTTGAATAAGTGTTGAAAAACACTGTCAAAATGTCTAGGTGCCAAACTTTGATCAAGCATATCTTTTGTTACACTACACTGAATGACCTGAGATTTAGTGCATAAAAACTAGGTATAAAAATAAAATAACCCATGTGATAATTTTATCCTAACATATCCATGTGTGAAAATTTGAACCTCATCAATATTCTTACTTTGTTTTATTTATCCATTTTGCACATTTGGCTAAGTATAGAAACTAAGTAATTTTTGTTTGAGTAGCCAACTTTGCATGCCGATATCCTCAGCTATGTTTCATCACATGAATTAAAATATATAATATAAAAACGTGGGACTAATGTGGTGACTACCATGTGAATAGATCCCTCGTAATCATCCACATGTGGTAATGGTGATGTCAGCAAACATCCTTCTCAAATTTTCCTGTCATAGACCCAAAATGTCTAGATGATCAATATGAAAAATTGGATGAATTCCACTCATGCACACAAGCACTCCAATCATCCTTAACCAATGATAAGATCTATTTCATATCATATAATCACCATATTAAACCGTGATCATCACTAACATCCATAATGCTAATGAATTCTCTTTTGAAATCAATGACAATCATATTTCAAATAACCTCCCCCTTTGTCATTGATGGCAAACTAAATGAATTGATCTTCTAATATTTGAACTTTTTATCCAAACTTCTTCAAAGATCATTTTATCTTTTTCTCCCCCTTTGTTGAAAATGGCAAAGGGACTCTTTCTAGCTATTTGTCCAATAATCTATAACCATCAACCCATTAAAACTTTGTAAAAGTATGCATACCTGAGTTGCCTTTTATCTCTTCTTCCAGGGATAAACAAAGCTTCTATGAGACTCCACCTAGAGTCATGACTTATCACTAGGATATAGTGATGTGATGTAGGAGCCACCACTCCAAACTTCTATCTTAGTTACTAAAATTTTTCCTTGGGAAGAGGTTTGGTGAATATGTCTACAATTTGATCTTGAGTTGGCACATACTCCATTTTGACCTATTGATCTGCAACCCTCTCTCTTTTAAGAAGTCATGATTTATATGTGCTTAGTTATAGAATGCAACACTATATTCTTTGATTTATTAATATAACTTTAATTATCACAAATAATAGACATGAGTGACTTTTATATACCTTCATATCTTTTAGCATTTCCTTCATCCACAAGACTTGAGTGCAATATGCCACTATTGTTACCTACTTTGGTTCTACTTCAAAAAGAGTAACTAACTCTTTCTTTTTACTCAGCTTCAAACAAGTCTATTTCCAAGGAAAAATACACCACCAATAGTTCTTCTTCTATCATCCAAACATCTTACCCAATCAATGCCTGTATAAGCTATCAAAGTGAAAAATGTACTTGTAGGATACCATAGGCCATAGCGAATTGTGTTATTGATGTATCAAAAGATCATTTTCAATGCATTGATAAATGATTCTTTGATATTAGCTTAAAATATTGTAACCGTGAACACTAATTTCATGATATATAGTATTGATGTAGTTAGGTATAAAAACTACTTATCATTGATATATACATAGTCTGATTTGCATCAAGTGACTCATCCTCTTTGCTAAACTTGCATCCAGTTATCATGGGATTACTAACTACTTTTCTATATTTCATTCCAAACTTTTTGAGAATTTCACTTTCATACTTGGTTTAGGATATAAATATCCCTTCATTAGACTATGTTATTTGTATACTAAAGAAGAAATAAAGTTCTATTAGCATAGACATCTCAAACTCACTTTGAATTTGTGTAACAAATTCTTTACACATTTTGTTATTGATACCACCAAAGATGATGTCACATACATAAACAACAACAATCAACATATTCTCACCTTCATATTTGAAATAAAAATTGTTGTCTTCCAATCCTTTATTGAAACCTTATTTTAGGTACTAGTCTAATCTTGAATACCATGCTTAAGGTGCCTATTTTAAACCATAGAATTTTTTCTTCAGTATGCATACATAATCTACTTGTTCTGAGAACTAAAAACCTTCATGTTGTTTTATGTATACTTCTTCCTTGAGGCTACCATTCAAGAAAGAATACATAACATCCATTTGATAAAATTTGAAGTTATTGTAAAAAGAGAATGCTAGAAACATTCTTATGGATTCCAATCTAGAAACTAGAGCAAATGTTTCTTCAAGATCTATGCCCTCAACTTGTGCATATCCTTTGTACACCAATCTTGCTTTATTACTTCTAACAAATCCTTCGTTATTGATCTTGTTTCCATAGACCCATTTTATACCTATCAGATTCTTTTTTGAAGGCCTTAGAGCTAACTACCAAGTTTTGTTCCTTTCAATTTCACTCAGTTCTTCTTCCATGGATTTTAGCAAATGCTTATCCTTGTTGGCTTCAACATAGCTCGTGGGATCAATTTCAGACATAAGATAAAAACTTACTTTCTCCTTGCTTTTCACAACTCTTCTCCTTTTTTTAAACTTCTTTATTCTTATTGACAATGATTTGCTCTGTAGCATGATCCTTTTGAATAAATCTTGGAGGTGCCTTTCTATTTTATTCCTTATGCTCTTTATTAGTCGATTCTTATTCAAGATATTATTCTTCAATATATATTTCTTTGTTAGGTTCAACATGTTTCATGCCTTCTTCAAATTTGACATTAATGCTCTCTAAAATCTTGTGCAAACTTTTATTGTAACATATGTAGGATTTTCTTTGATTGGAATAACCAAGAAATATTCCTTCATAATATATTAGTTCAAATATTCCTAATTTTTTTCTCATTTCTCCTGATGTATCATTTACTTCTAAACAATCTGAAGTACTTAACAAAGGTAGGATTTCCATACCATAGCTCATACGGAGTTTTGTCACTATTTACCCTTAGTTGTATTCTATCCAAGATGTATATTGTTGTTGGATTATTTCTCTCTGATATCCATTAGGTAACTTGGCATATTTTAGCATTGTTCTGGCCATCTCCTTTACTATCCTATTCTTTCTCTCAACAACTCCATTATGTTGTAGAGTCCTTGCTATAGAGTAATGCCTTTTGATCCCATGATTTTCACGATACTCTATGAAATAATTTGAGGTGAATTCTCCACCTTTATCAGATCTTAAGCATTTGATTTTTTGTCCAATCTCATTCTTTGCCATGTCCCTAAAGATCTTGAATCTCTTAAATGCCTTTGACTTGTCCTTCAAAAAGGTTACCCATGTCATTATTGAATCATCATATACAACTAACATGAAGTATCTGTCCTTCATATCCTCTTGTATTAGTTGGACTAAAAAGATCAGTATGAACTAATTCAAGATCCTTTGTAGTTGCGTAATCCTTTGTTTGAAATCTAACCCTTAGTTCCTTGCATTGTTGACATTCTTTGCAAGTAGTGTATATAGGTTTGTTTATCTATGGAATGTGTCTAACACACTTATTTGAGATCACTTTGAATAAGTTATCAAATTTGACAAGACCCATTATTATATACCATAACTAACTTTCATCAATCTTTCTTATCAATGAGCTATTACCATTTACTTCAACAAGGTTATAGATATGCTATCAGTTCTCTTCCCTTCTATAACTAGTCTTCCAAATATATTTAACTTGTAGCCTTATACATTAAATGTGACCTTATATCCATTGTCACACATTTGGATGACACGTAATAAATTATGCTTCAATCCTTTTACATAAAGGACATCATGTGTAGTAATTTTTCATTATATGTTCAGCTTCCCTTACCTCTGATATTTATTGTAGTGTTGTTTCCTAAGATGACAATTCCTTCCTTACATTTGCTCAATTTTATGAACATTCTCTTATCATTAGTCATATGTTTTGAGAAACCACTATCTATTACCCATATATTCTGCTCCTTAACATGGAGTTCAATTTGAGAAATCATAGATTGATTTTTCACTCTGTACGTATCATTGAGTTTATTATTTGTCATATTTTTCTCCTTTTTAGAGACTTATGAACTTTTGTTCACATTAGGAGGCATGTATTTCTTTTTACTTTGTGTTTTTAGTCTTAAAAAGTTTGTTTTAGATTACTTATCTATGTCACCAAAATTATTGCAATTAAAGAATATTACATTTGTATCTAGCAAGGGACAAAATGAATTTACACTTAAAAAAATTGTTCTCTTTTTATGTACAACTCTCCAATCAATAGACATATGAATAAAAGGATTAAAAGTATAAAAATAACAATAAAAATATGAATAATACCTATTCAAATCATTTTCTTGTGAAGTATGAGGAGCTCTTCTGTACTCTTGCTTCTTCAAGTCTCTCACTTTCATGTATCCATCTGCATCAGCTACCTTTGTCTTCTTTTTTCCTTTAGCATTGTTCACATCATCTGTGTTTGAGTCTATCATTATATCCTTGCATGCTTTATCTTTCTTCACTATAGATTCTCTTTTTGCTTTGAAGTTCTCATTTCGGTTACTAGATGTACTAGTTATGGAAAGTCATCTTTTTTCATAACCGAAACCTAATATCCATTTTAAGGTCTATTGGGAGTTTATCAATTCATCAAGAATGTATGATCCTCCTATCAACTTCAAACTTCTATCTAGTTGACCTTTTGCTTTCTCAATCTCTTTTATCAAGGCCAATATCTCTACTTTTAACTTCATACACTCATAAAATTTAGATTGGGGTTCAAGTTTGACTACATATTTTATTATTTTAGATTCTTCAACTTATGTCTTTAGGATAACCACCATCTAATCAGATTTATCAAGACTTTTCGACATTTTCTCAATTTCTTTTTGTCTAAGCTTCTTTTGTTTTGAGCTCTTTTTTTTTTAGCTTGTCAATTCTCTCTAACGTATATTTGAATTGACACTCTAGATCCACTTATCCTAATTTTTCTTCATCTGAGTCTTCAACTTCTTCTTGATCTATAGAAGCTAATCCTATTATCATTAATAGGACTTCTTTTTGCTCAACCACAAAATCATAGCAATGATCATCATTATAATTATCACTGTCATCCATTGAATCACTCTATTCTTTTATGTATAGACCTTTCTTGTGTTTTAAGAAGTTATTCTTCTTGGGATAGTGGGGTTTCACCTATTTACTACTTTGTACTTTCTTAGAGTTATTTTTTTTATTATAATGACATTTAGTAGAAAAATGTCCTACTTTACCATAGTTAAATAATTTAAAGGGTAACTTGCGTTTGTATATTGTAGACCCACTCTTTAATATTATGACAGTGTTGGCTTCTTCTTCATCAATCTCCTCTAATCTAGATGAAGATGATTATTATTTTACTTTCTTGGCTAATTTGAATGAAATTTATCTCTTAACATTGTCTACTTCTCCCATTCTCATCTCATAGGTAGTGAAGGTTCCATGCAAATCATCAATAGTGAGTTTATCCATATCCCTTGCTTCCTCTATTACAGATATTTTAGATTCGTATCTTAAGGGTAGAGATATTTAGATATTTTTTATAGTGACTAATTATTTCATCTCTTATCAAAGGCCTTTAATTTTATTTACTGTTTCATGCACTCTAAGGAGATAGTCTCCAAATTTGTCTTTCTCATTCATTTTAAGGATTTCAAACTTGCCTTTATAAGTTTGTATGTTGGCCTATTTTACCTTGTCATCTCATTTATATATGATCTTAATTTTTTTCCATATCTATTAGGAATTTTGACAATTCATCACTTTGAAAAACTCTAAACTAGACAATCCAAATAAAATAGCATTTTTAGCCTTGGCATTACTCTCATATGCCTTCTTGGTAGCCTAATCAGTAGGAGTTATAGTAGAGGATGTACATCCATTTACCACAGACATGTATACATCAAACCCTAATGAATACAAACATTATTACATTCTTATGCTCTAAAATGTGTAATTTGATCTATCAAAGAGATAGGATTTTTTTGATGAAGAGCCCTCTTAACTAGCCATTTATGTTCACCCTCCAAGATATACCTAAGATAATTAAGCTTCTTCTAATGAACCTGATCTCTAATACCAATGATTGGAAAATAACTAGATACTAAGAATGGGTAGGGGTGAATCAACATGTTGATTAACTTATTCCTTTCAAAAACCTTTTAATGCAAATTAAATCAATAGGTAGAGATCATAAACACAAAAATAAACACACCACAAGATATACCATGGAAAACCCAATATGGGAAAAAACATCATGATAATAGCTACTTTAATCTACCATTATAATCCAACCTCATAATAAGGAAACTCACTGATTGAACTATTTAAGGGCACCAAACCTAAGGAAATACCAATCCCTTGATTCAACAAATTCAACTCTAAGGAAGCACCCACTCCCTAACCAAGCACCAACTCAGCTTGTCTAATGGCACCAACCAATCAGATCTCTATGGAGATACGACTCTAATTTACAAAATAGATTTATAAATGAATCCATATCTAACTCTTTGTTACATGTCTGATCAATAACTACTCATTCTCTACACATTATCTTTATGTTCCTTTCCTATAAATCTATTGTTATAATCTATCCTCATAGTAAGGAATCTAACTAGTTAAAATGGTAAAGGGAACCAACTTCAAGGAGATACAAATCCCTTGATTTAATATATTCAAATCTAAGGAAGCACCCACTCTCTAAATGAGCACCAACTTAGCCTATCTGATGGTACCAACCAATTAGATCTCTATGGAGTTATAACTCTAGATTACAAAATGGATTCATAAATGAATCTAAATCTAACTCTCTATTACAATATTGATATATAATTAATCATTCTCTACACATTATCTATGTTTTCCTTTTTTCCTCTCTACCACTTTATCTCTGTGTCTATATTTATCTCTACTCAACACACTTCATCTCTCTGTCTCTCTACACCTCTATGTCTCTATATCTTTTTTTTGACACTATTTAATAACTCTAGCGGTTCTACCTATATCCTAGATGTTGTGTATATAATAAATTGATCTATGGTTCCATATCTTCATTGTGTTCACACTTGTTCTCTAATACATAACACTTTATTTTGGACTTAGTTCACGATCTCTTGAAATGTAAGTTTCTCACATCTAAAACTCAAGCTCTACCACTGTGACTCCTAGTCTCTTACTATATAGATTATATAATGGACTCTAGTTTTGATACACATGCATATTTACATAGATCTGATTGATTGTAACAATCAGACTCATTGTCTATGTCATGATTTATGGCTCACCTACATGTTCCTACATGTTACTATACTTGACCATTAGAATGATCATATCTTTAAATATCAGTCATTGATCTTAAGTTTGGCACTAGGATCTAATGGTCTTCATTCAAATTGGTCATCTATAAAACACTTTTGTTTGATTGATCTCTGATAAGATCACTATCTCCATTAGATATTTTTATGTTTCTAAAATTTAACTATTAAATTTTAAAATACATTCATTAGATCATTTGATATTATCTACCATGTGCTATTAGATCTTCATAGTTTCATGAATGTTATATCTATCTTATCATTAAACATCAACCACTTATCTTCATCTCATTACATCCTGAGCATTTAGAATGCTTATAATCCATCAATCTTCTTAAACATGCTCAATTTATAACATGTCATTGTGTTGATAAACCTCAAGAACTTTATCCTATTTAGTTCACCCACTCACCATCACATATTTTTATAGGCTTGATCATTAAATCTAACAAGATTATGCTCATTGGGTCTTTGCCTGAAAAACTCCATAATTTTGACATTTGTCATTAGCATGTTTACACAAAGGTGCCTTTGAAATTTTGACTTTACTACACCTTGTTGGATATTCAATGAATGATTAAGAACTATCCATTGATCAAGATAGGATAAATATTAATTCGTTTGATCACTACTCGATCCAATGATTGCTAGATTGATGGGGACAATTTTATAATGATGATAAAGGATTAAGATATAACTTAAGCTACTAGGTCATAGATATATCTAGTCAGTATAAAAATATAAAATCCTATTGATGACATAACTTAAAGTATTAAGGTTTAATGAGAAACCTTATAATGTCTGAGAGTAAAGATAATTCAATTTTGGGCTCATCACTCTTCATTTAAACCTACATACCACATATCTATGATGTTCATGAAAATCCCATAAAAAATATTATATTTGTTTCCTTTACATATTTATATAAATATTATTTTTCAAAGCATGACAACTTTATATGACCTTGTGTAGGTTTGACTAAGTATGGGGACCATTTCAATATGCCTAGAATGCTAACTTTACACCTACATAACTCTTATTACATTTCCTCACATGACGTACAATCTAGTGCATAATATAATCTTTAATAGGGTATTCCCTCTATATATACATCTTCTCTTGAAACATTCATATTTTCAATAACATCATTAAAGTGCCTACTTAGTTTTATCTTGGAACCTACAAATTAAACTGTGTTGGAAAACACAATTACCTCGGTACCCAAATTTTCTCAAGCATATCTTTTATCACACTACATCATGTGACCTAAGATTTAGGTCATAGAAACTAGGCAGAAAAATGAATAAACCCCTATCATCATTTTTTCCTAACACATCCATGCGTTCAAATGTTGACCTCATCAATATGGTTACTTTGCTCTATTTAGAACTTTTTCAAATTTGGCTAAGTATAAAATATTAGTATTTTAATTTTAGTAGCCAACATTGCATTCCAATATATTCAACTAGGCTTCATTTCATGACATCAAATCTAGTGCATAACAACGAGGGACTAATTGTGATCACAACCATGTGACCAACTCCCCCATACTCCACATGTGGCAATGTTTACATCAACAAACTAAATTTTTAGATTTTCCTATTACATATACAAAATGTCTAGATTATCAATATGAAGGAAAATATGAATTCCACTCATGGATATAATCACTTCACTAATCCTTGTCATTTCATAGGATCACTTGCATAGCCTCTAATCACCATATTCAACCTTTAGTATCAGTGACATCTATAATGCTAATGATCTCCTTTATTACATCAATGAAAATAATATTTATAAAAATCTAATGCACTTTAATCAATAAATATATTCAAGGGAGAACCATTAATTGTACATTAGGTGACAATTTTAATGTCCTATAAATCAACATTACAATTATCAATAGTAGATTATATCTTGTGATTCATTGTATAGCTAGATTATAGTTTAGGATAGTCCTACTTATAATGGTTGTCACCACATTTAAAAAAAATAATAGTTATATAAGATGCTACTAGAATAACATTAGCACCCATGACAAGTCTGCATTCATTTTTTTATGAGGTTTCTTCTTGTTAGACCCAGATTTAGAGGATCCATGGGATTTCAGATTCCTATTTTAATTAGGAAAATTGATTAAATTTAATCTAATTTCTAAAATTTATTGTTTATGGGAGAAAATTTATTTGATTTAGACTATTATCTACTTGTCTTAAATTATTTTCTTGACTTTTGCTGAGAGTTTTATTTTTTCTCAACCCTGTACGCTAATTCAATCACTATAGCCAAAATCATTGGGTTCATCATATAGATATCATGCATCAATATTTTCTTGACCTTAAGCTTGAAATTAGTAATATTAGTTTATTCATCATGAATATAGTTCACATGATGTAAAACATTCAGAAATTTGTTCTCATACTCTTCAACAAACATGTTTTCTTGCATAAAAAATTGAAAATCAATGATTTTGTACTCCTTATAGTTTGATTTCAAGTATATTTTACAAATATAAGTTTAAAAAATACACCAAGATAGTTTCATAATCTGATATCCTTTAATAACCAAAGGTGACTCCACCATAAAGCTGCAGGATTGACTAGCTAGTAGGCTACTACCCTGACATTCACATTTGATGGC
>JARHVA010004657.1:697500-702500 GCA_037957365.1 Torreya grandis
AATGGGGACACAGTTTTTACCTATAATAAATCAAATTCTAGATGATTTTTATTTTTCATTATTGTATTTTTAAATATCATTCATTTTCGTTCCCTCTGTTATGGTGTAATACAAACACATGATTGGTGGATTGGTAAAATAGATGTATAGGGAGTACAAAATTTTCTAGTATTCTAGGTGGGTGCGGTCCTATGAATCGTAAGATTAACCAATAAAAAGATATTAATATTTAATAATCTATTTCTATCTTTGATGTGAACCTTTTCTATGTTCAAACAACCTCTCATGAAGGGGGAAAAAACCACTAAAAATAATGGGAATGACAACACATTTAAAACCTATTAATATTTTAGAAATAAATATATACAAGAGACAAAAAAATTATTTTAGATATGAAAATTTTGGAGATGAAATTCCTGCACGATGAAATACATGGCTAATATTCCCCATTAAATGTATGTGGAGTTATTCATTAGAGGTCTATGGTTTCTTTTTATAACTCAATGCTTGTGTCAATAATATTAGCTAAAATCACAACTATTATGATGACTTTTTTAAATAATGAAATAAAGGTTATAAAAATGGAAAGAATTAATGTATGCCATTGTGGAAAAGGTTAGGTGAAGGGTTTTCAAGATGAATCCCATTTATGATAAGATGATGACATTAAGTCCATATGAATTCCACCATTTGGAGGGCATCTAGTCATCATTTACACACAAATTCAATAAAAATGCTTACAAAAAAGTTATTCTTAAAAAAATTACAAATTAAACTTTCACCATTTAAATACATGATTACACTTATTTGGAAAATTAAAAAAAAAAAAAATTGGTCACATTGTAGTTAGTGCTTGCCATTGTAATGATAATATTTTATAGTTAAATTTGTGTACAAGTCTGTAATATAAATATTATAATGCTCACAAGTTTTGAAAAGTTAAGGATATTTTTCATCAAGCATTATATTATGCTCACTATAATATATGCTTACTATTAAAGCTTTTTATATTATAATACTTCTTGTAAATTGTTGAATATTTTTCATGAAAAAATAAAATATGAAAGACATATAATGTGTATAGTTCTAAAATAATTTTGAAAAGAATAAGGGAAATGTCAAAAATAAGACATGGCTACTGATGTATTATGGGGTATGGAAAAATCACATGTTTAGTGGAAAATACAATGCAACATGGGCTTAGTAGATAGGAAGGACAATAAAACTATACATAGTTTTAAAAGCCATGTATTAGAGGGTGATTCACTATGTGTCAAACATATATAAGTTAAATATTTGATTGAATAAATTAGGGGTGTTTTAAAAAATCAGTACTTTTTTATTTTATGACATGCATGGATCATGTTAATTTAAATAAGTAAAGTGGATATAGAATATTTCATACACATAACTCTCCTAAATTAGTATCTATATTTAATTTTCAAATTTCTCTAAATCATGGGTGTATATATTTGAATATATCAAGCCTTGAAAATTTTACAAAAAATATTTTTAAAAATTAAATATAAATTTTTATTTTTTTAAGAATTAAAATATAATAAAAAAATAGACTCATAAAAAATGTTTAAATTTATTTTGCAAAGAAAATTAAATCAATAGTCTTGATTGTATAATTTAATCTAAAATTATTTCATTATACCATAATAAAAAAAATGGTTAATGATATTAATTCTCAATAGAAAATAATTAAAGCCACAAATAAAGGTAATCATGACATTAGGAAAATGGGATTATAAATATTTTCATGTTTGTATTTTCTCGGCAGTAGTGGATGGGTATAATAAAAACTATTTTTATGTATTAATCCATAATATGTTGTTCTAAGAAATTGTACTTCCCATGCGAACCTGTGACATGTAGGCAATTAAATTTGACTTCTTAATCTATAGCTCATAATAATGAAAATAAATTATGTTCAAAATTTATGGGAAAAGTTTAAATGTTATAAAAATTATTTTGAAGAAAGTTTTGGTATGATATAATAGTTATATTATTATAAATTTGGTATTAATGATTTTAAATTTTTGGATTAATGGGACAAATCTCATTGATAAAAATAAAAAGATGATTTAATGATGAATTGTCCAATTTTATCTACATTTTTTAGATATAAAATGAGGAGTATATATGTCAATTTTATACGAAAATGATGTACACTTGTCACAGTTCTATTTAAATTAAATTAATTTATTAATGCATGTACACGTGTCTTTTTCAAAAAAAAAGTTGATTTTTTTAAAAAATATTGTTAGGAGAACATGAATGTTTTTTAGTAATACATGTTACTTATCCAAAATAACAAAACTACTTAACTAATTTGCATAATATATGTGGAAGTACATGTACACCTGTATTTTAGTTAAATAAATTTATAACTACATGTACACATGTTTTTGTTAAAAAAATGTTTTAAATATTTTTTAAATTATATTATGAGAACATGAATTTTTTTTATATATCAAATAAAATGAGAAATATTTAATTTTAATAGTTTTTTGAAGTTCAAAAAGTGTAAAAATTGAAATCAAACTTTACAAATATCAAAATACTTGCATTTTATTGGTTTGTTGGATGAGAACTATTGTTTCAATCGATTCCTATAGTTCCCTACATAGCATTGACTACAAATATTAATTTTTTAGTCATTAACGAAAAGTTTCTACAATTAAATTTTTAGTGATTTCAATTATTTGGCTACTTATGTATTTAGCTTTGATATCAAACTGAGGATTGTTAGTGGCCATATTCACTTAAAAAACTATGAAATACAAAATATTAAAATAGATGTATGACATGGCAATAATGCTTAAAAGAACATCTTGTTTATTTATAATAATATTTTAATTTAATATATTATAATATTTATTTTAATATAATATTAATATTATAGTTAATGTAATATAATAGTTAGGGCGGGGGCCCTAGCTGGGTTGGTTAAGTATTTCCATTGCGGCTCTTCTGGTCTCATGTTCTAGTCTCCCCTACCTCGTGGTACCGGTATTAAGCATGTCTAGCCAGCGCGATCGGTCACATTAAAAAGTTTACCAGGCTTTAAAAAAATGTAATATAATAATTAATTAGTTAATATAATAGTGATCTTATAATTAATATAACATAGCAATTAATTAATATAGTATTCATTATTTATTTAGTTATATATATAAATATGCAATCCATAGCATGGCTACATTTTATACCTCTAGGTTTTCTCCAAGGTCATGGGGTCAGTTCGAGGACAAGGCTTTGATCTCATAGATCTTTGATGGCTCCTTGTTGGCTAAAACCTCTAGGATAGGCAATGGGTGTGGGTTGGATGTGGGGAATGGGTTTTTTAGATGTCTAAAAATAACCATGGACCATGTGATGCATTCATAGATAGCTACAATGCCTAAGGATATTTTTTTTATGATGCCCTAGTTTTCATGACCACTAGGCTTCGCACCGGCTAGAAGAAGGTTATTGAAGATGTGAATGGTCTAGATTGTAATGATAATGGGGTTACAAAGGGAAAATTATTTTTTAATGTTCTTTCTCAGGTACTTATAACCATACCCTTGTGCTTGGGGTTTTTTATTGTGGTTTTTATAGTAATACGAATAGAAACAAGGTTATTAAGGCCAAATATAGGATATGGGATCAAAACCTCACTTTATTTAAACCTTGGTTTATTACATTCAATGCCCTTCTTGAAAACCTTTCCTTATGACTTGTGTGGATTAATTTTCCTTATCTCCCACTTCATTTTTGGGATGAATCTTGCCTAATGGCCATTATTTAGTTCTTGGGAACCATGCTATTCATTTATTATTCTATTTATAATTTTTAACACACCACCTTTGATAGTATTCTTATTTTTTTGGATGTTTCAAAGGAACTCCGAGCAACCATTGATTTGAGGATTAAAGATCAGTATTGGGCTCAAATCTTATATTTTAAGGGGATACCATTATGATGTTTTAGATGCTTTGGTACTGCTCACTGGGCTGCATCTTTCTATAACCCCAAATGTAAATTGGATTCTTATAGGTTGAAAGATACAAGTTTTGATCATATTATTATTTTTTTGGAAAAGTCACCTACAAAGCCAATAAGAGAAGTTTGAAAAAATAATCAAGTGTTAGAGACTAATGTTGGTAACCCTCAAACTTTGATTTCACCATTGGCTACCAAAGAACATATTTTTGATGTTTATGGGATAATGAGGTCTCTAGATGTGGAAATATTTAGTGGGATTGTGACATCTAAAGGTCTGCCACTGGAAATGTGTATACCTTGTGTGGATTCAAGGAATTCATGTAACCAATAAGGTTGTAATGTAGTGAGGAGTAAGAGAAAATGATGCTTCACTCCTACTCTATCATCAATAATCATCTGATCTAATAGCATAGAGGGTAAGGGAGGGATTAGTTATGATAGTTAGTTTTGTTGTGTTATTTAAGTGAGTTTTCTTGAATTTATTTTAGTGATGTTAGTCTTCCTTTAGTGGTTCTGGGGTAGTTTACCTAGGTTTTGGTATTTCCATTCCCTCATTGATTTTTATTTAAGACAAATAGGTGACATTATAGTTCTATTATTATTATGAGTGAGGGACCCTCAAACCGTAATTTATATGTCAAAAAAATATAATAATTAACTATTCAATTTTAATAAATAAAAATTAAATTTGATTTAATTAATTAAAATTTAAATAAATCAAATGAATAGAGTCAAATTTGGCTGGTTTCTATTAAATATAGTGAATTTATATTTATGGAAAATATCAAAACCAAGAAGCTAGCCATTATAAGCAAACTAATTTTATAAGTTGATGTTTTTACATTTCACTTGGTAAGCCATGTTTTTATTTGCCTTGTGTTTTAAATTTTTGTGCTACAAATGACCAACCAAATGATGTTTTCCCTAGAATAAACAATTTGTAATTATTTATCTCTAACCATTTTAAACACCTTTTATGAAATTTAGGTGAATTTATATTTTTA
>JARHVA010004657.1:710000-712500 GCA_037957365.1 Torreya grandis
AATTCAGCTGATAATCTAAAGAAAGGAGCTGTGAGTCGATTGATCAGGTGGGCAACCTATTTAGTAGATTTTGATTTCACAGTTGAGCACATTGCAGGTAAAAAGAATTCTTTAGCTGATAACTTAACCAGAGAATTTTAGTCTAAAGCAATTATGACAGTAACTCAAATTCGTGAAGAATTTCATGAGAAGTTATGGTGTTCAAGGCCTCTGGTCACTACTCAATTTCAAAATGAGAGTACAAGATTGAAAGCTCAATCTTATATTGCAACAAATACTTTAAATTTTCATAATATTGCTTGGAGTACCCATTATGTAGAGATTGAAGGAGATAATAGTGTTCATACTACACTATTTAACAAGCCTGGAAATATTTCAGATCTAATGGGTTCTAACAATCTGTTAATAAAGATGATTTATAGAATGGGCACTGTGTTTACTTTTAGATGGTCTACCTTTTGGCCAAAGTTTAATCCCAGCCAAGAAAATTATTGGGAATCTCAGGGCATGCCTGATTATATGTTTGAATTCTTAGATTATATCATGCCAACAAAAGCTACTACTGATTACTTTGTTAATGTAGCACCAAATCTACTTCACAATATTTTTATTGCTCTAGGAATTCCTTTTAGGGTTAAGTTTGAATTATTCTTGGTTCAGAATCATCAATTCAATGCCCATGCTCGATTTCACACTTGAGTTCAACCTGCTATTCCAGTTGCTTCCATATGGAGAAGGATTATTGTCAGTCATGAAGCTATATTTCTAAAACTCCTGATGGAAGATAGTGTCGGATTCCATCTGCACTCTTTATGGATCATACAGCCAGTGATACGACAAGCCATGATGGTGATACTGATGACTCACCATATTCCCCAGCTGGTTCCTACAAATTTGCAGATGATGATTAAAGACTAATCACGGGGTCTATCCGTGGTAGTGAGTGGAGCACACTATATCACTCTTTATGTCATGTTTGTGGACCACACCACGTGTTAAAGGTGGTATTCTGTCGGCCGTGTCGATAGACATTAGTTACTGTTTGCTTTTGTCAGTGCGTAATGGGCCCATACCCACAGCTGTAATTGCATCTTGTGTGTGGACCGTCGATGCTATTGGTATGTGATATCCATTGATCTTCCTTTCCAAATGCTATAAATAAGGAAGCTCTCACGAGTTATCGGCATTTAAATTCGGTCTCAGTCCTTAAGAGTCCTTAGTCTATAGAAGCATAGAATTGGTATTTGAGTTTTGAGTCTATTCTAAGTCTGTAATTAGAAGTTGTGCAAGAAATAAAAGAATAAAGTGTGATTTGAGAAGATCCTATACTTCTTTTGTTCACATAAAATTCTTCACAACCCCATGGGCTAGAAGAATCTCTGATCAGACCTTGCTCCTTTAACTACTAAATTTCTTTCCAACATTCAGCTCTGAGAGAAGGTGACATACCAGAATGGTGAGCAGGTCAGAGGTAAGAAAAGATTAGTCATAAATTACATTCCTCTGAATAAGTATGTGGTTCCTATCCAACATCTGATTCCCTCCAAGGATGAAATTTTGCAAAGAATAACTGGTAGTAAGGTGTATAGTAAATTTGATTTGAATCAGGATTCTGGAAAATACATGTAGCAGAAGAAGATAGGTATAAAATAGCATTCATCACTCCTTTTGGATAGTATGAATGGAATGTGCTTCCATTCAGGTTAAAGACTGCTCCTAGTATATTCCAGAAAATGATGAATGAATATTTGCTGCCTATAGTCAGTTTATAATTGTTTATATTGATGATATTTTATTGTTCAGTAAGTCTCCTAAGGATCACATAAAGCATCTACAACAGTTTTATCAGATTGTTTATGATAATGGTTTAGTTCTCTCAAAAAAGAAAATGGTTGTGTTTAAAGATGAAATAGATTTTTTGGGTATAACCATTAGTTCAGGAAAAGTCACAGTTCAACCTCATGTGTTACAGAGTATACAAAATTTTCCTGATGAAATTACAGATAAAACTATGTTACAGAGATTCTTGGGTTGTGTAAATTATATTGCTGGTCACTATTTTAATATTGCTCAGGATATAATTCTTTTGAATAAAAGATTGTCTAAAGCTCCTCCTGCATGCTCCATTTAGATAACTTCAGCTGTTCAAAGAATTAAACAGAAATGTGCTAATTTTCCTCCTTTATAGTTATCAGGCAATGGTCAAAAAATTATTGAGACAGATACATCCAATGAATATTGGGGTGCAGTGCTTAAAGAAAAAATGTCTGACGGATCTGAAAAACATTGCAGGTATGCTTCAGGTTCCTTCAAAAAGGCTCAGTTGAATTACCATTCAACTCATAAAGAAATTTTAGCTGTGATAAAAGCTATCTAAGCTCTTATGTTCTTCATAAGGTCAGAACATTTCATTATTCGTTCTGATTTGAAAAAAATTATGAGCATTTTAAATTCAGCTGATAATCTAAAGAAAGAAGTTGTGAGTCGATTGATCAGGTGG
>JARHVA010004657.1:720000-722500 GCA_037957365.1 Torreya grandis
CCAATTTTATAATGAAACATATATTTATGGTCAGTCTATGTCCTTTAGTGATATATATTTTCATTCCTCACCTAACAACATAGCAAATACTAGGAACTCATAAGGAAAATTATAAAGTGTCACTAAATCAATCATTCAAGTGAGCAAACCTTCCCTATGTGACCGTATTTGCATATCATTCATAAAATAAGTATCTCCAAAGGTCTGAAGTAATTAAAGAGCATCCCATGAGCCATATTTGACAAGTTATAAACTAGGACATTATATATACTTTCTTATGAAACATTTCATCCTAATGCACACATAGGATTGCATTTAGGGTATAAAAACATAAGTTTTAAACCCTCTATAGAGTATTGGATATGTAGGTATACTTAATTGATAGAGGGGTCCTTGTGGTAGTTTGATACCATGTTCCCGCTAACTAATTTTCCTACAATCACTATAAGGGTGTGGACATTTGGGTTTGATCATTTGAAACATAGGAATAACCTATCCACACTATCTACATACATCAAAAGAAAGGTTACATAAAATCCATAAGTCTCCAATCTCTATTCTATATAGAACACCAATATCGATGTAACTATCTAGATCTAATATAAGTACTCGACAACACAAAGTATAAAATTCCAAAATATGATGAATGGTCTAAGATCTTGATCTAATCTACTTACATCTTCTAAAGTCCTAGATATGCATTTGCATCATAAACCATATAAGTACTATTATTTATATTTTATTTCAATATCAATCTATATTTTTACTTTCTATTTTTGCCATATCTTAGTATTATAAGTTCAAAATATTATTTATCTCAATTTCAAAATTAATTATCTCTCTATCGATCTTTTTATAATTTTTTTATTTATTCATTTATATATTCTTAACCTTTGATAACCACTTTTATCAATTTCAGATTAAACATTTGTTGAAACTATCTCTTAATACAAACCCTAGCTTATCCTAGGGTGTTAATCCTTGTAAGATTTTTCATTGTTGTATTTTTACATATTTATTCTATCAAATTTGTATGTGGCCTAGTTTTAGACTTAGATTAGTAGGTGTTTATATAAATAACTTAGAGGTTCCCTATTGTCTACCTAAGATAAATCAAAATAATGAAGTAATAAATTATATACAGAATGAGGATGCCATTAATGAAACTAGAAAACATATTGAAGACATTATCATAGAGGATGGTTTTGATCATGAAAAAAATTAATCTAATGATAATAATGAACATGAAGAAATATATCAAGAGTAAGTACAATTTGTTGTTATATTTTGAGAGTATCCAAAAAACATGGATGATATTGGTGAGATCCTCATAACCATAATAGAAAACAACTAACCAAAAATCATAGATGACCAACTAGGTGCATCTATTGATCGTGTTATTAGAGCTATGGGTCATTCCCATATACACATGACCCTCCCATTTAGAACACCATTACTTTATAACTCTAATAGGGTCATGGATTTTTTGTTTATAACATTTTTACATGAAATAAATCATATTATTACAACATCCTTCATGGGAAACATTGGCCCTTCAACCCAATTATTGGATTTAATGCCTATATCAACTCAAACTATGGGTAAACCTATTTTAGTAAATTCTCAAAATGCAAACCTAGATGATAAAAATATACAAGCTCTTATCCCAACTATAAAATATTTACAATCTAATGTTACATATGTCAAACATAATACTATGAACTATCCTTATGTTATTGATTTACAAGAGGGATTCATAACTCTCTTGAACCTAGATTGTCTATGAAACCCTTAAAAAATGGTTTTATTTCACTTAAGATCACACTTTATGATTAAAATGGTGATCCCAAACAATGTCTTCAATCCTATATGTGGCATGCCTTGATTATGCCTCCAAATGATAAACATTTGACTAAACGTTTTCTTAGGATCCTCAAGGACTATAATCTAAGGTGGTTCTAAAATTTATGAATGCAATAAAAAAATTCATTAAAACCTCTTGAGGATTAGTTTTTTGGACACTTCTCTATCAACATTATTAAAAAGGTTTGTTATGTCCAAATTAAAATTATCAAATAAGGAACAAACAAACCTATCAATGAATGTGTCTTGAGGTACAATAAAATGTTGGATAAAATGACTACTCTAATGGTAAATAAGGAGATTCAAGACATATTCGAGATCTTTTTTCTCACCACATTACATGATTCCATTTTTTTTTATAAGTTTAGATATTTTGATGCTTATTCATTACTTTTCATAATAGCAAATGAACCAATGAGCTCTAGTACCAAGTTTATTATCAAACTAAGTTATAAGGTGAAACCTACATAAATTTAAGAGGAAACAACTACTATGGTCAATGTAGTGTCACATTAACCTAATCAGCATGTCTTATCCAATGCACCAAGGAAATATTTTTCATGCTTACTTGAGTCTATAGTTTAGTTACTTATGAATCTTGTTGAGTATCACCTCATATATCTCCATTTTATAAGAT
>JARHVA010004657.1:727500-730000 GCA_037957365.1 Torreya grandis
TATTTTTTCACCACTTAATTTTATTTATCCATGAAAAATGTTCCCAATTCTTTGATATATTTAATTTTATAACACTTCCTCTTTTTATTTGGCCATTGGAAATTTATTATTTAAGTTTATTTTATTAACACATATCAGGTTTATTTAGCTATTAAACTTATTAAAAATTCATTGCTATCATTACTTTGATGCACTTTTTTGTGTTCTTTGGCCATAACACCCATTCCCAATTCTTTGGTACTTTATATTTGTTAATGTTTATTGTTAATCTTCCATTTCACATATTCTTAAATTTTTTTTTAAATATCTGTATATTTGTTTCACATCTTTACTTATTTCATCTACTACACCTATTCTAAAATATTTTTTATTATTACTTTCATTAAACCTTGTATTGATACTCTTTTTTCATTCACAACTTCATCCTACATAATTTTTAACACCTCTTGCTTTTTAATTTATGAGATTTTCATGTTAAGACCTTTTGGAATACAATTTGAACATTCAAATAGATGCCCATTCCTTATATATACACCTCCAACTTTTCTCACTCTATCTTTATCTCTTTGAGAATATCCCTTTTTTGACATATTATTGTCTTATTATTTTATTAATTCAAGATCTTATATTATCCTTTCACCCATTGAATTTTGACATCTCATTACTACCTTACGAAGCTTCATATCCTTGAAGCTACCTTTATTTCACATTAAATAATCCTTAATTGTACTTATTTTCCCACCTCTTAGTTATTCAATTTATAATTTAAAATGAAATACCTTTATGAATAAAATTATGCCCTCATAAAAAGTGATCATCGTATTACTATCTTTTCCTTCTTCATCCACCCTGCACTATAGCTAGGTGTTTTTATTGAAAAAGTAAGGCAATGTTGAGAGGTGTTTTTTCACATAGATTCAAGAGTGAGTTATATTCACTTGTGTAAAACGTATTGTAATATATATACACATTGCTCATGCATATATCAACCTCTATGAATATGGATGTTTCAAACTTGTTTATCGCTATATCATCTCCCTTTATACATTACTTTTGAATAGGTAAAATCACTTGTTCTCATGTACATTTCTTCTTTCCTAGTTTTCACCTCTTTTTTGTCACACCAATGTTGGTTTTAAAATTGAATTTATTTATAAGTTATAAGTCTAGGAGTATCTAAGATTATTATTCCTAAATTTAAATTCTTTAGTGGCTTAGTGTAATCTCTTTTATGTTAGTCATCTTTAACACCTATTCTTGGTCTTCCAAATATATATGTGGTAGGAAATAAAAAATGTAAAAGTTTAAAAATTTAGAGTATCCAAACAAATAAATTGAAAGGTAATAATAAATAGAAACAGAAAAATATAAAAATATATAATAACATCGAAAGATGTGTTTGACACATGCCATATCATTATTGAAGCTAAAACACCATATTTGGATCAGAATAGTTCTAAAGCCCATTGTTTTGTCATAGAATATTATATTGGGGTAAGATGTCTCATATATAACATTGGTGCCGCCGTATTTATCATGCAATTTCTTGATCCTCTTAGTAGATGATAAATCAAAAAGGGGTGTTATGTAACAGGACAAACATTGTAAAAAGGAATATCCATTAATTTTAACGCATTTAACATTTATGTGATTTTCCTTATACATCATTTTTATCCCAATATTTATGCTTACAGGGTTGGGTTCTCTAGGGACATTGATATTAAGAACTCTAAGTCTCATTAGACTAATTAGATTATCTTGATTGTTATAAAGAAACACATTTCATGTTTTTGGCATTTTCTTCTAATTTCTTTTAACTTTTTTCCTTAATAGACATACATTTTTATAAATATTTCCCATTGTACATACACACACACACACACACACACACACACACACACACACACACACACACACACACACACACACACACACACACACACACACACACACACACACACACACACACACACACACACACACACAATTATCCATTTATTTTATATACGTTAGCATTATGATGGCAATTAGTGTTAAGAGTTTCCTCTTTAAACATAGAATGATTAAATAGAAATTACCTACTTGAGTTGTTATAAGATAATTTCTTGGTTATTGTCTTATATTTATAAGACTAACCTTAGTTGTATTTGAGAATTTTAATTTTATTAAATTTGATTCAATTCATTTGGTTATGATTTTATCTTTGACACTTTCATATAACTCTTCCTTTTCTAATTCCATCTATTCTTATTTCAATAATTCCCTCTCTACCTTATGTTTTATTATCCATCATCACATTTTTATCCTTTGGTCTTCTAGACATAGTTTTAAAGTTACTTCAATTTTATTTTGATACTTTATACCCATATTTATTTTGGATATGATTTTGTTTTCCTTGAATAATTTGGTCTAAATTTACCCTTATCATCTCTACCTATTAAATATTATTTTCATTTGTTATCCTCCGTGGTTATGTCGGTAATAATTCACACTTATCATA
>JARHVA010004657.1:735000-767500 GCA_037957365.1 Torreya grandis
ATAATTTAGGTAGTGTTTTTTAATTTATGTATCTTGTATTTGACTTCTATCCCAATTATAATGAAGCTATGACTCTAGGTGAAGGTTTGTGAGACTTATTTTCATAAACCCTCATGTTAAAATTATGGTTATACTCACATGGGTTACCATTTAAAGTGAAAAGCTAATAATCAAGATTTTTCTATTGAGCTTTGTTAACTCTTTGTATGACAAGATTTGGTTTATTATACAAATTATGATTGTTTAACACTAATATTTAGAATTCAAGTTGATATTCATATTGTGCATACATAACATGCTTATTTTGTTTTAATATGAAATGCTCACCTATTATAATTGGTGCTTGTTGATCTTGCAGTTTATATGTTTATATGGTTGGTATACAAGTAGGAAAAGAAGAAAAACTAGTATACAACCACTTATTTTGTATTTACTATAGTAAGGAATAATTTATTTCATGAATAAAATTATAATATTACTTTTGTTGTATCATTTTTTGAAATGCTTAGAATAAGATTTAAATTTTGGGAAAGGATGTTTATGAGAGGTTGTTCTTGCAATGATAAGTGGTAATATTGATATTTTTCTTTTTTTCACATCTTAAGTTTGAGATTATTTTTCTCTTATGGGTGGATGGAAATGTTCAAGGTTTTATATTATGCATGAAGAAATTAGTTTCCATGTACTTTTCTTGGATGGTCACACTTCCTTGAGGGAAAAATGAATTGTTTGGATTTGTCAAACTAGTTATAATGAGATGATAATTGATACTCTCACGGATATTATATTTTTTTACATGATTATTATGTACATGTTTGATCTTGTCTTAAAAAATATATTGGTGGTTATATTATTCTACTTTATTAGAAGTTTAATATTATAGTGTATTCAAGATTATTCTTTAGAAAAAAATAGTATACTAGGTTGTATCATGGGTTGCCCAAAATTTATTAATGTAGAATTAAGTTCATTGAATGTTTTCCCTCTTAATAAACTTGTATTACTAAAATAAAATTTATTTACCAGAATGGTTTCTTGGGAATAAATTTAAATTACTAGTTTACATTGGCACATTATTTATGCCTTTCGAGGATTGTTATGTAAGTTGGCTCTTTCTTTGGGAAGTTTGATTTCCTATTTATCCTTGTTATTTTATTCGTTTCTATATTAATCATGGGTAATCCATGAAGGGTTTAAGATGTTAGATTTTTTTTTGAGATGTAGTAATTATAAACCATTATATTTGGCATATAATGTGATGAATGCCTAATTCAAACATTGTACTTATGGGATAGCATAATAGTTTTTTTGTGATTATGCCTTTGGGATTGTATTTATATTATGATGTTAAAACTACCAACCTTTGCATTCTATAGTGATTAATTTATACTTGTGAATGACATGGGATTAATTATATTATATTATAGCTATGTATTTGAGCACCTCCTCCTTAAACATGACTAAATCTATGTTATTGAAATTACTTGGTGCTAGTAAGAGTTACCCAGTTGGTTTGATAATGGAAGGATACGAAAACCATGGTTCGAATATCTATGAAAATAAGTTAATGTTATTTAAACTATCTCATCTATTAAGTTATGTTATGTGAGGTGATTAAGCTATTCACTTTCTATTGGTTAGTTGTGCAGTGCTTGTAGCATTCCAGTTATTATTTTTGCATACTTGATCTTGTGAACACTTATTGGTTAAATAATTAAGTGTATAGATATTTTTCATATATGTAGGCATATGCGTGTATAATAAGGCTACCTCATACTATTAAGATCTTAAAATTAAATCATAAAATCTCTATGTTTGGACTTTATAGAACTTATTCTATAATGTTATTTTCAATGGTTTATACCTTCACATTAACATGTGAATATAAATTAATGGATGTCCATTGTCTCATGATACTATCATTGATAATATTTAATGATATAGACACATTTTTTTGGTAGTGTAATCATGAAGCCATAGTTATCTAATAAGTTAAATTATATGGGTTATTATTAACTTGGGAATTAAATGAAATCGAATGTAATAAATGATTGTTAACTAATTTACACTAATGCTCCATTACTCAATGTGTTTCTAATTTGGTACATTAATCTTGGTATGCTTGGTTAGCCATGTGCAACAAATGATTTTTTTTTAATTGGCTATTCATTAATATAACCATAGTTGGTCTAAATTTACGACATGGTAATTATCCTAATGTTAGAAACTAGCATTCCAATAAGTCATTTCTCTTTTGGTTCAAAATTGTTTTATCTTATGTTAACATGTTGAAATGAATTATTAGTGTGATGACCTAATGGTTAGGATTTCATTAATATAATTCTAACTAGATAATAAAATTATGATTTCTACACATCAGTATATGGTGTTCACCTTGTGCCATGGTAATTACTTCCACATGTTGGGCCTTATTTGGTGGGATGGCATTCACTAATTGATGGAGCTTAGGTGACATGGCCCATAAGATTATGAATTATGGCATCATGATTTTAAGGGCTAAAACCTAACCAGTCCTCAATTATAAAAAACATAAGGCTAGATGTTCATAAGTTTTATATTAGGTCACCTTGGTGGTAGATTGAGGTTAGCTACTCATAGACCATTAAATGTTTCAAGGTTAGCTAAACCAAAGCATATTTTGGTGGCACCTTGCTTCTCTTCTTAGGACACATTGTACCTATTTGGTATGTCTTTATTATCAAGATTATATATTTAGCTTAATTATTAAATTAAATTATTTTATTGCTAAGTATTACCCTAGGTCATTATCATTTTTAAGGATACAAATAGGTTTAGATGAACCTTATTACCTCATGAGTTTCCAAATAATAACTGTATAGGGTTCTCATATGCTTATATTAGGTTGAGGATCACTAAGAGATACGATATGGGTAACTCAATGCCATTTAAAGGTTTGATGGCTATTAACATGGACCCACACACTAATACCCCTCAAATGGTATACCATCTATTAGAAAACCTATTTCCCTATGGAGTCGTCTAGCTATTATCACCCTGGAGTAAGTATCTCATTCACATAATACATTTATGGGTTGTCTACTAATCTAGTGTAAGAACATGTGATGCGTCATTCATTTTAGAGTGGTATAGTGGGTTATTCTCATGGTTACTTTGTGTACTTTGTTAAGAATTCCCAAAAAAAATTCTTAAGGTTATTTAGAAATTAGCTCTATTTGGTTTGAATTTATTTTAGGACTTTGAGTGGGAGCGTTAATTAGTTATTGGGGACACATATGGTCCATGGTGAAGCCACATGGTGACCATATAGGCATCAAGGCCACGAAAATTTGGAATATATGCTTGTGTAAGATGATATCGCATATACATGAGGTTTCTTAGAATTAAACATTGTGACCTATTATGTTTGAAATCAATCAACTTAGTAAATTGTAAAAAGGTCAAATAGGTACGTGATAAGCACTTAATGTGCAAAGGCTTTAAAGAACACAATTAAAATTACACATGGTATCACATCAATATTAAGACTCGTGATATTTGGTGGCCATGTGTAGAGTGGACCCTCCATTGGACTCACCTTTAATCATGTGCCATTTTCATAGTCAATTTCATGGAACTTGTCATGTCTATGGATGGGTGGACATTTGGAACATAATTTAGAGGTAAATCATAAACACAAAGCCATTTATGTCACTCCAAATGTAGTGAAAAAATCACCTTTGCACTATGTTAACCTTCTCCATTCTATGGATGAATGGGACATTAGACTCTAGCTCAATGAGTGTTGAAGTTTATGGATGCATTTTACTTAGGATTTAGGATTATGCTTTGGGTCATGTTAATTTAACAAGTAGAAATGTGAGTATTATTTGTGGGAGACTAAGAAGAACCATTATAGACTTATAATGTGACTCAATTCTTATCAATTATCAGATATTAGAGCACTTATACATTGAAGAGGCTCGAGAATCTATTATTTTAGATGAAATTTATTGTGACCTGTGAGGTTTATTGGTTTTATGATGTGTATTTATGATCAAATATAATTCAATTTCTTTCTAAGGGGATATTAGTATTATTAATTCAGGTTAATAATTTGTGAGGGTTAATATTATAAAGTGTTATACAATGACATACATTATGATCATTAGTTTAATGGATATTTTATTTTTTATTTTTATTATGAATAAATTCATTTATTAGGTTTTGAAAAAATTATAGTATCTTTGATTATGTTTGTGTAGTGGGTATGAGATGAGTTATAGGGAACCCAAAGAATGGGTGTGAGTGTTTTAGATAATAGCAATTAAGTCATTCTAATATCGATTGACATTGTTTCATTCATGACTTGTAGAAATTGAAGAAGAGTCTTTTCTTGTGGATCTATAATTAATAATTGTGAGGATCGTAATCTCAAAAATACTTGAGATGAACTCAGACTAACTTAGTAACCCATCCATATTAATTTGATATAATTAATTATAGATGAAGGCACACTATTATTATTAAATATTGGTGTACACTTTATATAATTATATTTGTTGAGAAATTGGATCATACACTTTGCAAAAATTAAATTAATGTTAACTAAATTAAAAATATTGTATTTCTTTTTAAATTTCATAATAAGATTCTCCACATCTAATTATAATGTCATTTCAAAATTTTCAACTTTCTTCCTTTGTATTGTATGCACATTTCCAGTACAATACTTTAGTCACTAAGCTGTATAAACTATAGATGCATCCCATTAGATATATATAATGAAAAAGAGAATGAAAAAAAAAATGTAAAGGCCATTATAAATTTACATCTCAAATCAGCTATGAGTTTAAATTTCTAATCACTATAAATTTACATGACACTTTAGTCACGAGTTTAATTTGCAGTGCATTTTTAAATTTATTATTGAAATGATTAAAGTTGATACCTTATGCACGATTTTCCATTGTTGGAAATGTTTATAATCAACATCATTTTCTGATAGTTTAGTTTTAAATTTCTTTCCTTTATGTTACTATTCATAACCATGATTCTTTGGCATCAGGGCTTAAATTTGGTCTGTGTAAGGATTTACATAGTTTAGCCATTAAAATTTGAAAAACATATAAAAATTTATTTAAACAACTTAAATTGTATTCAAAACATAAATTTGAAAGCTTAATTTTTTAACTATATATATATATATATATATATATATATATATATATATATATATATATATATATATATATATATATATATATATATATATATATATATATATATATATATATATATATAAATTAATAAAATATAACATGGTAGAATAATTTTTTTTATTTTTGTAAATTATAATCTCAACCATTTTTAAAATGATTTTTGTTTGGATAATAAATATCTTAGTTAATGATTTACCTTCAAAACATAATATTTATAATGTATTTTATATTTTTAAAGTACAATATATGTTATTATGTTTTTAATAATAAATTTAATAACTTGTTAATCTAAATTTAGAATATATGTTTCTATGCAATATTTACAAGTAGAACCACTTCCTTTATTCATATGGAAATTTTCTCCTCTTCTGAATTTTCATAAAAATATCATTGTACATTGTATTTCTTATTTCATTCATTTTTAATATAGATTTCATTTAATTTATTTATTAAAATATGTATTACTCATAATAAATCAAATAACACTTCAAATATTACAAAACTATCATGACAGGTTATTTTGTTAATATGGATGAGAGGTATAGAGGGAGTAGGACAATGAGGGTGTGTGTTCTCATCGTTATATGTAAGAATCCTTTTCCTTTTGTCTAGGTGTAATCATCCTGAGGTTCTTGGGTTGAATTCATCAATTAATAAGTCTTCCATTTCAAATGTTTTCAATGCTATAAGATTGGACACCATGTTATAGCTTGTTCTTCTTAGGTTTCATTAGGTTACCAAAGCCTTTCCAAAAAGGAGGGCCCTTTCAAATAAATACTTTTTTGGCAAAATTATGCAGTGTTCTTTGCCAATATTGTGAATTCTTCCTCTCTTATTCCAATCATATGGTTTTTTCTCATGAAGATGTGATGATGGAGGATATTCTTAAACTTCAGGGGGAGTTGGTTTCTAAACCTTTAAATACCATTTGTTGTAATGTTTGGAAGTTAGTTGATGATTTATTTTAGGATCAATTTGCACCTCTTACATTCCATAATCACCCCTTTAATATTTTATTTTTATGAAACCAAACACTTATTTGGGCATGTCATTTAAATGTAGAGACAAAAGATCATAGTTAGAAAGATTAAGATAAGAATCTAAAGAATTGATTCGAGATGGATGCCATAGGCTTTTGAGGAATTCCCTCTTAATATAAGGATAAATATTTGTTGGAGATTATTTCCCTCTTTGTTTCTTGGGTTTTTCATTTTAATTTGGGATTTATGTGACATTTAAAGGATTTTTCAGCCATTTTTGGTGTATGCTCTATTACCTTTTATTTATTGGCCTTAATATTTTTTTATCATGAGACTTCAATTTTATTTTGAGTCACTGTGTTTTATTTTTGGTTTTCTATAGTTAGGCTCTCTGATCCCCTGGGTTATTAAGTGGTTCATTTTTGGATTTATTTTCTTTGGGGAATGGGATCCTTGTTGTATCCTAGCTCTAGTTTTAATCTTTAGTTTATATAAAATCTTTCATATATTATTTTAAAATGTTAGGATACTTGACACTTTGTAGTAATAAATAGCTAGTAATTTTAATAATAGAATACAAGTTTATAATATCATATGATAATGCAAATAGATATAATATTAAACATCTAAAAGACAAAATAATTAACTCAAATACTATCAAGACAAATAAAACATTAATAGGCCAATATTTTAAATAAAAACTAGTATTGATTCGTATTGAATGATTCAAATAATTATGAACAATAAATAAATTATCATCAACATAGAATTGAAGCTGACATGTAAATTTTGAATTCTAAAAATAAATAAAACATGACCTATTATTTTCAATAACTACTATTTTTAGTATGTTTCATATCCAAGTGCGTGCAACTCTAAAAATCTTTGAAAATAAACAAAACTGTAAAACCAATCTATCTGATGAATTTCAATTGAATTTCTCTAGTTACAAAAATAGACAACTTCTAAATTTAGAAAAAACTTGAAAATAAAATTAAATTGTAGTTTTGGACCCTCATATGGTCACATATAACCTCTAAAAAAAAATATTGAAAATATCCCATAACTAGAAGGAAGGGTTATCATTGCATTGAACATTTTGAGAAGATTGTTTTGGCAGAAATATGTGTTCAAGTGGAGCTACAAATTAAAAGTTATGCCCTCTAAAAGTTCAGCCTCTATTTCTAAATCACAAAACACAATATTTACATTGAAAAATGTTTGAAAAGCTAAAGAAACATGTATGGTGCAATGTATCAAGCTTTTATTAACTCAAGATGAATATAATACTTGTGAATTTGTTACGACCTATTTTGGCTCTCCATAAATATAAATACACTTAATTGGTAAAATACCATTACAATTTGTTCTCTTAAAAATATAATGAAAAATTTTCATTAGAATTTTCTATTTTAAAAATATAATCTAGTGGAATTTATCTTTCTAGAAACAGAGGTTTGACTAGTGTCAAAGTCCCCTGGACACCCCGTGACATAGTTGAGGATTTTGCCCTTCCACAACCCCCTATCAGAAAGTGGGCTACAAACCATGCAATAAGGAATCCAACATCATATCTAATATCCAATAGTTTAACCTTATTAAAAAATAAAAAATAAAAGATTATAATAAACTAATTATATTATGTTATACTACATCTATTGTTTAATCACTTTTATTAATACTACCAAAACAAGAATATAAAAGTTAATTTTCAATTAATGTAGTTTAGATTAAACTAATTAAACAGATTAAAAATATATATATTTTTAATAATTATAAAAATTAATTTTATATTTAAAATAAAAAAATTGAAATAGTATTTTCCTTTTCTATGATACTTATTTGATGAGAACATGATAGCAATAATTACAGGTGCGAAGTGGTAGCCGAATATGCAACATGAGCAGGTGCGGCTTTTGTCATGGCCAATGTCCCACTCGAAAAAGCTCAAAATAATTAGTTGCTTAAAAAAACCCAACTTGACTTAAGGCAAAGTAAAGTGCACCCGCCTGGAGAGTCATTAGATTTAAAGTTAAATAATACACGTAACGTCAAACAATAGAGAAGAGAACATAAACGTGCGTTCCTGCCCAAAATCACGTTAAGAACATGAAGTCCCTTTCTTATTTAAATGCCCATGACCGCTACGTTTCATTGTCTCCACTGTAATTGGCGGCCTTTACCGAGGTACAATAATGCGCCATTGGAAAATTGAATGTTAGGCATTGTGGCAATTGAATGTTAGGTCGTTGTGGCAATTGAATGTAAACATTCCTTTTATTCTATTGTCTGGATTCCACCGAAAAGATGTCACAAGTATTTTCGTCTCTTTCAATGGGTCCCCGTGTTATAAGTCTTAAAAATGCAGCGTTAGCAGTGGTTTGCAATCTCCACATCCAGTCAATGGGTCCCCGTGTCATATTGGATGAGACAAAACCTAAGATAACCTCAACCTTGTCTAACGATGAAATTTTATTTAGCATTCATAAAAACTAAACATTAATTTTTTAGAATCGTAGAAAATTAATATAATATATTTACTATAATCCATCGTGAAATTTATTTTCCCATGCAGTAATTTTTCGCATGTCATCCCATAGTTCCAAAAAACTGCTAACCATAGTTTACAGTTTCAAAACATAAATACGTCATTGTTTGAATCTAAGGGTATACCTACCAATTACGATGATGGTAACGTTGGCCAAGAAGATAAGACTCTTTAGGGTTTTGTGGTGATAGAATTCTTGAAGGAAGAAAAATTTTGTAAGCGAAGGACTTCATCTGCACCATCAATGGATGACCAGAAACATGAGCTTCCCATCTCAAGATCAATTAGAACCAGGAGGAAGCCTATTAGTGTTGTCACCTTTTTGAAGAAATGAAAATGATTTGGGAAATTGACTGTATAGAATAATTATTATGCTTCAAAACCTTATAAGAACTCTCCACCAAAAAATAGTTTTTCTTTTTTTTATACCATTGATAGAAAACAATACAACTCAAAATCAAAAGCACATTTTCCGCCTCTTACGATTTTGTTAGTCCCGATTTCTGAGCGAAACTTCGATCTAGCATTGCACGCCAGATAATCATTCAGAAAATAAAATCGACTTAAAAATACCTAACTCATATCTTATGGTGGATTATATTTCGCTTCAAAGTTCATATTGAATAGCCGAGAGATTTAAGCAGATGTGAGGATTATGATGATGATTGATGTCAATATTACAACCCACCTTTCTTTTTAACTATAATTGAATGTATTAAATTGTAATACATTAATATTTTAAAATAAATGATTTTTTATTCCGAACATCATATTGACAGGGTGTATAAATTTTCCCATCGTTTAATAATATTAAAAATATAATTTCACTATATTTTACAATTAGAAACCTAAAAAAAAGGTTTAAAAGTCTGTCAAATAATTGTTATCCGGTTAAAAATAATTGCACCCTACATTTGAGGCATACACTGTATTTAAATGTCTATCATCTAAGCGATTTAACCTATGATTACTGACCCAAAAATGAAGACGTATGCTTTTGAATTTTATTAAAGAGGATTCAGGGGTCGCAATTAGCAAACAAGAGAGTGCCTATAGAGAGTGTAAGTGCAGGAAATGAGAGGTCATGCCCTTTTGTGCTTGTAACATCGCAATCACACGTCACAATGTTCAAAATAGTCCGGAGTTCAAATCAGCGTGGATTAGATTAAATTATTTTCCAAGGACGCCGGGGAGTTTTTCCACAAACCGTGTTCTGAACTTGCCGGACGGAAAATGCTGTCATTAATGGCTTTGGTCATACGTTATATATTTGTTTTGTTTGACTCCATCAAGCGTATTTTGGTAGCTGAAAGGGGAGTGTCATGTAGCCTATCGTCTTACATGGAAGCCATCGGTTTCCTTCGAGTTTACGAATAATATTAGCAGCGTGTGGACATCATGACATAAGTAATTTCTTGCTGGATTGAATCATTATGTTGGTGGGGAATGACTTAGCAGTGGCGATCACATCCCAACAGACGAAGCTTTAATATCAATTAAATCGTGGCCTTCAAACCCCAACACTCTTCAATCTCTAAAGTGGTGTTGTTAAGTCTGATCCCATAAATTATTATATTGCCTTTAACCTTGAGAATATATAAGTTTTAGTTTATTATAGGTTTAAACAATATAAAGGATGTATAACTAATGCAATCTAACTTTAGTTAGACATATATATTAATAATTTGACTATTATCGTAATAAATGGGAAACATTAGTTATGTTTTAACATGTTATATAATCGCATATTTCTCATCTATTAATGTGAGAGATAATATTATAAAACTTTATTCAAATTTTATATGCATTTAGGTTTTGTTTATAATACTATAGTAATTATATGTTGAAGAGATCATAGAGATGAGTTTTCTAAATTTTGATATGGTATCAAAGGCAATTTTGATATGGATGATTTAATTTTTTCATTGGTCCTAGAGTCCACACAGATCGAATATTTGTTCGTTTTAGTATTGGAGTCCATGGATCTAGGTTGCCTTTGTTCACCAATTTTTTGCATGTGGTTTCCTTACAATATCCTTGATGCCTAATTTTTGTAATTATATTTTGATTATAGACTATAGACTCTACCGTTATTTGTAGTGAAATCCAATTGTATGTATGATATTCCTAATATTATTGTCGATCTTTCCTATATTATATGATTTATATTTTTTTACCACATTTTCACTTATATATTTTTTTAATCTGAAGCTAACCATATCTCAAGAGTGGTTGGAATGCTTTCACATTTTCTTATTATTTTGATAATTTCTAAACCATTTTTCCTTTCATGATTTTCATAACGTGCTTAAATTAACGCCACATTGTGATATTATTATTAACAACATAAAAAATTCCATTTTCCGCGGTTAAAGTTTTGATAGATTATGATACTCCTCTTTATGAGAACCATAACATGAAATATGATACCACATAAGACATTTAAAGTTAGACCTAATATCCCCATGATAATCTTTGCATTTATAATGACGATACCATCATATGGAAGGCTCCCAATTTAAATGCATATATGATATAAAAATATCATTTCAATTATTTTATCATTCTATACACTTATAAAATGATCGTAAATCACTAATATAAAATGTGAAGTAGTTGAGCCTCCCATTGACAACACTTAGAACATGGATAAAATTCCATTAAATATATTTTCCATTGTTTATATTTTTAACATGGTTGAAAATCACTAAATTAATATATTAACATATTATATCATTTTGATAGAATGGTGAAAGACATTATGTATGGTATTGTTTTTTATGATGACATGGAATAAAATTCCATATTATGATTTTCCCATTTTGACAAACCTAATTATGACTAAACCAATGATGAGGATGATTTCATTTATCTTTACCCTGTTGCTGTTGAACTTTTGGAATGTCTTAGATGGATGGTTCATAAAAAATCAACACACATTAAAACCTACACTCATGATGAGTGACCAATTCACACGCCTAGCACAAAATGCATTATATGTCAAACAAATTCCTTTCATGTAGCATTAAATTTTTTCTTGAAACCATTCCTAGAGACAATATAATTACTATTGCCTCTCTTAAAGTTCCAATTATAGTAATTATCCGATATGAAATATCAATATCTTAAATATTACCAAAACCAATGAAATTGACCATGCCAATTTAGTTATAAATGTTTCTAGAATATCAACTTAATTTTTTATGTGGATTGAATATTATATTTTAACACCACATGAATTCTATCCCAATGTCAAAAAAATGAAATTAGCATAAACAAAAAGATGTCTGATTTATTTCTCAAACATAAAATAATTGAAAAAAGGAAATCAACCATGTGGATCATGTTTTAAATCAATGTTTCTCCAATTATGATGAAATCAACAGTAGAAATGTATGTATACTCTAGTGGATTCTACTAGTTATAATGAAATAAACATAACAATATTTGTTGTTGATGTAGATATATGACCCAACACAAATGAAAATAATGAAATCAACATGTATATAGCCAAAATTCTACATATCTAGTTAAAAAATAGTTTTAAAATTTTTAACAAGTTTGACATGACCAATCTTGTACAAAATATTCCCAAAACATCTCATAAATATAAATAAATCACCATAGAATCAAACATTATATCAATGCAAAAAAATATGCAAAATATGAAAGTGGAAGTAATAACGATGATGAATTCAATCTTTTTACATATCACTTATTGAGAAATCCTTTCATACCCATCCTTCTATTATTTCCTATGTCGGGATATCTAGTGTCACCTATTGTTATCTTATTTTATGTTTTTAATCTATATTATGATTCCCATCCTTATATTTATATAAACTTTTGATCCGGGCAACAATTCATATTACAATTCAGGTGATGGGTCCACCACAATTGATGGTAGAACTTTTGAGAGCCATATCTTTTGCATCGTTGCTCCAATTGACTCACCATTTGAACCGTTCAAAAGATAATAATGAGGGGAACATTGTGAGATGACATGGAGCTCTGCTCAATGAATTTTGACCCCTAAAAATGTAATGGAAGTGCCCCAAATTTTAATTTTCATAGTGCAGTCTAAAAAATGTAATTCCTCAAATTTTGTATTATTGTAAATCATGGAAGTCAAACCACTTAATCTTCCTGAAGATTGGTGAACATCCACATCCTCCTCACACCTTCAAAATGTGTATAAATGAAGATGTAACCAAAAATAGAAATCAGACATCTCTTCTCTGAGATAGGCATATGTTTGGGTTTGCAATTTTGTTCAATAAAACATCTCTTTTCAGAGATAGCATTATTTAAATTGTGTTGTTCTTATTTTTGAATTATCTTTCAACCAAAGATTTTTATTTTTGGATCAATGGTATCAGAGCAGTTTGTATTTAGAGTGTATGATCCTAAGGACGAGGTCAGATTACAAGAAACTTGGGTGGAAAATAGAACCAGCAGACTATCCACTTATTCACTCCAAATGACTTCAAATGACAGACAACACTGAGACATCTAATCCTTTCAAGGAAATCATGAATGAAGCCCTCCAATAGTAGGAAGAATAGATGCTACAACAATTCACTCAAATTCTTAAACAAATATTGATGGGAAATTTTGGCTCCTCATTCGCACCCGCACATCCTTTTAGCGCCCCAACACCCTTCAAAGTTTAGGTCAATTTTGATATCCCTATATTTGAAGGCAAAATCAATGCTATTGTAGTATAAAATTGGTTGGATCAATTGTCATCTTATTTTTCTATAAATAAATTCATTGATAAAGAGAAGATTACTTTTTCTCTTCTGAAAGCATCATTCCCTGTCAAAAATTGGTGGCAATTATACAAAAAGAGATTTAGTGCAGATGATATTGGCCTTGAGATGGAACCTACATTGGATGATTTCATATAAGCTATAATGGAAGAATACTACCCCATTGGAGCATATGATGATCTATATATAGAGTGGAAACAACTTTGCCAAGGTAAGGAATAGTCTGTTCAAGATTACATTGACATTTTTCATTCTCTATCTATGAGATTGGGCATCCAAGAAAGTGAGAAACATAAGGTTCTCAAATATCGTGGTGGATTACAATGGTACATACGGGGATAAATGGAACTCTTCAATTTGGAAACCATCGGTGAGGCATACAAGTTCATAGTGAAGATTGAGCAGAAGCATGGAAGAATGAATATAAAGAATCAATCTTCAAGATAGAAAAGTGAAAAAGAAAGTCAAGCATGATGCCAAAATTGGAAGCAAAAGGAAGGAAAGACTAGGAAGTGGTGTGATTATCACAAATCTAGAACTCACTCCAAAGAAGAATATCGAGCCATCAATTCACTACTTTCTGAGTCACAATCCTCAACATCTATTGCTCTACCTCATACAGACCCTATAGTCGAAGAGGTTGAAGAAGAAATTGTAGATGTTGTTCCTGAAGCCATTGTTTCTTCATCATTGACCCACAATGAGATGCTAGATGAGAAGGAAAGGTTGTTTCTCTCTAAGTTATGGGTAAAAGGTAAGCCTCTTCATTTCATTCTTGATAGTAGAAGTCAAGATTTTAATCTCTGCTAATGTTTTGAAAAGTCTAAATCTGTCCATGAAGCCTCACCAAAAGCCATATAGTATTGGATGGTTGAGTCTAGAGACAAACCTCCGTGTCACCCACCAATGTCTTCTCTCATATGCAATAAAACCTTTCCAAGATAAGGTCTTATGTGATGTGGTCAATCTAGATGTTTGTGATGTACTCTTTGGTCAGACATTCATGTATGATCAACATGGAATCTATGAATAAATAACTTAAAGGATCACTCTCACTCTTGGAACACGGTGCTATAGGGTACCAAAGGTACCATTTTCTACATCTGTCTCTCTGATTAGTGCTAATAAATTTTTTTTCATGGTGGTCAAGCCACAAGAATCCAAAAGGGTTGATGTTACAGCCCTAACTACAAAAACAACACAAAAATATAAGCAAATAGATACTGAGCTAAATAATTTCATGGCCTTTCATCCAAAGATTGATAGTCAGATAGAAATGGTGAACAATTAGGCCCTGCAAAATTCTATAAATCACAGTCCCTTAAAAGTATGCATCAAGAATCAAATCAAAGTACAACTACCACACTTGATGACAAATTTTGATTCAATGGGGACAATTACTTCTAAATGAGGGAGGAATGATTTGAGAAATAATTCAGATGACAATTCGGGTGATGGGTCCACCCCAATTGATGGCAGAACTTTTGAGAACCATAACTTTTACGCTGTAGCTCAAATTGACTCACCATTTGAATCGTTGGAAAGCTAATAATGAGGGGAACATTTTGAGATGGTATGGATATTTTTTTGATAAATTTTTACCCCTAGAAAACCCAATGGAAGTTCACTAAATTTCAATTTTAGTAGTGTAGTCTAAAAATAGTAAGTTTTTAAAAATAGTAATTCCTTGAATTTTGTATTGTTGTAAATCATGGAAGTATAACCACATAATCTCCCTCGATATTGGTGACCTTACACATCCACCTCACACCTTAAAAACATGTATAATGAAGATGCAACCTGAAAAATAAATTAGACATCTCTTCTCAGAGATAGGCATATGTTTGGGTCTGCAATTTTGTTGAATAAAAGATCTCTTTTCAGAGATAGCATTATTTTAATTGTGTTTTTATTACTTTTGAATTATCTTTCAACCAAAGATTTTGTGTTTTGGATAAACTTTAGAGGAATATTATGACACCCATCATCATCATTCCTCAAAATTAAGATCATCATGAAATGTATAATTCTCCTTCGCATTTCACCCTCAAAATGAGCTAGTAATCAATCATATTATGCACATTAAAAATTAAAAAAATCAACTTTAATAAATATTAAATTAAAATATGATTGATTACTAGCTCATTAAATCTTAGTTAAGGTATTATTATTCAAGGATAAAAATTGGACATATTATCTTAGTCCCTTAAATAAAAAAATAGGAATTTTTTTTCAATAGTATAATATGGTGGCTTTAATAATAATAATAGATGCATTCATATAGTCAAAGGAACACAATTACACAAAGAACTATGGGTGGGAGAACTACATGAGCTTGATTCCATTCTTAGATTCTTGAATAAATTGGACATATATTAAATTAAAATATGATTGATTACTATCTCATTAAATCTTATTTATTTAATTATTATTTAAGGATAAAAATTGGACATATTATTTAGTCCTTTAAATAAAAAAATTGGAAATTTTTTTCAATAGTATAATATGGTGGTTTTAATAATAATTATAATAGATGCATTCATATAGTAAAAGGAACACAATTACATAAAGCATTATGGGTGGGAGAACTACATGGGCTTGATTCCATTCTTAGATTCTTGAATAAATTGGACATATTATATTGCTATTATCTAGCATTATTTTAATTGTGTTTTTATTACTTTTGAATTATCTTTCAACCAAAGATTTTGTGTTTTGGATCAACTTTGGAGGAATATTATGACACCCATCATCATCATTTCTCGAAATTAAGATCATCATGAAATATATAATTCTCCTTCACATTTCACCCTCAAAATGAGCTAGTAATCAATCATATTATGCACATTAAAAATTTAAAAAATATAATTGAATAAATATTAAATTAAAAATTTACATTAATAACATTAAAAATTAAAATAATCAACTTTAAAAAACTATTATATAACACATTACGTAATTTTATGAATATATCATGTTCAAAATTTGTTTTTCATTTTTATAACCTTACTTTATCTATATGTATGGCTTTCACATCCACCTCATGTTTTATACCTACCTAATGTTATGATTTATAGCCTCACGAATACCTCATTACTACATTATATGTTACATATTTATCATTATTTAATTTATTAAACCATGTTGTTTAGTTTTCTACACTTATCTTCATAGCATAATATTTTTTCTCCTCTTGATTTTATTCTTTTGTTATATGAGTCCCTGATTGTTTGGTATATTTAATTTTACAACACCATTTTTTTTTAATTTGACCATTGCACATGCTCCCATTTATTTTGTAACTTTAATTCATAGAGCATATTGGTTTTATTCATCCGTTGCACATGTTCCATGATTTTTGATATCTTCACTTTATTACACATATTTATTTTGTTGATCCATAATCCATGTTACTTATTCTTTGGTAAATTTACATTGATTATTATTATTTTATTTAATAATCCATTACACTTCATATTTTTTTCATCTATATAAATTTATTTTACCTATTTTTTTTTATCCACTACACAAATTCTCAATTACTCTATATCCTTAATTTTATTAAACATTATATTACTACACTTTTTCACTTCACAACTTCATCCTACTCATTTTTGTACACCTCTCTAGATTTTTCTTTGTGATTGACATGGTAAGACCTTAGTGAATACAACTAAGTCCTTCACATAGATGCATGTCACTTATATTTTCATCCCATACTTTTATGTCACTCTATTTGTACCTCTTTGACTAACTTTATTTCTCCTTTATTATAATGATTTTAACACCTATAATATTTGACTTGTGTGAGCTACATGGTAATACCTTTATGGATGCAATTTGGCCCTCCTCACAAGTTTTAATCATATTAATACCTTTTGATTATTCTCCCACTACTCAAAATAGATAGATGTTTTCATCAAAATATAAGTCAAAGGTTAAGAGTGATTTTTTGTCACTTAGAGTTGATATTCAATTATATTCTTTTATGGATAAACTATCTTAGTATATATACATATGTCTCATCCACATATTACCTACCCTTATGATGAAAGTTTTAAATTTTCATGTCACTGTATCATCTCCATTTATATATTAGTTTATTAGCGAAACTAGATCATTATCATATTTATATCTTTTTCTTATTTTTCATCTATTTTTGGGCACACCAAGGTTGTTTTTAAGATTCCATCTCCTTATAAAATTTAAGTCTAGGATTATGTAAGCTTCATGCTTCTTAAGATAACTTGTTTAATTTCTTGGTGCAAGTTACCTTATGTTTACAATATTTAACACCTATTGCTTGTACTTTAAATCAAAATGGAGAAGGAAAATATGAAAATATAAACATGTCAAAAGATAAAATATAAAATAAAATAACTCATAAGTAAATAAGAAAAAAATTAAAGATAAAGAAACATTTAAATATGTCATAATTAATCCAAAATAAATAATTGTCACAACTTCTATCATAGTTGAATATAAAAATGCATATTTGGCATCATAAGATATTCTATGCCCATTACGATGTGGAAGGATCAAATAATTGTGTGAGATGTATCATAGATATCATTAGTGCCACCCTATTTCTCATGTCATTACTTAATCCTTATAGTAGAAAACAATTGTACAAGGTCATAAAGAATAGGGAATAAGTTATAGAAACATACGATATTTTTCCTTTACTTGAATATACATTTCATGTGATGATCCTAATATTTAATTTTTTATATCCTAATATTTAAGCTTATTAGGTTGGGTTCTCTATGGCTATTGATGATGAGAAAATCTTAGTCTTTATAAACTAATTATTGATTGTTGACTCTAATAAAGAAACACTTTTCACTTTGTCATAAGAATTTTGTCCATCCCTTTAATTATTTATCCTTGATACACAAATTATTTCAAATTTTACCATATTTTATATATATTATTCACCTTATTTATAAATATATTTTACCATTTTCAGAAGTATTAATGTTATGAATTATCACTTAAGAATTGGAATATTTTATTGGTTGTTACACATTTGAATTAGTATGATATAATTTCTATTCTACTTCCTTATATTTACAATCTTTTTCTTAAATATTTATGGGATCTTCAATACCTATTCACACTTAGTAGGCCATTTGGTCCTATTTATTCCTTCCATGGTTTCATATTTCTCTTCCCTTTCTCACGTCATTTGGTCTTGTTTCTATTATTCCATTTTTACTTTATGATCTATTATCTGTCACTATCTTTTCATTATTTGACATTCTAAACTTAGTTTCAACATTATTAAAAGTCTATCTACTCCATTCTATGAAACTATATTTTAGTTATGATTTTTTTTGCTAAAGTCTTTTGGTAGTAATTTATCCAACACTCATATTTCCCAAATTTCCCTTTCTATTATGATCCTCCTCAGTTATGTCAAAATTAATTTTGCCATATCATATTGTCTCATAAACTTTCCCATATTTTAAAATATTTTATGACATTTTAAACACTTACATATTCTCACTCCTTGTGTGTGCTAATACTCCTTTTATTTTCTATTCAGCCTTGTGTCATTTGGGTTACCATATAATGTTTTGATGCCTTCCATAACCAAAACTAATGTATTTACATGTATATTTTTATGGAAATATCAATTTTAAGTTGTTATATGTTTAGATTAATTTAAAATAACTTTTAACCTAGTGTGGAACCCAATCCAAACACATTAGGAGGTCTGGGTATCCCCTCTAGAATACAAAATATAGAATAAGGTATAAATCACTAGGAAAACAAAATGGAACCAATTAAAAGAGGAAATAATAGTGAAAAGAGAAAAAACTACAATTGAATTGTGTAGGAAACAATTGGTTTTATATGGACTAAAAACTAGCTTGGACTAATGGAGAGAGAGAGAGAGGCCCAAGTCTAAAAAAGAACCATGAGGGTCCTCAAAGGACTGAAACCTAATAAAGTTAATAAAGATATCACATGTTTATTATTATTATTTGAAAAGATAATTTTATATTTAATCTATTGCCTATTCATTATAAAATCTCCCCTTGAATTTTGTCATAATTTTTCTTTTTCTTCAGTGCTATGGGTAGATTTAATGGTAGCCAATAAGGTTTTTGGATTTTCCATATTGATGTCATGCACAAATACTTATTTTAGACTAGGATTGAACTTAGTTACCTTAGTTTATTCATCATGAATGTATTTCACATGAAACATTATGTTCATAAATTTATTTATGTGTTTGGTAACTATCATATTCTACTATTCTAATTAGAAAATCTATAATTTTCTATTCCTTGATATTGGCACTTAAGTACCGCTTATAGAATTATTTTCCAAATGTATCCCAATAGAAATTAATGGGATGATAAAATTATAATTAACATATATTATTAAATTAAAAGGATGTATCACCAATCAACTAATATGCTTCCACCTTAAATTTCATGTTAAAAGGTATATTATGAAATTTAAAATATTTATTCAAGTGTACCAACTAAAAATCAACTATATGACTAGTTTATTCTCTTGAAAATTTGTAAGAGGGAGTTTATTTAGTTATTTGATGATATTATCCACTAATTCCGATCATAGTTCTTTGAATACTACTTATTATTCTTGAACATTTCCCTCCCCACACAATCCTTCTTGCTCAAAAACTTCAATATTGTTAATATTATGATCCTGATTATCTAGTTTCACTTGAATGAAATCGAAGGTCGTTAAAATTCCACTCAATATTTCTTCAAAACAATTACTATTAGATTCATTAGCATTAGGATATTTAATATTACTAGCCATGTTATTATTGGGAGGAGGATGAACCAAATTATAAAAATTTATGAGCACCACAAATTCTACCCCAAGAACCTATATCTACCCCTTCCAAGATTAAGGTCACCTTAATTGGCATTAACATTGAATATTCCTCTTGATCTTATCCTAACTGTCTTGAGGAGTCCAAAAATTCATGTTTAAGGTAAGATACATTTCAAAATAATTCCTTGATGTTTTTGGATATCTAAAGCAAGATATGATACTAATGACATGAAACCAAAAAATATATTAAAACCAAGATTAAATTATTTAAATAAGGTTATTCAAAACAAAAATACTTTGAATATAGAAATTATTTAGTAGACCTTTTTTGAAAATGTTTGACCCCTTGTTATATGTTAATCTCATGATGTATAAGATTAATAATGTACTATTATAAACTTTGATATAAATATATTGGTGTGGAATTCATATTTCTCATAACACCAACTAAACAAGATTCACTTGAAAATATGTATTATTTAACATAAGAGTAATATATAACCAACTCTAAACTTAAGTGAATATTTATAAAACTCGAATATTCCTTATTATTATTATTATTATTATTATTATTATTATTATTATTATTATTATTATTATTATTATTATTATTATTATTATTATTATTATTATTATTATTATTATTATTGTTATTATTATTATTATTGTTGTTATTATTATTATTATTATTATTATTATTATTATTATTATTATTATTATTATTATTATTATTATTATTATTATTATTATTATTATTATTATTATTACTGCTACTGCTGCTGCTGCTGCTGCTGCTACTGCTACTGCTACTACTACTACTACTACTCTACTGCTACTGCTACTGCTACTACTACTACTACTACTACTACTACTACTACTACTACTACTACTACTACTACTACTACTACTACTACTACTACTACTATTGATTAATTAAATTATCAAAATCCATAAACACTAAGAATATACTTAGGAATTATAGTTCATTAATAAAATACAAATAACATGTATTCATTATACAAAATCAATTAAACTTAAGTGTAAATGTTGTTCACGATATCAACATACAACAAAAACATATAAATTAAATGATGTAACATGGTAATCATGAGTTCATCTTGATCACTTATATATATTTTATGTATTATTAACATAGTTTAACAAGATTTCACTCGGATAATAGTCCACAATCTCAAAAGTAAATGATACTATAAAAATCCTCCACATAATGTTACCTAATCAAATTGATTACATTTGACATTAGGGTCATAAAACCATCCATACAACTTCCATAAGCAAGACACAATTATTATATTCATTTACTTTGTAATGAATCTCATTAAGATTAATTGAATTAGGGTACCCAATAGTTGTACTTTAAAAACCATCCACTTAAATGAGTGCCAACTAATCAAGTTATAATGAATGCTTAGAATTATAATATTGAATATTAAAACATAAAAAAATAATCTCTCCACAAAATGCATTATGCTATCAAAACATACATTATATATTCAATGAACATGGAGTACAATCTTCTAATTTATTGATAAACTAATTTTCATCTTCTACATCAAACAATACGAGTTCAACATTATTCATTGACTACCATGATATTCATTATTTTAGAATTTTCATTGAAATAGAGTGTATAATTATTAATACCTCTAATTGGTGAAGTTTGACATAACTAAATCAAATGATAAATTTAAAATCAACATTCATGTTAATATTTCAACATGAAATAACCGTTATCAATTATTTCATCATAACTTAGTGGTATCAAGAAATAGAGTGATTGTCATGATTAAATTAAATGAGTTAATTACCTGAGAAATATGATTAGAGCCTAAATAGTTAAAATCAATATATAAATCCATATTTTATCACAGAGCAAGGCCCTTCTGACTACAATGGCCAGGATAGGGATGGTTTTACCCCAATTAGAAGTAGAGCTAGAGGAAGAGGCCTGAAGTATACTCATTTGGATCGCCAAGGAAATGCTGGTTTAAACCTTTTTGAAGCTCTAGATAACATGATCATAGAGGAGGGCATCCCAGTAGGGGAACAGGAGGAGAATATGGATTTGGAAGGGAAGAAAGATACTACTACTATCTCTCAAGATATTGTCATTCAACAGGGTCCAGAGGTTGCTCTTGACCTAGAATCTGATGAGCTAGTGGTTTCACCTACTTCACAAGACAAGGAAATGCACTGGGCAGATGTGGTTAAAGATGTAGGCATGCCCAAAAAAGAAAAGGGATCCTCTTTAGCTCTTGTATTAATGCAGCAAACTTTCAAAAAAGTCTCCTTTTCCACACCTGCCAGAGCAGGACATAGGAAGGATCAAGATAGAATCAAACTTACAGGTGATTTATTGGTAGAATCAGGGATGGTGAAGACCTTGGATGAACACTTCCCTTAATATACCCAATGATTATTTTGTCATGGAATGTGAGGGGGTTGAATAGCATCCCCAGACAAAAGGTTATTCATAAGTTGGTGAAAGACCATTATCCAGATATTCTGTATATCTAGGAGACCAAACTTTTGGTGGACTCCTTATTCACCTGCTGTCCCAATATTTGGCTGATTGGTCAATGCGAGTGTGTTGGTGCCCTAGGGATAACTAGTGGTCTTGCTATGTGTTGGGACCCTAGGAAAGTCACACCAATCCATTGGCTATCCTGTACCTTAGCCCTCTCAATGGTTGCTTCATCTTTGGAGACTGTCGAGTAGATATTGGTCACAAATGTGTATGCCCTTATTGATCTCCCATGCCAGATTAAGCTATGGGACAACATTCGGTATGTCAGGAGCTGCCATCCCTTTCGTACATGGATTGTACTGAGAGATTTTAATTATATTCTCAGTCTGGAGGAGAAGAGAGGAGGAATTACTTGGCTGGGACCTTCTTCAGAGGTTCTTCGACAAAATATTGAAGCTTTACATCTTTTGGATGATAAACCCCTTAGAGGAATCTTCACATGGAACAATAGAAGGATTGGAGACATGGCTATTTCAAAATTCTTGGATAGGTTTTTGGTCTCTTGTTTTTGGAAATCTAGATCCATCTCTCTTTCTTCTAAAATTCTTGACTAGTGGGGATCTGACCATTGGCCTATTAAGCTCTCTTCATGTCATATTGCTACTCCTAAGAATCCCCCCTTCAAGTTTTAATTGATGTGGCTTCAAGAGCCTTCCCTTCATGAACTAATGGCTCACTAGTGGAGGCATGGAGGCCAGAATTATGGCACAACTATGTATTCCTTCTCTAAGAAGCTTCAGTATGTTAAAAGAAAATTACAGTATTGGAACAACCACTGGTTTGGAAATCTCCACACCATGAAGAAGAGAGCTTCGGACCAGCTGGACGCCATTACCAGGAAAATCTGAGACCTTGGCTTGTCTGAAGACCTTCACTCAGTTGAGTTAGAAGCTTCTACAAATCTGGTAGAGTGGGAGCTTTGGGAAGAAATATTTTGGAAATAGAAGGCCCATGTTGATTGGCTCTAGGAAAGGGACAAGAACACAACTTTTTTCCATAACTCCATGCCAAATCAATGAAACAAAAGCTTCATCTCTTCTCTAATTACTTCAGATGGTAGACACCTGACTTCCTCTCATGACATAACTAGGGAAGCTATTCAGTTCTACTCTATTCTATTCTCAAAGGATACCCTTCTTGATGAGCTAGCAGAAGAGATTGTTCCATCTTACATTCCCCCTGTGGTGATTGTGGCAATGAATGAATCCCTTATGAGGCCTATTAGCAAGACTAAATTGGAGGGGGTGGTTTTCGGCATGAACAAAGGCAAGGCTCCAGGCCCAGACAGATTCCTTGTTGAATTCTTCTAGGAATTCTAGGATGTCATTAATAAAGATCTTCTGGAAGTGGTCCAAGAATCTTATTCGAACAAAGAAATGCTACGGGCTTTGAATGCTATGTTTATGGTTCTTATCCTAAAGAAAGAACAGGAAAATTAGCTTGAATGCTTTAGACCCATTGCTCTTTGCAATGTGATTTACAAAATTATCACAAAGGTAATTGTAGAAAGGCTTAAAGCCTACCTTCCCATGCTTATCTTTGAGGAGCAAGGGGGATTTGTTGTGGGTAGACAAATCTTGGATGGGGTGGTCATAGCTTCCAAAGCTATTCACTCCATGAGCACTTTCCAAGAGAGGGCAATGTTTATTAAGCTTGATATGGTAAAAGCCTATGAAAGGGTCAACTGGGGATTCTTGCAAAAAATTATTTTGGCTTTTGGCTTCAACCAAGACTGGATTCGATGGGTTCTTAGCTATGTGATGACTCCCTCCTTCTTGTTTCTTGTTAATAGAGTGCCCTCAGAGCTATTTGGAGCATCTAGAGGGCTTCGACAAGTAGACCCACTGCCCCCATATCTATTTATTATCCTGGTAGAGGGACTTGGGTGCCTTATTAAGCTCTGGATTTCTTAGCGTATGCTTCAGGGATGGCACTGGGGGAATGGATTAACCACTTTGTCCCACCTACAATTTGTGGATGACACTTCCCTTGTGGGGAGAGCCCAGATTCAGGAAGTCAAAGCTTTTTGACTTACCCTGGACACATATTTGGCTACCTCTGGGTAGAAAATTAATGATCACAAATCCTCCATTATGTTTTTCAACACAATTGAGCCTATTCAGCAGAGGATCATGTCTATTTTGAGGTTTCAGATCTAGTCTCTTCCTCTCACATACTTAGGAGTCCCAATTGTGGTGGGAAGGTAGCTAAGGCTCTTATGAGAAAATGTGCTAGATAGACTAAGATAGAAATTTAACCATTGGACTCACAGGTGGCTCTTTATAGCGGGCAGGGTGACACTTCTACAAGCGATGATTCAAGCACTCCCCATCTATCATAGTATGGTGTAGGCTACCCCAGTGTACTTCCTTAAGGAATTTGATGCTCTCTCTCTCACTAATTTCTATGGAGTGGCAATTTGCAAAACTATAAATAGAGTTTGATTAATTGGGATACGGTCTGTCAGCCAAAAAAGGCCAGTGGTCTTGGGCTGTGTTCAGCAATTCTAAGTAGCCAAGCTTTAGCTACCAAGCTCTACTGGCGCTGGTGCTCCAATCTAGCTCACCTTTGGGCTCGTATCTTGGCTTTCAAGTATTATCTAGGAGTCGACCCGATAGAGATTCCAAGACTTCCCCTGGAGGGAAGAAGGTCGATGGTGTGGGACGCCCTTAAGCATGAAGCAAATCTGGTGAAATGTCACCTATTTTGGATCTACAATAGAGGATCAGATGCTCTCTTCTGGAGTGACTCCTTGGATGGGTTCCCCCCTTTTATCCTCTCATCCACATTTGCAGCCGTTATGTGATTCTCTGTTATCTATTGGGTAGGATACGGTGGGACATTATAAGGAAGCCATCAAGATGGGCACTGTAGTGGGATTCCAGTGGAAACATTCTTCAGATTGGCTGCTGGGTGGCCACATGGTAGAGCGACTGGAGCTGGCCTAGATCTTGGTGTCTAGAGAATGCAGCCTCTTGTAGGAGCATGATGTTTTGCCTTGGGGTGGAGACCCCTCTGGGAATTATTTTGTATCCTCTGGGTACCTTGATTTGACAAAGCAACTTTTTGGTGAAGTTGTAGTCACGTGGGGGAAGAAAGTATGGAATAGCTATTCTTGGCCTAAATGTAACTTTTTCCTCTAGTTTTTGGTGTACAATAGGTGTCTTACGTGGGACAACCTATGAAAGTGGGGCTTTCAAGGACCCTCTATGTGTGTTCTTTGTTGCATCAGTGAAGAAACCATCTCCCACCTCTTCATTCAGTGCCTGCTTATTAGACAGATTTGGCACCTATGGTGGGATACGTGGGCTTGTCTGTGCTCCCACGTGACTTCCTTGTCAGAATTTTGGGATCAATTTGGGCACCCTCCCTCTCAGGCCTTGGTCCTTCAGGTGGCTTAGCGCATTGGTCCTTCATTGATTTTGTGGAACACATGGCTAGAAAGGAACAGGCAGATATTCTAGGAGATCAATATGGACCCCAAGACTTTGTGGTGAAAAATTGTAAGCTCCATCTTAGAAACCATCCACACCAAGTGTGAAGGGGTCACGGATTTGGGTGAGGCCGATTTTAGGATTATTAAGCACCTGGCTGCTATGCTCCCAAGCAATGCTTTTGATGCCTCTTACACCCCTGCACACAGGCAGAGAAAGCCATCACGCCCAATCAACAAGAGGGGATGGTGGGTGCCCCCAAAGGTAGGCATCCTCAAGGGTAATACAAATGGATCATCTCTAGGAAATCCTGGTCCAGCTGGGGTCAGAGGGGTTGGACGGGATAGCTCAGAGTAAGGTGCAATTTTTATTCTCAATTCACAAGGGCTTTCATATGAACAACATCATGGAAGCTCTTGCGATTCTGATTGCCATTCAGTAGTGTTGTTATTTATGGCTGGCAAAGATTTATTTTTGAATCTAACTCGCAAGTTGTTGTGAATCTTCTGAATAAATGAAATTTTTAGACAATTGTTTGGCATTTGGCTGGAATGGTGCAATAGGTACTTTAGCTTTGTACTTCTCTAGAATCTATGGCTTTTATGTATATACCCCTGGAATGGAATGGGGTAGTCGATTGTCTGGCCAAATGGGCCTCTGAGCATGGGCTGCCTTGGAACATCTCAGATCATAAGATGTTACCCCCTGATTTATATCAAAATTTGGGTCAGCTTGTTGACCAAGATAATTTGTGTAACTTTTCTCGTCTTTAATAATATTTTTACCCCTCTTGTAGAAAAAAAATTAATATATAAATCCATATTTTATCTACTTTTTTAAATTTATAAAATTCATTCATAGACAATGTCACTTGAGTGTAATGAGTGTCACTTGAGACCACCCTATCCCTAGCTTAGCCCTAGACCTATATTAGGACCTCTTTTGATCCCTATCTATCTTTCATGTGGGTCTAATACATACCTAGTTTTACTAAATTAGTTCCAACCCATATCTTAGGCATACAAGTCACTATTATACCATAATATGCCACCTAGTATCAAGGATGATGCTTTGGACACTAGTGACCTAAAGACTATGTTATTTTACATTACCTCTTTTCTCCTCTAATAAACTTATTTCTATTTGTCAAGACACCTTAGGTTCAACCTAGACCTATTATACATCTTGAAAACTACCATATCAATATATATACACCACTTTTAACCCATTACCCACTAGATGGAGATCAAATGAAAATATACACAAATAATCTCATAAATACGTAGTGAAAATCAAGGTTATTGGTCCCTATTCAACCCTACTTATGTATACAACCACTTAAGGTAATCCTTAGCTCAGATTACTTAGATTTTTATTCTCAATTAAAACTCAAATCACTCGAACCAACACTCATACTACCATTCACTTGCACTGGCACCAAATTTTATATTGGGAGAAACAAATTGAGCTTGATTTGCTCGAGTTATTATTATGTATTCAAATCCTAACACAATGCGGTGTTGACGTCATGTCTATCCTATCCAACTAACATCATAATTTCTTTACTTATTATCCTCAAATACCCTAACAACATGAAGGTTTAAGGGTTTTCTTACAAATCAATTTAATATAGGTCACATATAATGAATCATGGTTCATTCACATAGGAACAAGTATATCAAAGATAAATGAAGGCATATATAATTCCATACTATTTTTAGAAAGAGCACACTAATGCACTCCTAAGGACACTAAAGTGGTGTACTACTACTTAAAGGATGACACTTCTATCTGAGAGAGATATGGAGTTCTGATTCTATTTGACCACACTATTAAAAACTTATATACTAGTTTCCAGTGTTTCATTAATTTGTTTCAATCAAAATTCATCTTAGTAATTCTTTGTGTAATTCATTTCTACTTTTAGAGTACTAATATTAGGCTGATTATTATAAAATTTAATGGTTATATTTATTACATTTTTAATACCTAATATCTTAGTTTAACACTTTAAGAACCTATAGTTTTACATTCCATAATCCTCTTAAAAATATAATCACTTGGTGAACCTCACTTTGAATATTACCCAAACCCTAAACCTAGAGGATACTATGATTTGTATTCCTTTTTTATTTACATTGGTTGTGTTAGGGTTTCTAAATATTAGATTTTATATTTTAGAATCATTATTTCATTTTATTTACTATAATCCATATCAAAAATTTATAACTCTTCCTTTAAGAAGAGGTTTTAGGCTTAGTGGAAATGTTATTGACCATAGTTAGATTCTTTTCATTCAAGCCTATACCATGGATAAAGTACTAGTTTCAACCCCTTTAGTGGATCTTCCAAATCCTTATTATGCATAATTCAATGATAATACATCTAAATTTGAACAATACGATAAAGATCATAATGATACATAAGATAAGACTCGAGATACACTACCCCACTTGATGATGATAATATTATAGTTAGTAAGGATGAGATATCAAAAAATTTCATAGATAAACTTTCAAAACAACTCCATGATCATGCAAAAAAGTTTAAATTTATATTAGAAGTTAATAAAACATCACATGGTCAATCTTCTAACCCCATAGATATTAATATTATTACACCTACTATGGGGGTAATACGTATTATACAACAACCAATTATAACTTGTCAACCTTGACTAGTGGTAACACCTTCTATGGCTAACACATATTCCTCCTTTCCATATGTATAATCAATCATGCAGAAGATATATTCACTATAGCCCAAGGTGGTACATATTGACCAAGGTGACACTAGGACATCTCATGCCTTAGATTTTGATGTTCTTTTACATACACCTTTGGCACAAAATATAATGTAAATTACTTTACCATCTAAATTTGTGATACCCAAGCTTAATTTATATAATTGTAATGGTGACCTAGACCATCTACATGTTTTTCATGCAACAGGTTTGGACTACATTCCTAATGATTAGATCCTTACAAAATTTCTCCATCATAGTTTAAAATACAATGAATTAAAATGGTTCTATATTATTCCTAATCAGTCTATCACAACATTAAATCCACTAGAAGATATTTTATTGAAACACTTTTTGATCAACATTACTGATAAGGGTTCCTTTGATCTAATTTCTCAACTAAAAAAAAAATATTGAATTAATATTTAAATCTGTCTTGTGAAATAAAAAAATATTAACAAATATGACTACCCCATAGGAGATAGAGGACTCAAGGATATTCAAGAAGGGTTTACTACCGATATTACATGAAGATAACCTATTTAATTAGTTTCTATCATTCATAGATCTATTCTATATAGTGAAAGAGTATTAGGTCAAGCTTCTCTCTATGGGAAAGTTAAATTACACAAATAGATTAGATTCAACTAATAAGAGTTTCAATAATCACACATAAAAGATGAGCACCAATGAAAACAAAAATGGTATAAAAATTAGTTAATGCAACCTTAAAGATAGCTTCTCACATGGTTATATATACTCCTCTAAGGAAACCTTTTAAAAATATTCCTGAATCACTTGCACATGTTCTCTAACAACTCTTATACCATGGCATCATCTCTCCATCCCATTAAAAAGGTTGATAAAACTAGTCCTTTTGAAAATAACCATGATTCTAATGTATTTTATGACTATCACAAGGCTCTAGGCCATACTACAAATAGATTCTTCAATTTATGACATAATATTTAACATTTGATAGGTGATAATATATATGATGTAAACACACCTATAGACATAACCAACATATATCTAATGGAAGCAAAAAAAATGAAAATATTTTTAAGTCTATCCCCAAAACATACATATAATGAGATAAAAGGATCTTCAGATGTTCATTATATATTTTATTACACTCATGCATAAGACAAACACCCTATACATAATATGATTAGTGTGTATCATACTATAATTATAGCTAAACCTGTCATCAATTTCTTAGAGTAGGAGATAGTTGATGATGACACATATTTATGTGTACTCTTTATATAATCTTACATTTATAATCATCCTATTTAGAGTGTCATGGATGATAATGAGTCAAACATAAGTATGTGTACTATCACACTTTCAAAACACTTGGGATATTAAAATTAGGATACTTATCTAACATATACATTTATTCGTAGCTTTAGTTTCCATGTCTAGAGCTCCATTGGGGATATGGTACTTATATTACTGGTTGGGCCTAAACATATAGTCATCATATTGAAAATTGTGCGTAGTGTCAATGCATTTGATATGATATTGGGTAGGCATTAGATATAATACATTTGATCATTTTGATCCATTTTAAATAGATATCTCGAATATATACATGTTAATCAGGTGGTTATAATTGAGTGCATTCCATATGAGTATCCCTTAACTATCCCATAACTAATTATACAATAGTCACTAGGTATGAATCCAAACATGGAGTTTTTTTATCACATCTCAAATATCAATTTAGCCACAAGTGCAGGATAGGTCTACTCGTACATCATTACCACATGTGCACAGTCTACCATGGAGAACTTTATTAGATAGACCCCTATGTTAGAGACGTGTTATAGATTCTAGAGATCCTATCTCTACCTCATTAGCAAACAGATAAGTGTTACATGATATAACATCCACTCTATTTCCAACTTCTTCTACTAGATGGGTTCTCAAGTGCTCCATAATTCATATGCATGTTCATTCATCTCCACAGATTTACATCTCCACTCCATAAATAGTTTTAACTATAGATCACTCAATAAATATGATTATATTATCTCATATACCTCATCATATAACGTGCATGATAACTCTTCCTCTCTTTGATATAATACACATTAATTGCAATTATCTTGCGAGACTAATCAATTAGTAGTATCTCTCCTCTTGTACATATCTTACATTTAGGAAAATAAAAAAATAATCTAATATGTTCAAAATAAAAAAATATCAGAATATTTCTCCAAAAATATAAAATTTCAGATTGTATGAGATTTCACATTTACATTATTTATATTTTCTAGGTACCACCACATATGTTATTTATGGTAGTGTCCTTATTTTTTATCATACATACATGCTTAACATGTTTTCTTCGAATGTTCCAATATTCTTATAGGACTTGGGTCCATCACATAGATCTAGATTTTATACTACTTACCCATTCGGGGCACATACATAAATACATAGATTAAACATTGATAGACTCACCCATTGGGGGAATCCTATACACAACTTTCACTGTACTAGGTTAGATCATTCTATACTACATTTATGGTTTGCTGAATACTACTATAGATTTAGATTATGTATATATTTCCTCTTATAGGTGTTTGTACTAATTGATCATGCATACTTTCATTTCTATATTTACTAGTTTAAAATTTATTATGTCTCTTTATTTATAGATCTACTTGAGGGAATTTGAATATGCCAATATTCTAAGGCTCTAATATACTTATTTTTTAACTTAATTATGCTTTGGGAATTTTACCATGTCATTGTTTGTGCTTAATAGATTGTGTATGGGGACATTTTAACATGTCCTTCTATGTGGCTATAATCCTACCTTACTTGGTTTTTACATATGTGGATGTTTGAACATGTCCTTTCATGTATTACTTTCTCAGACATAACGACATGTTCCCATGTCTCTTGTATTGTATCCCCTTGGCCTAATTTGCATACATCATGGCCATGACACTTGTTTATTCATTTTTTCTTTCCCACTTTCAATATTTGATGCCATGATGCACCTCATGGATCACACATTTCTTCTTGGGTTCCTTGATGGACATCATACCTCATCCCCCATTAAGTAGTTTACACATATTGTATTCATATTTGTTCCTCATAACTATGCTTAAATTGTTATATCTATCTTGAAAACCTTGTGAATGTTCAATATAACATATATCATGTATGGAAAACTTATGCTTAATAAATTTTACATTTTGATGTCATGTATACAAATTAAATTGTCTTATCTCATAGATATAATATATTTTTTGTCTAACACACATGGTGTAGAGATTTTATTCTAAGGATAGTTACTTCACAGTTTCAAAAACTCCACTCAAAATATAGGGAATTCATAAGGGTTTATCGCCAACATAAATCCATTTGGATGAAATCAAAACATAGTTTTCAACACATGGAAAAATTATAGAGCTAAGAATTAGGAAAGCATAATG
>JARHVA010004657.1:772500-775000 GCA_037957365.1 Torreya grandis
AATAGTTAGTAGCCCTTAGTCATCACTATCACTTAAATATATAATTTTACCAAAAATTATCATGAAATAAGTGATTTAAATAACATTAAATACATCAAACATTAAATATGTCTATTTTACCATAAAATTGTATAAATATATGTCCAAAACAACATAATCAACTGTTACATAATTTAAATTGTTATCAAGTATTAGAAATAAATATCCATCATAAAAATACTATAGTATGATAAAAAAATCTAAAAAAATCAAAATCAATAATACAACTTAAACAACCATCCATTCATCTTCTGTATCAGATAAAATTTTAACCAATGGATGACCCCTATTTTTTTACATACTCGATGTAATTCATTGTTGTAGATGGAATATTCACCAATTTTGTGTCACTCTCTGTGTATTCATCATCAACATCCAAATTTTATTTCTTAACCATCTTGGTGATCATAGGTGATGCTAAAGGACTAATCTCTCACTATTTACCATTTCAAGAAACTAACCTTTCTTGCTCAAGTATGTGAGAAGGAATATTATAAAGGCTTAAATTAGAACAACCTAAAATTCCATTATCAAGTCCAAGTAATGAAATCATAGTATTAAGTGTTATAATAGCATGATAATGTATCCTAAAAATAAATAGTAATTCATTTTGGGTGGTAGGTTCTTGATATTGAGGAGAGTTAAGAGGGGTAACATTTTGGTCAAACTACAAGGTAGTATGCATATGTGGAGAGGAACTAATTGGAGTTCCTCATGTAGGAGTAAGGAGGACCTCTCTAACCCATGTTACCTTGGTTATTTTTAGGATTAAAAGGGAAAATATTTAAAACATCCCACAAAGTAGGGTCGAAAGCATCAAAGTGTATACACATGTGTGTTCCATGATTATAGGATCTAGGAAAAGCCCTACTAGTTTTTATACAAAAAAAACTTAAACCTATAAAATCATATCTTTGTGGAGGTGTGTCCTCTCTATGCCATTATTTATTATCTTCCCAATTGTTATTAGGTGAATTATGAGAATGATATTTAGTCCAACTTGATATTATATTAAAATTTGATCCAAATCAAGTCTTGATTGTTCTTTGAACTGAATACTATCAACATAGTATAATTTATCAAACCTCATAAATTATGTCTCATTTAACTCTAAGGAATAATATCTTATATACTATGAACATATATATATATAAATGAGAATTTTAATTTATATCATACATCTTATTTTATAAAATTCATTATTGATCAAAACTAGCTATCTATCCTAAACTATCATAAAAAATTAGACTGTCTTTCTTATGATATCATAAATTCTTGATTGTATTCAAATTTCAAATATCCATTCCATCTATCATAAAACTAACATATGTCAATGTTTGATACAACAATATTTATATTCTATTTGTAGCCAAATGTCTTTTACAGCCAAACAATGTAATAACCCATTATCAAACACCTTTGAAGAACAAACATTATCTCTAAATATAACAATTATGCCAAATATTTCTATTTTCCGAACTGAATCATAATACATAATATTGACGCATATATATGTATCATCATAATGAGAAAAATCAAAATATTTTTAATAAATACTATAGCCTTCGTCATTAATAAAATAAAATAGAGTCACTACACATACACTATCGAATAACATTATAACTACTATGTATTGAAAACATATAGATAAAATGATACATCAAAGTTACTAAATAATACAAACATATACATTCATACTTCAGATCCATTCTCACTTCATTTTGAAATATAAAAAATTCACTCTATTCAAAATAAATAGACAATCCTCAAACCAAAAACTATTTCTAGATTTGATTAATTTAAAATATAACACAAAAAATAAGGAAACAAATTTCTATAAGAAACAAAGCTTCAATACTGCAACTAAAATTTCCGTTTTCAACAAACTCGTATATTTATTTTTATAAATATCATAGAGGAAGATACAAAAAAGTTACCAAGATACTAAAAATGGTATCATGATTTTAGAATATGTTAATTCAGCCTTTAATCTATAGGGAAAAATATAAAATCTTTATTTAACAACCCAATAACCATCAAATATTATTAGAATAAATTAAACATTAAACCTTTTTATATTAAATTATCACCATATGCTATATTGACAACCAAATAAATACTAAAAGTTGATTAATATCTTAATATATTTAGTTAAAACTCAAAAATATCTTCATATTCTTTAAAAAAAAAAAAAAAATCTATTGTAAGTATCAAATTTTAAAAAATTGAACACATATATTCTACAGTATATAGAAAAGGAGAGATGTATATGGAATAAAAATTTATTTCTTTCAAAACAAAATTATTTATATCCCAAAAGACATTTGAAAGCTTTAAATATTACCCAAGTACAAACTCAAAGCTTTTGCATCCATTTCAAAACCATACAATCTTTCGTTAAAATAAGATAGACAACCTCCAAAAATGAATCTTCATTTTCATGAAAACAATAGAATTTTAT
>JARHVA010004657.1:780000-795000 GCA_037957365.1 Torreya grandis
TCCAAAAAAAAATTCCAATCAATCATCTTGTGTCCAAACTTATTATTATTTTTTAAACTACAACTTTCATAGATTGAAAAAGAGGTTTAGCATTTCAAGAATCATCAATAGATAAGACCAACATAGTTATGATAAAAGAAGCATTATAAACTAAATATTTATTTAGATCATTCATTTTAATAATTTTAGATGTCTTTAATTCTTGATCAATTTTTTATATTCCCAAAATTCAATTTGTTAACATTATTTGAATCGTTTATTGTTTCAAAAGATAAGATAAAATATGTACAATATATCTTACAATAGTCTTATTTTCCATCAATAAATAATAAAATTTCATTAATGAATAAACCAATGATATAAAAAATTTGTTGATTAGGGGTATCTTGTTTTTGTATCTATAAAAACATGGTTCATATATCCTATATTTTTTCATCATCTTGCATAAACACAGTTGCTATAATTTTGTCTATTGCATTCATCTAACGAATGAATGGTTTGGATAAATTAGGGTTAGTGACTACATGTGTATTTTAAAATATAATTTTTAGTATTATTAAAAATAGAATCATTTCCTACATCCCACACATTATTGATTTATATTTAACAAAATTGACAATGGATTTTATTTATCAGCAAAATTTGATACAAAATCACAAATGAAATTTATTTCTCCAAAGAAAGATCTACGACCAAACTGCTTTTTATGTGGTGGCATCTATTTGGTTGCTTTAATACACTTATGATCGATTGACATATCATATTTTGTAATAATATGTCCTAATAATTTGCCTTCAATGAAAACAAAAACTTATTTATTAGGATTGAAATAAATACCATATTTTTAACATCTTGTGAAAACATCATGATGATAATCTAAATGATTATTTAAATTTTTATGATGGATTGTAAGTACATGTAATTAAGATTGAATTACAATGCCAATTAAATCATCAAAATCTACATGCATATCTCTTTAAAAATAAGAATAATTATTCAGAAGATCAAAATGAATCCTATTAAAGGTAAAGTTTTCTCTTCACGTAGTGAAGGTTGTGTCATATTTATCATATGAATTAACGAATATTGATTATAACCAACGAATCCATTAAATCAAATTTCAGAACTTATTGAAGAATTTAATCAATACTTGGAAGATGAAAAGTATCCTTAAAACTAACCTTGTTTATATTTATGAAGTCTACACATAATATAATCTAACCAGTTTTTTTAATGTATAGGTACTAAATTAAGTACCCACTCAAAATATTTTATAAGAAAATTGGCATTTCCATCAATCTCTTTATTGATGTTGTCTTTCAAAATAGGGCTTAACATTATTATTTTATACCTAATAGGTTAAATACTAGGTATAATAGGGATATCATGTCTTATAATATTAGTTTCATAATATTTTAGGTATTTGTAAGAATAGGTAGAGAAATCAATGAATTCTTTAAAAACTTTAATAAATTTTACCTTCTCATCAGGTGAAATTATATTTTTAAATAAACAAACTTTGAATCTTTTGGTTCCAAGATGTACACTTTTTGCACTCAGCCTTACACACTTGGATAGTCTGGAAAATGAAGATAAAAAAATCAAAAATATGTTTCTATATTTGGGGAATGGTTTTTATATGAGGATAAACTAAATGTAGATAATGACTTAAAGACACTAACAGAGGGTATGGTTAACTCCTTGCTACTTCTAGATCTATTTGAACTAAGATGAGAGGACCTATGGGGGTAGCTTGCTCTCATAGATGGATACTAAAGTTCAATCTACATAGGGATTATTGGTGCACAAGAACATAAATATAACTAGGGCACAACCAAACTTGTTCACTCCTCTGGGTAATAGTTATCACATAGAATGAACAAATGGTCTAAGTCAGACACAAGCCACTAAAGGTAGATAAAAAAAGTGATTTCAACCTTCATTTAAAATAAAATTTTAACAACCTAGCATGAAATGGGAGATGGCATGCTTGGATTCAAAGAACAAATCATAAACACATTTTAGATATGCAACAACTATGCATTTATAGCTAAATAAATACTTAGAATATGCAATAAGGTGTATTATTTGCAGGGTAGGATAAGGTAGTACAAGTCAGGTAGATATATAAGAGGGTTACAATGTTTTTCAAACAACATGAATTATTTTAACATGAATTAAATCATTTATTTGCGAAGATGTATAAAACTAAAATACAAGCTAAGCAAAATATCAGGAATGAGTTTCATCCACTACTGCCAACACATTACAAACATTTAGATGATATTTGAAATCCTAAAGCACACATTAAAATGAAAGATTCAAACATTTTATCTTATCAAATCAATAAACCTATGATGTCCTTAAAATGTTAACAACAACAAATTTCCAAATCATAATGTAGAAAGTGGTTTGTAACCTAGATCTATGCCTAAAATCACTACAATTATTAACTATAAAACAAAATGTCCAATCAATAAAGCATGTAAATATATTATTACATTTCATTAAAAGGAAATATCATAAATAATATCTTTTTTCCATTATCTTGAAAATAAATCTTACATACATAAGTATTTCAAAACGGTACCACTAGGCAAAAACATGGTGCGTTTGCTCTTGAACAAGGTATACATATACAATGCTCTTAAAAATTGTTAATGGTTGTATAAATGCAACCACTTTATAACAAAAGAAAAAATTCACACAACAAGTATCTCTAAGTTTTAAAAAGACTAATACCTATGAAAAATAACAACCATTGAAAATAAGACAATCCCTCTTCTTGTACAAATTTCTCACCTAAAATATTCTTGGTATATGATTCAGTCGGAAGATGCCCTTTGTCATGCCTAAAAGCTCCTACTCTTACAAGAGAATTATTTGAGAACCTACTTATATATGTAATAATAAATATTTCAATCAAACCTTTGATCTCCTTGGGTAGAAATCCATTGTATCTAGGTTTGGGGGAGAATATTCCCTTGGGGGATTAATAAACTTCTTGTCTTCTTATGTAACCATTTGGCCATACCTTTAACTAATCATTTTCATAGATGGAAACTTCTTGATAGTTTCCCTTATTATTATGTAAACCAAAGAATGTCCCTTGCCTCATAATGATTTCATTGGAATACTCTCGTTGTGATACATGCAAATAGGAATCCATGACCATTTGAGAAATATGATTAGAATGGCCCATCATGGGCTCCAATACCCTGCAATATTTATCTTCCATGGAGGTGTTTGAAATAAGCCAAATACTTAAAATGGAAAGACTTAGTTTATGTTTTATCCTTTTGATTTTTTTCATAAATGACAAACTTTCCCATGCCCTCTCATTTGCTATTTATACTTTGACCTTTTTCAAGGTTGCCTCCAAAACTCATAATGCTCAAGTGCATTACTTTACCCTTATTTACCTTATAAATAACTTTGGGTCCCATTTAAAAATTTTCACATCCTTTATATGGATGGATTTTTAACCCCAACTATAACATTGAATATTGGGAGAAATTCAAAATTTAGATGCACATTTGCAATTTATAATTTTACAACATACAATCTAGAGTTGCAGTTCTACCAAAATGTTTCGCTATAGACTGAGAAACATTGAATGAAATTCATAATTTAAAAAAAAATGAAAAATTGAAATTGGATTGAAAAATTTCATGTTGGAATTTGAATTCATGTTGACTTATGGGTGGCAGATATTTGAGTGCAATTTTCAAATTGCACATTTGCAGAATCGTATTTTCCTTTGAAATTTCTTGAAGATGTCCATTTTAGGTAACTTTTATTCTTGACTCCATTCCATCCTAGTTTATAAATATGACTTTTATAAGCTCTTCTCATAATCCAAGCCCTTTTTTACCATCATTTGCTTCCTATGTATGTTGGGATGCAGGATAAAAGTTATTCATTAAGGACTTTAGGTTACTAAGATTGTTCTCAATCATTACATTAATAACATGATTGTTGCATTTCAAGGCTTGCACACTCTCTATCATATTCTAAACATTATATCATAATGCTCACAATGTAACTTATATCATGTAATAGGGAAAGTAATGAAACTAAAGTTAAACTTTTTTTAAAGTTTAAATGCCAAAGAAACAAATGCGTCTCTGTTATTGCACTTTATTACAAGTATTTTCAAGATTTTTTAAAAATCTTTCATAAAGATTGTTGGAGAAAATGACTAATTTTTTTTATTAATTAAAATTTAGCCCTGTACAACAAATTTATAGAGCCAATAGAGAATCTTGAAAGATCAAAATTGAAAATAGTCATCCTCTAATAATGGTGTGTAGAGAGTTATCCATGGCGAAGAATAGAATAACCTAGAAAAATAATGTGATAAACAAATTATGCACTAATATATATATATATATATATATATATATATATATATATATATATATATATATATATATATATATATATATATATATATATATATATATGTCACACTATCATTCCCCTCCCCCCTTATTAATTATTTTAAAAATGTACTCCCTAAAAAAATCAATTTTTACCTTTCTAAGAGATTTGATGAGTATATCTGCTATCTATGCATCTATTGGATAGTACTGGAGCTAGATGTGGTGGTTTAAAACTTGTTATTGAATGTAGTGACATTTGACCTCTATGTGTTTTGTTCTTTCATGATAAATAGCATTCTTTAAAACATTTAACAAACCTTGATTATTGCATTTAATTATAGGTGGCTTATTTTTAGTATAGCCGCTATCAACTAATATGTGATGTAACCATATCACCTTGCACATAGCTCCACATGCGTCATGATACTCTGCCTCAGTGGATGAAAGAGCAACAACAATTTTCTTCTTACTAATCCACAAGATTGGTCTAGATCTAAAAGAAATATGTATATTGATGTTGACTTTCTATCATTAATAGATCCAACATAATTTGAGTCAGTGTATCCCTGTAAGAAGAACTGACTATTCTTCTTATATTCTAGACCATACTCAAGTATACCTCAGACATATCTCAAAATATACTTCATTGCAACCTAGTGACATTTATTCAATTCCATAAATCTTGAGAGATAGATCAAAACAAAACATATATTTGGTTTTGTGTAGTTCAGATAGATGAGACTCCCAAATGAGCTATGTTTAGAGAGTTACATCTACTTGAGGTGAATCTTGGAATCGAGAGAGATGTAAACCTTTCTCTATAGGTGTTGAAAGTGGCTTAAAATCTGACATTCTATAGTTTTTCAGGAGTGTCTTGACATATTTTATCTGGGAGATAAGAATGTGATTCAGTTTCTACCATATCTCCAAGCCAAGATAGTAATGTAGTATCTGTAAATTGATCATGTCAAAGGATTTTTTGAGGTCATTATTCACAATATCAACCTAATATTCTAAACTTCCAATGATCAAAATATCATCTAGAATGACTATATATATTCTTGTAATCTTTGTATACATGTTATAATCTAAGGGGGTATGAGTAAAACCATGCAGCAAAAGGTGATCATCTATTTTGGGGTGCCATGCCCTAGGAGCTCATTTTAGTCCATAAAGTGATTTGATGAGATGGAATACCTTTTTAGGATGTTTTTCTTCAACAAATCCTTCTGGTTGGGTCATGCATACTTCTTCCTTTAGATCACCATTAATAAAATCACTTTTGTCATCCATATACTAAAGTCACCATCTATTCTACACTATCAGTGCACAAATAATTCTAATGGCATTGATCTTCATAGTGGGTGCAAAGGTCTCTTCATAATCAATGCCTTATTTTTGAGCATATTCGTTTGCTACAAGTCATGCTTTATGTTTATTGATGGATCTGTCTACCTTCTATTTTGTTTTTAAAATCCATTTGTAGCTTATGGGTTTCTTTCCTGTAGGTAGATCAACTAGTTCCCAAGTCTGATTCTTAATGAGTGAGTCATACTCTGTGTCCATTGATTTCTTCCATTTTGGTTGATTTAAAGCTTATAGAACATTATCAGTTTTGAAGCTATCAATAATTACACTCATGAGTGGAAAATTTACATCTTGTCTTGTCTAACTTCTTGTTTTGAATTTGGATGAAGTATATGAGTCTCTGTTGGTGCCTAGCTCCCACTTCAAATGAGAACTCTACTGTTATTGTCAAGAACTACTTGATGGATGTGAAGAACTATCTGATATATGTCCTAAATCTCCAAAATCAACATATAGTTCCCCTTGTAGCTCTTATTCTTAATGAGGAGTCTCCTCATGATCTAACTCAAGAAGTAAGTGGTGAGAAGTGGTTTGTATTGATTCATCATTCTATATCTCAAAGGATGATTCATCAAATAACACATCTCTGCTTTCATAGATCTTATTTGACTCAGGATCCTTGAGACAATATGCCTTCGAGGTTGTGTTATATCCCAATAGCATGCACATGAGTGTTTTGGACTCAATTTTTTTTCTCTTCTAAGCTAGTACATGCATGTATGTTGTACAACCAAATACTCGTAAATGAGAAATAAAAGGCTTTTTACCACACAATACCTCTTCAAGCATTTTATCCTTCATAATATTTCTTGGTGCTCTATTAAGAAGATGCATAGCTATCTAGACTACTTCTATCATATAACATTTCTCCAACTTCAATGTTGATAGTATTCAACAATCCATTTCCATCACAGTATGATTATGTCGCACAATAATACCATTCTATTGGGCATGGAGGGAGTAGTCAAATTTTATTTAATTGCTTATTGATTCATGAAGGTGAATAATTTATTTGATGTGAATTTCCCCCTTGTTTTGAGCAGAGATGAAGTAGAGGTTACTTGGTATTATTCGCAACCTAATAATAGAAGACCTGGAAATCATGGAGGGCCTCACTCTTCTTTTTCAAGAAGAATACCCAAATCTTTTGGGACTAGTCATCAATGAATAGTTGAAAGTAATTATATCCAGAGGATGAAGTAGGTAATGGGCCATTTACATTAGTGTAAATAACCTCCAAACACTTCTTGGCATAAAAAGAGCTATCTTTGAATGGATCCCTATGATGTTTACCTATAAGGCATCTAGGGCAGATGGGCTAGAAACTAGACAACTTTAAAAGTCCATGTACCATTTCTTTAGAACTTAGCCATTATAAAGATCTAGTTGATAAATGTCCATAATGATAGTGCCAGAGGGCAGTGGATTCTACCATTGAGATAGATAAAGATATTGTCAAAGATAAAACTACATCTAAAGCAACCAACTTATCTTTCAAAAAAGCTTACGCAAGAACCTCACCTTTTCATGAAATCAAGCAAGTTCTAATATCATTTTTGAAAATAAATTCTACCTTTACTTAATGATTAAAGAGTTGATTGATTGATAAGAGATTAGATGTCAATCCAAGAATATATAATACATTTGTAAGTGTATATTTTCATGTTCTGAGAGGAATGGTAACTTGACCTATTCCTATTGTGACATTCTATTTATCGTCAATGATCCTAACTTGATCTCTAGTAGGTTGGTCTGTCAGTGAATCGAATAGTTTCTTGTCACCTGTCATGTGCTTAGTGGCACTTAAATCAATTAACTTGATGTTCTTCATCAACTGTGAAGTCTGGAAGACTAGTACTACATTCTTGTCTTCATAAGTTGTCACCTCATCTGATTCATCATCTTGTTGGGCGACAAGATGTCCTTTCTACTTCCACTGATGAGGATGTCTTTTTTATTTTTGAGTATCATCATGCCCTAATGTGCTTGGTTTGTTTGTAGATCCTTTCTTTTGGCTATTGTACCAGTAGTTGTCAGTGTCATGAGTGTTGGTGTGACAAATGTGGCACCACCTCTTCGACTTTTGTGATTGATGATGAGACAATTGTTGTTGTTGTTATTTCTATGGTGGCTTTTTGGAGATCCCTTACATGATTTGTGACCTCATTGCTTTGAGTTGAGAGATTTATCTTCAGATTCATCTTATGCTGAATTGATTGCTTCTTCCTATTGTAACAGGTTCAGAAGCTCTTCAAACGTTACATTCTATTTAGTGACGTTTAGTGTCGTGATGAACATTCTGAATTGGGAAGGGAGTGCTCGCAAGGTGATTGGGACCAATGTTTGGCCATCTATCATTTCTTCGAGAGCTAAGAACTTTGTTTTTAGCTCAGCCACTTGTCGTAAGAATTCTTTTACTTTCTCATCAGAATCCATAGTGAGCGTATAAAGTTTTTGTTGCAGATGGAGTATCTCTATCTGATTCTTGGCTTCATATATAGTTTTTAATTTGTCCTAGGTTGTCTTCGCATTGTTAGCATCCCTGATATGAGGTTGCACATCATTGGTGACACTTACCATGATCAACATTAGGGCATTAGCATTAGACTGTTCGTACTTTGTGAGTGCATCAGCATCAATGGGAACTCATGTGGTCCCTATCATGATGCCCCACAGTGCTTCGAATTGAACGATAGTACGCATTTTTGTTTTTCAAACAGCATCATTTGGCCCTTTAAGAAGTTGGGCATCCGAGAGGAGGAGTTTGGATGCATACATCTATTTTTACTTTTACAAAATTTTGCAAAGCTAAAAAACTAAGATTTATTGTTTCAAAATTCTGTATTAGAAAGATGTACCTTATTCAAATGCTGCTTTCTTCCACTAGCTTCGCTGACTGCTGCTGCCTTTGCCGTTCAGGGTATGTGCTCTTAGAGACTTGTCTGGTCTTTCCCGGGCTTTTTCCACGTCGCTTGCACCTTGTCTCGGCGATTTCCTCTCTGGACTGCTGGCTGGTGAATGATGTTGGAAACAGCTTCTAGGGTTTGCGTTATCTGCTGCGCATCTTGGACTTTCTGCTGCTACGCTAGGCAGGTTTGTTTTGATGTCACTTCCTTGGGATGCCACAAATTTGGTGATGACCTTTGCATTGCTTCACCAAACACTACAGAAAATGTCAATGCAAATGGGAATCACTCAATGAAAAAATCAGAATGCAGATTTGAATGGTGGCAAGGCAGGTACACGGTGACTGTGAAGTAGAAGATTCTCTGCAACGTGCAAGGAAGATATCAAAAGTCTTAATGCAATGTCAAATCTGATCAAAATCGATGGACCAAAATCTGTTGTACAAACCGTTAGCCGAAGCTAGCAATTTTTAATTTTTTAATTTTCTATTTTTTTTGAGTTAATACAGCGACTCAAAAGACTCCTAGAAGGTCGTCGATCGATATGGAGAGTATTAGCAGATGCTCAGGTCTCAAATTGACAACACAGAATTTAATAAAAAATCTCTAACATTACAAGAGGCATCCACAGTTCGCATGTCACGATTTTATGCTTCGTGGTCACTGTTTTCTGTTGCACGCCAATCTTTTGGCTGCTGCGTTTTCTCGAACCCAGGCTGCTGCGTCGATCTCTTCCTCCAGGTGTAGTGACTCCACGTCCTAGGGTTTCCAACTCCCATGTCAACTTGCTGAGTCAGCTTCTACGTTTCTTCTGTTGCGTCCTTCTTCAATTTACTGCTGCTTTCTCTGATACCAGAGTTCTTGGAAGAAATGACTCAGAATTTTTTTTATTGATTAAAACGTAGATCTGTACAGCAAATTTATAGAGCCAGTAGAGACTCTGGAAACATCCAAACTGATAATAATCGTCCTCCGATAATGGTGTGCAGAGTGTTATCCATGGCGAGGAATAGAATACTCCAGAAAATTTAATGTGATAAATAAATTATGCGCTAATATATCTATGTTGCACTGTCAAAGATTAATATCATCTTGAACACGGATTGTCCTCATTGACTCAACCTTCGATGGGGGCTCCGAGTCTTCATTATTCCTACTACTCCCATTAGCTATATCTCTACTTTGAGACTACCTGCTCAAGTGTCTATATATCCAATGAAATGGAATCGCGATCAACTTACACTCTGACAAATGGATTTCCTGACTTCAAAGAAGAAATTTCAGTCCCATTCATAGCTTTATTTTAAGAAATATAATTCAGTATGCTAATTGTGTCCTCAATGCTTGTGCTTATTGGCCCTTGAGCTGAGCTTCCAATGCTTATTAATGTTTTTGCTGATTGTTCTGGCTCTTATAGCATACTAAAAAATGTATGTTGTGAGCTATGAGCATCATTTGATTCATTCGCATTCTGTTAATTTGCTAAAAGAAGTGACATTCCTTTAACCAACTGTATGGTAGAAGTAGCCTTGGCACAAGAAAAGTATATATCAAGATAATTTTCAATAGATTATGAACGTCAGCACGTAATGGGAAAAGGGTGACATATGTTGTCAAGGTCCACAATAAATCTTAAAATTGATGTGGCTACAAAACCGTGTATTAAAATAATACACACACTCATTAAGTTTCTTCTTAAGGTTTTCAAATTCTGCCAAAAGAAACCTAGGATCAATCCTATCACCATACTGAATTTTGAAAACATTCTTCATTTCTTCCCATGAATCTATGCATCCACATATAAAGAAATTGAACCACTTACAAGTATATTATTCTAGCATATGGACAAATAGTTTAATGCCAACATCATTATGCTCAACATCATAATCTTCAATGATAATGTGAATCTCCCTCAAGTGCTGATCACTAGTCACTGCATTATTCCCTTGAAACTTAGGAAGGTAGTTCCTTACTTCATTTCATCAAAATTGATTAGTCTACATCTAGGAATCATGAATGTAGGATGTTCATTCTCATATTGATTTGTATCCATCATGATTAGTTCAATGGTGGGCTCAAGATCAAATGGCAAATGGTTATGAGGGATTAAATGACTTGAGCATGGGGGATCAAACTTATGAATAAATTCAGCTAGTTGAGAAGGTCTGGGGTAATAAATTGGACTATAAGGTTCTTAGTGATTAGGAGAAGTATAATAATCTTCAATTAAAGGAAGTTTATCAAATAAAATTTTAGGTATACTAGAATTTTGACAGTCTAAACACTCCTTTACTACTGAACTTTATCTTTCAATTGGCCTCAAACCTTGCCTCCTTTGATGAATAGTTAAGGGTGACACAAGTTGCCTTTATGAGTAACCTTTGAAGGATGATCTCATTCCTTCCATATTTACAAGTAAAAGAACACTCACAACTGAAAGAATTATAAATGGGCACTAATATTCCTACAAAACTAGATACACTATTGAAGCCACCACTAGAAGTAAATTTCTAGAATATAAAAGTTTACAAACATTTTGTGATATATACCAAAATTATACTTTTCTAAAGTTAGTGATGATATATGAAAGCAAATACACTAAAAATCTAGATTTATGTTTAAAAGGGGAAACCACCTTAAATCATGAACAAAATAATATCCCTTTGTAAGAAACTTAGCAAATGTCAATTTACCTAATCTTTCAAGTCCCCGTAATGGTACTAGTAAAGTGTTGGTGCAGTTCACATCCCAAAGTAATAAACCACACACAAATAACCCTAAATTTCAAACACATGAGATAAAATCAATAAACATTATCTTTAACTATGTAGATGAGGAGATGAATAAATACTGTAATATAGAGAACTTTAGAACCTAAACTTATATAACTCTCTACAAGAATCCTAACAACACAAGTAAGTAGGATCTTCTCCTAGGTAATAGTATTAGTGAAGTGTTTATGTTGTTGATGGACAAGATATTAAATCAACATAAATATTTAGGTCAAGAACTTCATAACACTTAATAATAATAACTCTCTACAATAATCCATAAAAACACAAGTGCAAACGTTTTATGTTTTATCCCTGACAACGGTACCAGTAGAGTATTGGATCCTAGTTATACACCTCTTGTATTAAATCCATGTACACTTGGAAAGTGTGGAAAATAAATATGAAAAACCCATAAATATGTCATTATAGATGGATAAGAGTTTAGCATTAGGATGAACTAAATGTAAACAATCACTATAAGACACTAATAGAGGGTATGGTTAACTCCATGCTACTTGTGGCTCTACATAAATCAAGGTGATATAACTTAAGGGGTAGCTCGATCAAAAGGAGGGATAATATAGTTCAATCTCTATGGAAATTATTAGAACACAAGAACACAAATTTGACTATGGCATAACCAAAATTATTCACTCCACTCAGTAAGATTTTTCACATGGAATGAATAAATTTTCTAAGTCAGACCAAAGCCACTAAAGACATAAAAATGTGATTTCAACCATCATTTGAAATAATTTTTGAACAACCTAGGGACAAATGGGAGACTTTAATACTAGGCTTATAAGAAAAAAACACAAACACATTTTAGATGTGCAACACTTATGTATCTGTAGGCAAACAATACTTGGAATATGCAACATGGTGTATTATTTGTAGGGTAGGATGAGTTAGGTAGATATATAAAAGTGGTGTGGTGGTTTACAAAAATTAAGAATTATTTGAACAAGTGCACCATCATTCATTTTAAAATATGTATAAATCTAAAATATAAGCTAAGGAAACTATGAGAAATTAGTTGCTTCCATTGGTGATACTACAATAAAAACATTCATATGATATTTTAAACCCTAAAGCATACATTACAAGTAGAGACACAAACACTTTCTCCTATACAATACATAAGTTCATTATGTCTTTTTAAGGTTATCAATAACACATATCTAAATACAAATATAGAAAGGGGTTTAAAACCTAGATCTATGCCAAAAATAAAATCCATTACTAAGCATAAAATCATATATCCAGTCAATAAAGCATCTAAAATTTATTGCTGCATTTAATTAATTGGAAAGATTAGAAATCATATCTATTTTCAATTATCTTGAAAATAAATCTTAGATACATTAGTGTTTCAAAATTTTACCATGGGGGAAGAGTATGATGAGTTTGATCCTCAATACGGGAGACATAAAATGCACTCAGAAATTAATAATGGCCATATAGCTACAACCACCTTAGCAAGAGAGATGAAATGCACACAGAAAGGATCCTAAAATTTGAAAGAGACTCAAACCTAAGAAAACCAACAACAACCATTGAAAATAGGGTACGCCCTTTTTTATACAAATTTCTCACCCTAAATATTCTAGGAATATTATTCAACTACGAGATGCCCTTTGTCACAATAAAAAATAAGCCAATTTTCATTGAAATCAAGAATTTTAGGTCTAAACTTTTTGAAAATGAATAAATAACATGATGTTATATTTCACTCAAATTAAGATTAGAAGTTAAAATAGTGAGTTTACCAACTCATACATTAAATCATCTATGTATGTGAGTGATACTGAAAACTTTGAATTTTTCCAATGAATCCCAAACCCTCTAAGTCTATCAATGAAGGCAAGTTTGATTTGTTTTATAAACTTACTTTACTTGTGTGATATCTAATTTAGAATGAGGAAAGACTTTCAATTATTTAACATTTAGCTTTACGACCTTTTGTAAGACTTAACATAAAGCTTCAAATTTTACATTGTTATTAATAGTGTTAACACATAATTTGTAAGCATAACAAATTAGTTTTCCTATAGGAGAAATAATACAAATCCCTACATCACTACCAACTTGTCAACAAGAACCATCAAAATATAAAGATCATAAATTAGTCCTAAAAAAGACATTTTAATTTTAGTTTTTGGGTTCATAAAGAGTCAATAATTGATAGGTATCAACTGATGTTTCTAAATAAGCAATAGTAGGAGATAAACAATCAATACAATTACTAAATAAATCCTCTATTTGAATAAAATTTATCTCATTTCTTATTGGAACCCATCCTTTTTCTTTCTTAGTAAATGCACTATTTTCCTTTGACCAATATCTCCCTAGAAGCATGGCATAGTTACAAATAATATATAGAATTATAATGTCACTCATACATATAATCCTTTCATCCCAACAAATCTTGATAACAAGATCTCAAAATTTACAATAACTTTTTGTTTGGAGAGAATCAAATCCTATATGTTTTGTATTATTTATTTCATAAGATATTCTCAATTAATTAACCATAAGATTTAGCATAATATTCTTTGATTCACCAGTGTCTTATATATAATTATTAATGATTTTATCCACAATCTTAACATATACATAAAAAGGAGGTATTTAATCAGTAGGTAGATCATATATATAATTAAAAATAATAAAATAAGATTATTTATGATTTTTACAAAATCCTAAAACATCCTTAGAATTTGGATATTTAATAGTAACATTTATTTTATCAAGCTATCATGGTAAATGAATAAATCATAATAATGAATATCCTAGATTTATAGTAGCTAAATGATCAATAATATTATAGTCTCCTATAATTGGATGATGTATATGCATATAATTTTTTGTATTATAAGGAGGGTATTAAGGATTATTAAATCTATTAGTTAAAGGGATATTTTGTGGGAAACTAATTGTAGCATGGTCATATGTAAAAATATTTTATGTACCTCTCGCTTTATATTAACTTTTATAAGAGGATCGATTATTAGTTATGTTATTTTTCTAAATAGAATATTTGTTTTGACCTATATAAACATAAATATTTACATATCTGATCCCATCTAAAGACACAATAGTGCGACACATATTTATTTTATTAGTTTGGTTACTATAAATACTATCCTTTTCATGAATATATCATTTGAATTTTTTTTCACAACTATACATGTGCGAAGATCGTGATCCAATTCACAAACATTAAAATAGTGAACTTTATCTTCTATTTTTTACCTTTTTGGGTTGAATAATATTTACCTAATGAAGATGGTCTATTATCTAATAAAATTTTAATAACAACCAACTTATTACTAATAATATGAATTGCTTTTATAAAAAATTCTTTGTGAAAAGTCAAACCTATTGTAGATCTATCATTAAAACCAACATCTTTTAACTTATTTTCATATTTAATGCAATTACTTACATTTTGATTGTAATCTATAAAATCCTTATATTTTAAATCAATTTTGTATTTTAGATGTAAAACATTACAAAAATATAGTCTAGATAACCTTTTGTAGACCTAATTTTTTGTGCAATCTT
>JARHVA010004657.1:805000-927500 GCA_037957365.1 Torreya grandis
TTTCTTATTCTTATTTCTACTTATAAAGTGCCTGCCAAAATATTATGAAGAAGATCACCATATACAATAAAAAATGAACCTTTTTTATGCTTTGAAGTGAAAATCAACTACTTAACTTATGTGTTACAATCTTATTTGACGCCAAGTATACTAGTACTCAGTTGACAACTTGGATATTACTTATTCCACTTTGCCAAATTTAACCATAAATAATATTATCACCAAAAAACAAAATAAAAAACACTATTGGATGCATGTACATCAATATTTAGTTCAATAAAATCCATAAATGCAAACAAATCCCAATAGAATCAATAGTATCAAATTAAACCTTGTGTCAATTAACAAAGTTATTATCACTTTAAAATAGACATTAACTCTAATCCATAGTTTAAAATATAATCCCTAAGTTTAACTTTATAATTCCCATTATTCACCACCTTAATAAATTCATTGATGTTGCTACAAACATAGAAACCTTGCTCATAGGTCAAAAACATAGGTTTAGAAATTCAGATTTGAGAACTTAGGTTTACATATGAAATCAAACCTTAATCAAATAATTTATTTAGATTTTATATTTAAATCAAATCAAACATATAAATAATAATATCTTATAGGCATTCATAATTACACTCCTATGAAGAAATATCAATATGAACTATGAATGATGTATAAAGATATATCATTTTAAAATTTTACCATAACCTTATGATCATAAATATCATACTATCAAATAAATTTTATGAAATATACAAACCATGCCAATGATAATATAATCAAGGCTTATGGAAATTCTATGTGATTCCTTAATGAAATAGATAGATAAATCTAGAAGTACTATGCCAACATGACTAAATCCTACAATTATCACTTAACCAGCTACACATTTGTCTATATAAACTACATGTTTTCATTATAATAACTTATGATTAAGAATCTAATTTTTTAAGTTAACCTTAAAACATCATTAAATGTAGCAGTTGTGATAATAATTCAGCATAGTAATGAGTATTTGAAATGAAATGATGAAATAGGACCCCCATAAGCATTTCTAAATTTAATGACATTAGAAATTTTAATATGGAATATTGAATTAGTATAATTAAATTCTCAAAAAAAGAGATGGGGTGCCGAAAATGGGCAAAAAATATTATTGCATAAGTTAGTGGACGTATTTATTGCATTTTTATTTCCTGATTTATTATTTCAATCATTTCAAACATAGGGTTTTACATTCAATAATCACCTTAAAATTTAAATAACAAATAATTTTTTATTGAAACAACATAGTTATAATAAACTTTCCATCTAATCAAATTTATATTTCTTGAAGATCATTACAAATTTATAAATTGAGGAATTTAAATCCCTAAGGTCAATTCCTATCAAATATTCATATTAATTATTTGAGAATAACAACCTAAAATATAATTATTTTTTTAGTAATTTTTTATATAAAATTAAAACTCAATAAACAACATCATCTAAATTGATTGAGTGTGTATCTCACATTACAACATCAATTATGGTGATTTCTAGCATCGATATAATTTATAATTCATTTCATGATAACCAATTACTCACTATACTAAGAGGTTTTATAACCCTTACCATTAGTATTTAGAAATCATAAAAAATGATATTTCCACATTTAGAATCCAATGCACACACCTCATGTCAATGATTAAATAATCAAAATTTATCTTTACTTAAATTCCAATGTATAATGTTAGTTTGAAAACCATGACATATAGAATCAAACCATAACTCCTAATAACTCAGTCATTTCCAATTTGAGTCATACAATACATTAATTTAGACATAATTAAAAAAAAATAAAAATAAAAAAAATTATCAACCATAAAAACTCCATTATCTAAAAAATATAACACTAGCTCAATCACAAAGAATAGTATATTAAACCCAACATTAAACTAGATCCACTTGACAAAATAAAAAATTAGTGCATAGATGATTCAATATGATTATTCATTCATATTATAATTTCAATTAGTAATGATGAGTCATGGAACCACTGATATGATCACCACCATTTTGATGCATAAATAAATATTACTCAATCCATTGACCGGTACCGTATTGAGTGACACTCAACCCACTACTCAGTCTTTTTGAAAAAAAATTGATTTTATGGCATAATTTTAACAATGAAAACATTCCATATAAATAAAAACATCTACATTTATATATTTATAATGTATGTAGTCAACTCCAAATAATTTAAAAGTTACTCATAGTACCACATATTCATTTTAGAATTATTCATAATTTAACATTTCATTGTGCATGAAGAATAACGTAAATATTTCTATAAATCTGACCTCAATATAACATAATTAAAAACTATCATATATATGCAATTATTATTTTTTTGATACAGTGTATAAGATTAGATCTAGATGCTAAATGAATGAAAATAAAATATCATATATTTATATACATACATGGTTAAAGTAAATAATCCAAGTGTGAAACTTATTTTAAATGATTAGATAAATCCATATATATAAGTTAAATTATATTATAAAAAAATGTCCACAGTTTGAGTGTAGCTATCCAGGACCAAAACCCACTCATCTAGTCTAATGAGCCCCCCATTGGTGGCCCTACATCACCCAAATCATCACCATGATGGGGAGTCAATATCATGATGCTGAGGCCATTTTTTCAACAAACCAATGAATTTTCAATCATTTGGAATCAAAATACCAAAAACACGTTCATAGATAAGCATAACTATAAAAACCCATTTATAGCTTATTTTTCACATTAAAATCAAAATTAAAACATAATATTTTTCAAACTTAAAAAATAATACTAAAGTTTTAATTTTTTATGGTTTCAGAAAATAATAATAGATTCCAACTAAACAGTGTTCACTAAGCGATGAAATTAAAAAACATAAAGAAAACTACAACTCGACATTGACGAAGAAAAAATATGCATACCCAAAATGTTGAAGCCTCTTTATAGAATAACTTATCTAAAATAATCGTATTATTTCATAATAATAATCACTAAATAAAACCTATATACATCACTTACTTATTCTTGTAAATGTAAGTCATTTACCTTCATAGTATCACACCAAAGAACCAAAACCAAGTTCAAGTTCTCCATTTTATATCACCACACATAGATTTTATTTTTAATTACAATGAGAAATGAATAAAAATATCAACCTTAAAATTGCATGTGTCTAGAGCGATGGCAGCGTGTGGAGGGAAGGAGAAGAACAGCTTAGGCGAGGGCAAAGGGGCAACGTGGTAGGACCTAGAGGAAGGTTCCCAAGCTAAAGAGTCTTTTTACTATAGCAAGCGACCCAAAATTGCTAAGGTCAACGGCTATTTTCCACGCAGCCATGACAGACCGGTTCTGGTTATTGCTTAGGATAGTATCAAGGAGGATGTCGAATACTTGGTGGCTCACACCCTGATTTGCAAATTTATGGGGATTCGCATATCCCAATCATCTCTGGAAGCATGGATGAGGTGCACCTGGTAGGTAGAGGGCGAAATAGACATTATGCTGGCTGCCAATAGTTACTTTCTGGTAAATTTCTCTTCTGTAGCTAACAAAAACCATATATTTGAAGGACGACCCTACATTTTTGACCGTTTCAGTCTGTTTATCAAACCTTGGCACCTTGGGTTTAATTTTGGTGAGGATTTACTTGCCAGTGTGCCTGTATGGGTCCGTCTCCCGAGACTTCCCTTGGAATTTTGGCGAGAAGATATCTTATGCCAAATTACTGCCTTACTGGGAATGCCAATTGCTGTAGCTCATCAGTCTTTAGATAAGAAGCTTATCTCCTTTGCTAGAATCTATGTAGAAATCAATATTAACAATCCCCTACCTGAATTAATGGAAATCTACTTGGGGGTGACATCTTGGGTCTAACAAATCGATTATGAAGCGATTCCTTTCCGTTCTAGAATTTTCCATGTCTATGGGTACCTACATCGTCAATGCCCTCAAGCTAGGAGATTCATAGGGATGGATCCTAAGGGAGGACAAGAGGTAGGCTAAATGCCTCATCAGGATACTCCAACTTCCTCACTGGGAAAGGCTACGAATGTTAAAGCCCATTCAAGTGGGGTAGATGTGACTTTGGGAGCAGCTGAGAATCTTGGCATTTAAAAGGACAGTTTTACCCAAATTCAGCGTTGAGGGAGAGGACACACTCAGAAGCGTAAAGATAGATCTCAAGAAATGAGCTTTAATCAATTTGAAGCTCTAGACAGCATGGCCATAGAGGATGGCATTCCACCTATGGAAGAGGGAGGACCCTCAGAGAGGGATGAGAATTGCGCCCTCCTCATTGACTCTCAAGATATGGGGCTTTAGCAGTGTTAGGATAGTGAGAAAGCTTTGGAGGATGAGGCTCTTGTAGATCCTTCAGAGCAGTAGAACAGGGATGGAAGTTGGGTGGACCTAGTTAAAGACAAGGCGATATCTAGGAAAGATAAAGGAGTGTCGAAAGCTTTGGGTTTAATGTAGAGACCATTCAAGAAAGTCTCTTTCTCCACACCTTCCAGACCTGGATGCAGAAAGGACCAAAAGAGGCTCAGGCTCACATGGGATTTATTGGTTGAAGCAGGAGTGGTTAAAACCTTGGATGAGCATTTCACCCAACCCACTCAATGATAGTGCTGTCATGGAATGTAAGAGGGTTGCATAGTACCCTCAGACAAAAAACTATGCGAAAGTTGATCTCTGAACACTCTCCAAATATATTATGTATCCAAGAGACCAAGCCGTCGGTGGATGCTATGTTTGGTTGCTTTCCTAAATTTTGGGCTTTTGGCCAATGTCAGTGTGTAGGGGCGTCAGGAAGTGCTGGAGGATTAGCAATTTGTTGGGATCTGGTGAAGGCCACACCAACCCAGTGGATGGTTAATTCCTCAATGCTGTCCATGATTATACCCTCCCCTAAATCAGGAGAGCTGATTTTGGTTACTAATATTTATGAACCAAGAGATATTCATGGGCAACAAAAGCTTTGGGAACATTTATGTTATGTTCGGAATTGCTACCCTTACTTGCCATGGATCATGAGTGGAGATTTCAATGCGGTCCTCAGCCTGGAGGAGAAAAGAGGCAGACTTAATCATCTGGACCCTTCATCAGAGCTTCTTAGACTCAAGTTGGATCAGCTGTGCCTATCTGATGTCAAACCCATCAATGGCTGGTTCACTTGGAGCAATAGAAGATTAGGTAATGAGGCTATCTCTGAGCGATTAGATAGATTTCTTGTTTCTTGCTTTTGGTTATCTAGTGCATTCTCCATTGCCTCTAAAATTCTAGATTGGAAAGGGTCAGATCAATGGCCCATTAAGCTCACAACCAATTTCATTGATGGCCCCAAGAAACCTCCCTTTAAGTTTTAGCATATGTGGCTTTGGGACCCCTCTCTTCATGACCTTATGTCACACTGGTGGAGGCAGGGGGGCCCTGAGTATGGAATAGCTATGTTCTCTTTTACCAAGAAGCTTCAGTATGTCAAGAGAAAGTTACAGGTGTGGAAAAAGAACAATTTTGGCAACCTTTATAATATGAAGAAGAGAGCACAAGATAGATTGGAAAACACTACCAGACAGATTCTTGAATTCAGCTTGTCAGATGAGCTTGGCAGGGTAGAATTTGAGGCTTTGAATGACCTTAATGAGTGGGAACTTTGAGAAGAAATCTTCTAAAATCAGAAATCCCGAGTTGATTGGCTTCAGGAAGGTGATAGAAACATGGCTTTCTTTCACAAATCAGTTCAGGCAAGGTGTAACTGAAATTATATTGCTTCTCTTGTGACCTCGAAGGGAACTCATATCTCTTCTGCCCCTGCCATTGCTAAGGAAGCAATCCATTTTTATTTAGAGCCTCTTGCTAGAGCTGCACATACTGTTGATTTGGAGGAAAACATGGTTTTTTCCTGCATACCTTCTATAACCATGCCAGAAATGAATGACGCCCTCCTAAAATCGATTGATAATGCTGAAGTGGAAAAAGTGGTTCTTACTATGTGCAAAGGCAAAGCACTCGGTCCGGATGGTTTCCTGACAGAATTTTTTCAAGAATTCTGGGACATAATCAGCCAAGATTTAGTTGAGGTGGTGTAGGAGTCCTTCCACAACAAAGAGATGCTCAGAGAAATTAGTGCTACCTTTTTGGTGCTAATCCCGAAGAATGAACAGGCAAACCAGATGGATCACTTTCAGCCCATTGCTCTCTATAATTTGGTGTACAAAATTATCACCAAGCTTATTGCAGAGAGGATCAAAGTGTGGCTTCCTAAAATCATCTCTGAGGAACAGGGGGGATTTGTGGCAGGCAAGTAGATTTTGGATGGAGTGTTGATTGCTTTGGAAGCAATTCACTCTATGAGCATTTCTCAAGAGAGAGCTATGTTTATTAAGCTCGACTTGGCTAAGGCGTATGATAGGGTCGACTGGAGTTTCATGAGGAAAATCTTTCTTGCTTTTGACTTTAGCCAGGATTGGATCCATTGGGTGATGAGTTGTGTCACCATGCTGTCTTACTTTGTCCTCATTAATGGGGTGCCTACTAGATTGTTTGGGGCATCTAGAGGTCTTCGCCAAGGGGATCTTTTATCTCCCTACCTGTTCATTATTTTGGCTGAGGGGATGGATCAACTCATAAAGTCTCAGGCAGTGAAGAACCAGATTCATGGCTGGCAGTGGGGCAATGGGGCTGCGAAATTGACTCACCTCCAATTTGTAGATGATACCATTTTAGCAAGAAAAGCCCAGATTCAGGAGGCACAAGCTTTTCAGAGTGTTTTGGACACTTATCTAGTGGCTTCTGGATAGAAATTAAATGAGCACAAATCCTCCATTTTTTTCTTTAATACTCTTGAGTCTATTCAGTGTAGGATTGGGGCTATCCTTAGATTTCAATTGCAACCACTTCCGGTGACTTACCTTGGGGTCCCCATTGTGGTCGGCAGGCAGCCCAGGCTCTTTTGGTAGAACATTCTAGATAAATTAAGGTAGAGAGTCAATCATTGGACCCATCGGTGGCTCACGACAACGGGACGAGTGACTCTTCTCTAGTCAGTTATTCAAGCATTGCCCATTTATCAGAAGCATGGTTCAAGCAGCTCCGATGTACTTTCTCTGTGAATATGATGCCCTCTCCCAGCAATTTCTATGGAGTGGCAATCTTTGGAATTCAAAATAGAGCCTAATTAAGTGGACCACTGTGTGTAGGCCTAAAAAGGAGGGAGATCTGGGGCTTAGATCTGCTATCTTGTCCAGCCAAGCTCTTGCCGCAAAGCTTTACTGGCGGTGGTTCACCAACCAATCCCACTTTTGGGCCCGCATCCTATCGCTAAAATATTTTCCTGGTGTTAATCTGGCGGAGATTCCTAGGTTCCCCATTGAGGGAAGAGGTTCCATGGTGTGGAACACCCTCAAGCTTGGTCGCTTCCTTGGTGCAGTCCAGCCTCTTTTGGATTTACAATAATGGAGCTGAAACACTTTTTTGGGAAGATTCATGGAATGGCGCTCCTCCCATTATAGCTTCCCATCCTCATCTATAGAGCCTGTGTGATGCTTTTCAAAATGTGGGATAGAGTACAATTGAGCATTATAAGGAAGCGTATCAGTTGGGGACTGTCATTTCTTATAAATGGAAAAATGCAGTTGCTTGGCCAGTAGGTGGGACCTTTGAAGACAGGCAGGACTTAGCCCACATTCTAGTTAGCAGGGGATGTAGTTCCTTGAGAGAGAGTGACATCCTGGCTTGGGGAGGGGATCCCAGTGGTCAGTACTTAGTTTCTTCAGGGTATCAGGAGCTGACAAAGAAACATTATGGTGAAACTGAATTTCTTTGGAGCAAGAAAATTTGGAATTTGGTTGCTTGGCTGAAGTGCAATTTCTTTTTATGGACTCTTACATATAGGCGTTGCCTCACTTGGGACAATCTCTCCAAAAGAGATTTTCAAGGTCCCCCAATTTGTGTGTTTTGTCAGGACAATGAAGAGAATGGGGAACATCTCTTTTTTCAATGTCCTTTTGCTAGACGATTATGGCATCTATGGTGGGATGCCTGGGGGCACCCATGTTGGCATGCTGCATCCTTGGATAAGTTCTGGCAGTACCAAGATAAGCCTCCTAGCAAGGTGCCAATACTGTAGAATACCTGGACTGTTGGTCCCACTTTTATTCTCTAGCACCTCTGGATTGAAAGAAATAGGAGAATTTTTCAAGAGCGCATCTTGAATATTAGAGATGTGTGGTTAAAAGTGCTTATTGCCCTTCAAGAGACACAACAGGTGAAAGGTGGATGCGATGATTACATGGAGCAGAAGGATTCCTTTGTGTTATCACACCTCTCCCGCAGCACGCCTTTGGGGGCGTACCCCTGTGGTCAAATGCGTCCCATGAATGGCAGCAAGTAGAGGATGCATCCTATCAACCAGTTGGGCAAATGGACACCTCCTGAGGAGGGAGCCATGAAGGTGAATGTGGATGGTTTGGCTAGAGGGAATCTTGGTGTTTCTGGAATTGGAGCTATTTGGAGGGACCATTCTGGCACTGTCCATTTTTTGCTTTCGATTTACAAGGGGAACTATACCAACAATTGTATGGAGGTGCTAGCCATCCTTGAGGCATTGCAAACATGCTATCAACAGGGGTGGATCAGTATTATGTGTGAATCAGACTCGCAAGTGGTGGTAAATTTGATAAACAATTGCAATTTAGATAGTGTGGATTGGAAATTGGCTGTGGTTGTTAAGCAAATTCGACAGATAAGCTCATCCTTCAAGTTGATCTCTTTTAAGCATATTCCCTGGGAGTGGAACAGTGTTGTGGACCATCTTGCTAAATGGGTAGTGGATCATGGGCCGAATTGGGCTATTTACGATCAGTATAAGCTTCCTGAGGGGTTATCCCCTACCCTTGCTCAACTTCTGGAGCAAGATATGAAGATGTAATTTTCCCATTCTCGGGCTTGTTTCAATAAATATTTACCCCCTTTTTAGTTGCAATAAAAATATCAACCTTATATTTGGGTCATGGAAAAATGGATCCTTAACTCCATGTTTACATGTCTTATATATTTTACATGGAAAATGGCCATAATGAATGACCCTATCAACTAACTTAATAGTCTATGAAATCTCCATTTTCTATACCAAATCATGTTAGATAATATTTTGTCTTCATGGTGGTGAGTAGGGTTTACCCTTTATGCATAATCCATTCCCACAAAATAAACAAAAACATATAATGACTGAATACCTAAAAGACAACATCAAGTGAAATTTCAAAACCTTAAGGCAATGACCACCACCATGCAAAGCTATTGATGACTAATGTCATCAATTAACATAATCAATCAAAACCACCATAAACTTAAGATAATTCAAAATTACCCCTAAACACAATATGCTCATCTAGGGCCATGAAGTGAATAATGGTCTCAGGGTTATTAACATGCCATTCTAGCAACATAAAAACATTAAACCACAAAATAAAACCATGTAATACATGAATACAATAATCATGGTGAATATTTGTTACATAAGGTCCAAGTGATCATGGGTAACCCTATAAATCACCAAAAAAATCATATAGATATAAAATAAAACCAAAACAAGAAGCGAAATAATAAAATGTGCAATAAAAAAAGGAGTCAACAACTACCAGACTTGATAAATTAGTCAATAATTAAAGAAACCAATATTTTCAACTGTATTAGATGTTTTGGATATTTATAAACTGATTTATTTTTAATTAATATTTATAATATAACAACAACCATTTACACAACCTCATTAGATGGATTCTTGATCAAGGCTAGCTCATATATATCTTACAAACAACAAAGATGACATCAAGAGTATTTATCAAGTAAATATCCAAATAAATAGAACTGATTAATCAAATAAAAAGTCACATGAATTTAATCCAACTTAATAAAATAATGTATCATAATCATATCATCATAAAATAAATATGATTTAAGTCAACGAAGGTTTCATCAAGCTAAAATATGATCATAATAACATAGTATAGTAATACAAAGTCCAAGGTCTTAATAAATAACAATTTCACAATTATTTAATAATAGAGTTGTCAGATTTTAATGTAATGGGATCATAAATTTTTCATAACCCCAATTGATATTAATTCAATTAAAAATATTATACTTATTTTGAGAGTATCCCAAGAGGATTGTACACACATAGTTATCATTTTTTCTCTACATACCTTTTTTTTAATCTTCCAAAAATTCTTTTGCACTACGTACATCTCTTTTGTACTTTAATTTCATTGAATCTGTATACATTACACGTGCATAGAGTTTTATATATATAATGAAAAAGAGAATGAATAAAAAATATAAAATCCATTATGAATTTACATGTCATATTAGTTATGAGTTTAATTTTCAATTCACACTAAATTTAAATGACACTTTAGTTAAATTCTATTTTTATTCTTTTTTTTAGATTAAATATTTAGTGGATTAAATTTTATACCTTATGCACAATTTTTAAATTTTGATGATGGCTATAACCAACATCATTTTACTATATTATATTTTGAAATAGTTTTCCTTTATGTTACTAGTCCTAACCATATTTATTTTACTCAACGTGGATTCCTAGGCATCAGATCTAGAATTTTATGTTATGTGCAGTGTTTTCAATTATTTGAGACATTATAATTTATAAACCATAAAACATTACATTTAGACCACTTAGATTTTATCTAATACATCTATTTTATATATTAAATTATTTTTGTAAAATAGATAACCATCATGCATAATATAATCATCATAAATAATAATTATCTCACTTGGTAATGGATTCCTATTTTTTCCAACTATATTGACAAAATATAGATTTGTGTCATGTAATTCCTTAACAATTTCAATTCAAACTACTTCACTCATTGTAGTAGCTAAGGATTCCACTTGCCTATTGGAAACATCATATATCTAATTTCACTTTCCTAAATTAATTTTCAATCCAAAATTAAATCCTTGTAATGAATATGGCCATTTGTAATTTCTATTGCTTAAATTATTATAAGTGTTCACATAATTAAATGTCACATTGTCTATGAACTACGTACACTTCTTAGCCACTAGGTAATGACTCTTGTGTATAAAGGGTGGTACAATGACATAAAATTAAACATCATTTGTATATTTATTCTTTCTTAAATCATTAAAATTATTTTAAAAATATGATATGGACCTTATTTATTGACTCAAGGTGCACTAGTACTGATATGTGAAGAATCACAATCTACATCAAACCCCTTTTAAAAATATTGTAATGTTAAAATAGGTTTTTTAGTCACCTTATTTTTTTATAAATTGAAACATAAATGTTATTGTTATCATCCACACATCCTCCTCATTTATTATACTAGTGGTGCATCTATACCATTAAATTTATTTATAATATTTCTCTAAATATTTTGTAAATGATGGAAACTTCTTACCTAAGATATGTCTTTTTATAAAAAGGCCACTCAACAACTGCCTTTACTTTTTCTTCACCAATTATCACACCATATTCTAAAAATACAAATTAAAAAACACCAAAGTATATTACATAAAATTATACTTATTCAAATTTTCATATAGACTTTCCATTCTTAACAATTATCATACATTTAACAATGAAACAATTATTTATAATAACATTGTAAAATTATTTAAGTGCTTTTCCTTGATTTTATTGAATACCAAAATATCATAAAAATAAACATTTATAAAATTACAATGTAATCTTTTAGTACCATGTTAATAACCTCATAAATGTGTTATATGCCTTAGACAATCTATATTGTATAATCATCCATTTATATAAGCCATATATAGTAGTGAATGATTTTTTTCTTTTTTTTTTTTTTTCTATTCATCACCTTTGTAAATTTGAGTATCATAGTAGCAACTCTTTTTATCAATCTAAGTAAGGTATTTAGCTGCTATAAGCACATACATGATATCATATAAGCTAGTTATATGAATTTTTTATTTGGTGGTGATTTTATTGATTATCATGTTATTCACACACATCCTCCACTTTCCATATTTTGTTTTAATTAGTAATTTTAGTGTTGCACGTGAACACATGATTTATCACTTTACACCCTTTCTAAAAAATTCAATAACTTGTCTATTTCAATATGAACATTTTTTTTTGACTCATATTATAAGCGAATTGAGTGAGTATAAATGATCTTAAAATTAAAAAAAATAAGATGTTGAATGTCCCTTTTTTTATTGTAAATCATCTTGAAATTGATCAAATATAAAATATGCATATTGTTCAACACTTTATTTACATATATAGGTATTTTACAAAAAAATGAGTCTTCTTTATTTTCTATCATTGCATTACAATAACCTTTCTTCTTCATTATTTTGATAAACTATTTCATGGACAATAATGTTTATACCTACCATTTCTATTTAATATATAATAAACTTACATTTTTCCCAATGTTACATAAAGTATGCATATTATTTACTATATCATGAATTAAATTATTTTCATGTTCCAATGGCCATACTAAAAATAAATGGCATGCATCCATTGGAATAAATTAACACATGAGGTTGCACATGGACTTGTGTTGTATCTATTTAAATCCTTTCTCACTAATTAATTGATTGGTATAATTGAATATACATGTTCTTTTATACCCATAGTATAAGCTACTTGATTGGGTAGAGATGATCCTCAAATCAAATAAATATGATGTGCAATGTAATTTTTTTGTGGTAAACCACATGTAAATTGAGCAGGAATAATATCTTCTTATTATTTCAACACTTATGTGCTTCTATTAGTATGTTCACAATTTTTTTATCTTTTTTTACAATTAGTGCATTAAAAAAAATGTATCTTAATGTCTTATATAAATTATCTCACTAAAATCATTTTCTATACCTACTATTTTTATCTAACATGTAATAAAACTATGTTTGTACCACTCTTCAAATAAAGTATTATTATTATTATTTACTCCATGAAATTTTTATTTCATGTATATTTACAATGGTTTACCCCAGAATAAATGTCATGCATCCATTGGGATATGATTGATTTTGTCAGATCTTTGGCCAATAGGAAGTCAAGACACAAGGTCTAGCTGGATATATTATCCGTTAGTAAATATTTATTTCTCCATTTTTTTTAAAAATCAAGAGGACTATATTATTTCCCTATCAAGAAGACAATAGCTTATAGGGAAAATGGTATTCTCTCAAAAAATGAACTCTAGGCATGGACATAGATAAGGGAAGTTTTAATGAAAGACAAATATAGGTTAACATTCTAGGTCCTCTAATGGAATTCTAGGAGGAGGGGGATTTGATTTGTATTGCTAATTAACATGGTAAATTAGTTTCCCTTGATCCAATTATGAAATTGAAGATAAGATTAATTTATGATCATCTTTGTGATAAAGTTATCATGAATAAATATCTCCCAAAATTTATCAAGTTAATATCTACATTGGGGGAATGAATCCAATGGACAGTCTTTAAGACTCTACATTTCCATTTGTGCAAAAGATTTTCATAAAAGGAAAATACATTCGCTCTCAATAAGAAAATTCCACCATATTTGAGGAGTAATAAGTTCTATATTTTCTTAATGATTCTCAGTTGGAGGTAGTGAGTATCCAATATCTAAAGAAAGGGGAAGAGCCAATCAAGTAACTTGAAAGAGAGTTGAAGTCAACAATACCACATGATTTATAGGGGAATGATGCAAGGAGTATAGTTTAATTCATGCCGTAATGTGAGGGTACCTATAGAATTTAGGAATAACAAACAAAAATTATAACTAAAGGATTAACTTAATGTGAGGGCACATTTAGCTTGAGACAAAATGAGGAAATTAAAGTTTACATTGACCTAGATGAATAAAATTAATTTAATGATGTTGATGGAGGCAATTATAACTCTTTAGAATTATGATAATATAAATCCTAGGAGGACGATGGAATCTTAAAGATATCATTGAGTAATAATGTCGAGTAATATGATGGATTTGAAGCTAAAAGAACAAGGAACGTTCATCAAGAGAAACATGATGAAAATCAAAATATTCCTATATAGTCAAATGTGGGGAAATTGAAGATCATGTGATTTTGGAAATAATCCATGTACATGAAATATGCTCAAAAAGTGCTAATTACCTTAAAGGAAAATTCATTTGAAGAGGATAGATTTAGTGGAGATGGTTGGATTTTTATGCTTGGTGGGAAATACAAACCCACAATGTCACTTTAGACATACAATAGAGTGACTAGAAGCACTTCCAAACCCAATTTAAATTAGATTAGTATTATAGATGAATTATTGTCATGTCTCTATTTCAAGTTGGTCTTTTGGGTTTTGGATATATGTTTACTAAATATTTGTGGTGGTTATTTCTATAATTGATGTGTAAGGATGTTTTAAGTTTGTTGCCTCAATAGTTGTTTTGATGATTGTCTAATTGTTCAATCTAGTAAGTATTATTTTGTTTGTATTTGGTGTATGTTTAATATACTAAAGCATTTGTAACATGTTGTGGGACCTGCTAGCACCCTCATAATTGGTTCATATCTCTAGCTAAAAAGTGTTTACCCTTTATATAAAAAGAAAAAAAAAGTATCACATATATTTCATCCCTATAGGTTTTTACTATATAAAACTTGATTTAACACATTATATCTACAATAAATTCATTCATTTTATTAAACAATAAAATTCAATAAGACTAAGAATGGTTTTCACATTATAGTCCTAGTTTTGATATCATTTATTTAAAAACCATATTTTCACAACCACCACCATCACTAATTACTTTACTTATTTTACCTCTTGAAGAACACATTTTTTATAAATATTTATACACATCTATGAATCATCATTTACTTTAATATACACCTATTATTTACTTGGATCTATAATTATTATCCTCATAATGATATTGTCTGTTAGGTCTCCTTTTGTAACTTTTGTGCTTTGTTCTTCTATTTCACCCTCAACAAACAATATTTCTGACTAATCTATTTACCTCATTTCATGTTCATGATAGTGTTTAGACTTAAATAATTTTTAAAATATTGAAAAATAAATTCAATAAAGATAAGAAAGAAATGGAATATACAAAAAGGGAATAAACATATTCTTATTGTTTCTATGAGCATATGGATAACATTATAGTGAAGACTCGTAAGGTGATTGGTCTAATGAATAATTTTAGTGTAAATGAAAGGGTCAAAAATTTGAATACCATGTAAATTGTCATGAAATGGAAATCCCTTGAATAAAATCCACCTATAAATATTGAATAACAAATAGCAATGAAGAAATTTGAACAAGATTGTAATAGAAGGCAAGCATAAAAAAATAAAAAAAGATTCTCAAGAACATTTTAGAGAGAGGATTGAAAAAACATTGTTTTAATTCACTCAAAGAATGAAATAAGTCAATTTAGGATGTGTAAATATTGATAAATAAATTATGAGCAGGAGAGCAATCAGATGGAAAAAATATGATATGTGAAACTCCAAATCGAAAAGCTTCTTTGCCAAGAAAATCTTAATATTTTACATTCTGTAAAAACAAATACTTGTAAATAAAGCATTAACACTTAAAAAATAAATATATCATGAAATGAAATTCATATCAATTCCAAAAAAATAGTATTATATTAGATTTCCCATTCATGGAACATTAAATCTCTTTTTGCATTTGATTATTCTATATCCATAGCTTTATTGCAAATCTAAACATTAGATGTAGGATGTGAATCTACTTAAATATCTGGTTCATCTTCATTATTCATTTCTAACACATTTTAAAGTATGCAATATTGAACAATAACATTGGCACTGTATCGAAAGCTAGACCCACATATTGAAAAAGTGTCCCTCTTATTTTGACTAAGCCAACTGCATTATGCCATCTAGATAAGTATTTTGTCAAATAAAGTATGTAATGGAAATAAATTGCTTCTGAATATATTAAATAAGTATGGGATATTGGGATATTGCAATTATTTTTAAATAGATAATGTTTCCTTCAATGCAAAATGTTTGACTAATAAGATGTCTCTGAAGAAAAAGAGTATGTTAATTCTTCTATAAACAAATATAGTTAAAATAAATCCATATTAAATTACAAAGATTATTGTTTGCAATCAAAATGAATATTTATAATTATTGATTATTGAATTCAATTAAAAAAATTAGTGGTGATTTCAAAGTCAAAAGCCGTTATGATTAAATATTGTTGAAAACTACACTAAGAGTTGGAATTCAGAAATATCAATTTTAATTAGGCTGGAGGCATTATATTATCAAGAACAGAGGGAATATTTGTATCAATGTTTTGGTGTATGCTACCCAATTTCCTGTGCCAGTTTTCAAGGCCATATGCCAATTTAATCAGTAGGAATTCAACTACCCTTTTCTTAGACTGCAATACGTGTTAGGCGATGCTACTCGATAGGCATTGTGTGCCAAGCTCAACAGACGTTTATGGTGTGGAACTACGTCATTAAATTGGTAGGCAGAGATGGTAACATGGTGGCTATCCTACTGTGCAGTTTGAATTACATGTGGAGTCGAAATACCTCCATAGTCAAGCACCTGCAATCTGGTTAGAACTACTATACATGTATTGATTTTATACTTTGTTAAATGGAACTTGATTTACGAGGTTTATCAATTGCTTTACCCAAAGCAGACCGTGTCTCCACCTCAGTGGAATTTCCCCTTCTTCGCTTGCCTCTGAAGAAACAAAGAATTTTACAGCAACGATCTTTAAGTCTGTAATTTTCTTTCAATCGTCTTAATTCTTGATAATTTTAAGGATTGGGAACCAATGATTTGATCCTCAATATTTTTAAACGTGTTGACTTCTCCTGAGTGTAAGCAGATTTGAAAACATCCCTTATTCTTTTTAATGTTTGGGCTTTACAGCTGTGGATAATGTTCGTCAGTATGTGCAGATTTAGAAATTTAGACGCAAGAAATATAATTAAATTGCATTGATTGTTGATAATTTTTATTGTAGGGAGATGATAATTTCTGATGCTCAGATGATAAATTTCTTTAGTGTTTGTAAATATGGTTAAATTACTTTAGTTTGTACGGATTTCGAAATAATATTGACTTAATTATATGTATTTTTTGGGTTGAAAATTGATAATTTGATCCACTTGACAAATTTATTTATTATATGTAACCGTGGTTAAATTTAAACTGTGGTTGGACTTTTTTGTCAATTTTGTTGGGTTATTTAACTATAAAAATTCAGGATCTATGGAAACCATGGCTTAGGGTATATCCTAATTAGATATAAGTTCATTATAATTATTTTCTTTCCTGTCACTAGAGGCATGCAGTAACTTGCCCATATATTTTTTACAAAAATAGCTCAACTTACCGTATTTTTCTTCTTTTGGTGCTGTAATATTATACAGTCTATTCAATAAAAGTTTCTTTGAAGCAATCTTCTCTCTCAATTTTTAGATTGTTTAGTCTAATTTTAGAAAGATTGTTAAATTTACATCCACCTTTGTTTTTTTTAAATGAGTGTATTTACCACCCATTTCTTCCCTTTTAAAATGCCTGCATGTTGAGTATTTATATTTGTAGAAGATACATGAGTGAGTTGGACAGATTTGGAATTTTAGGTACTGTACATTATAAAATCACCTTAATTCTATGTAACTTCTTTTTTTTAGAGTTGGGAATGACCAATCTGATCACTGCATACCAAATTTGAAATTTTTTCTTTATTTTCGACCATGGTTGAATTTGTATTTCAATTAGACATTGTTTGCCAGTTTTTAATGTTTAAACAGTAAGTAGTGCAAATTTTCTCTTTGGATTTGTTAGTGCCCAAATCTACTTGAGCAATTTGTGGTTTTTCTCGAGAGATGAGTATCTAAAAGTCTAGCTATTGTTGCCCTCTGAAAGAACTTCACAAGAAATATTCATTCGTAAAACAAACCCACTTTTTCAATCATTTTGTGAAAACCCCTTCAAATTTGGTTTGACTAATTATTATCATTTCCATGCCTTTATGCATACTTTAATTCCAGGTTCAATGGTGGAGTCGAACCAGGAAGAGTAAAAAGGTGACTGAGTATTAAAAAATACGAAGTCTAACATTCCCCCAGTAAGAGAATGGAGTTTCGGAGCTTCAGCTGTGGAATACAACATTGAATTGCAGCTTGAATTTACAAATTGGCAAATGCATGTGAAACACCGAAGCCCCCAGCTCGTTACATGCAAATTTGCATTTTATAAATGGAGTTCCAATGCCTGGGATGTGTCATCAAAAGAATATTCGAGGATGTATTAAATCCTACGTAAAGTCTTATGATAAATAAGATGCAGAGGTCCACGGTCTAAAAGCAAAGTGAATATTTCAATAGGCGAAGCCCACACTAAAGTTTTGAAGTCAAAGGTCAAATCACTAGCGAACTTCCAAAAAGCATCGACTTGATAAACAATCTTAGACATCTAGGGGAGACATAACATTACATCACAACTTTTATCATGGAATTTGTAAATTACACTCAACGGTCCACAGCCCACTATACCTGCCAATAAAGAGATGATAGAAAAGCAAAGTGGAGATTCACAAAGGAAAAGCAAGTTCGAAGATCAAGAATTGAATTGCGAAATCAACATTTCAAAAAGGCATCAACATAATAATCACCTACAGAGATGCAGATAAAGTCTTCAGTACTTTACTTTTGCATAAGTACTAATGTCCATGTCAGGTCTGAAATTTCACAGCATGCCATAGTGCAAACAAGGTTTAAGAAAACCCACGATAGGGCATAAAGGTGTATGCGTCATCGTTTTGTGTTTCGGTGACCTCAAATCGATAAGGAAATGATGCCAAAAGTTTAAAATTGTAATAGAATGTATTTACATTATTGTCTTCCAAAATTATTAGTAAATCTGGAAATATTCCTGCATCTTTTGCTTCCATTTGGTTACAGCCTAGATAATTTTATCATTCAAAGACTTCACGATCGGGGGAATATGGAAAGGGCGTTCATATGCTCGGTGAGTCAGAGAACTAAATAATAGAAGAGATGATGCTGAGAAATTATTTCTGGGCAAAGTTACTGAACGGAAGACATATAGAAAAACCGGGTGCTACAGGACAATTGCAGAGAACGAGAAGAAAGGTACAATATTCCGAAATAACACCTTCATAATCAGTATCTGATCCCAATGAATTACAGGCAAGAAAAAAGCAAAGGTAAGTTAGTGAAATAGTTTATCTAATCTCCATAACCTCTTGGCATAAAGATAAAAGAAAGTTATTGGCAAGTGGAAAAGAAACAAAGGAAAAATTCATCATCAATGAACACATTATGCAAGGACCTCTGAAAAAAAATCTTTTGAAGCTTTTCAAATATCGGGATGCTGGGCAGTTCTTAACATTATTGACAAAATTACTATACATTTTCCTCCGTTTCCTTATAGTTATGCAGGAATGGTTCTGGATCTGTTGGCATGCATACACGGTATGTTTAGGGTCACTACTTTGGATATTTTCCTACGGAGGGCAGGTTGTATTCCTAATATTTTCAACACAATTGCCCCATTTCTATCAAAACTTCTTGCACACAAGGATGTTGTAATCCCTCTGTCAATTTTAGTTGAAAAGGATGACGAGTTTTCCATGATTTTCCTTCTTATTCTATATATTCACTACATCCTAATGAATTGCACAAAGTAGATCATGAATCAAAGCTTAGGGTAAGAGATGGCATTGACAAGGTACTATAGTGGACTAGAAAAGGAGTATCTTTTGCTGATTGTGCAATGGACCTTGTTTGCAATGTAAGAAATCTTAGATACAGCAAAAACTTGTTGGTTCTGCTTCCTAAAAGTCGAGAAATTTCCATACTGGAATCTTTTTTTAGAGAATGCAACATTTAATGAATAGGTAGAGATGAGGAAAATATATGCACTTTTGCAAATGTCCATGAGAAGTCCGCATGTCTGCAGGAAATGTAAATGTGCACACAGGTTCCGAAATTCCTTCAAGGTGTACGTGAAGTCCGAAAGCCAGCCAAGTCAAAATGGAGGTAAAATATGCCACGTGTCAACATTGAGTTTAGCATTGACATTCCAAGCAAAATGGCAAAAAGTAGGTGAAAGATAAGTGTCGTTTCCAAAGAAGACGATGTGGGTGAAAGATTTTCATTGAAAGAAAATGAATATGCAAAATATTCAATGAGAAGATAATAAAATTTGAGGTTTGAATCTCAATCATAACTAAACAAGGCGATTCTCAATTCCGTGGAAAATTGCAAGTTTGACATGAAACCGAATGTTTTTTTTTAAATATAAATATGTCTATGGACTAGTCCAATGAACAAAATGGTTTGCTCGAATAGCCTCACTTATGATGATATGATGATAAAGTAGTGGTTTAAAGTGTTGGAAAACATTATATTTAGAGTTTGGGCAAAGATGCAAAAAAATAAGAATGCAATATGAGAAGCATAAACTTAATGAAAATAAAACATTGGCTTATAAAAGGTTGAGAAAAGAGGAAAATGGTAACCGGATCTTTAGTTGGTAGATTATCTTCAGTTTTGGTGGGTAAAACATTAGTTGAAAATAAGAAAAAAGTGTTGCACATAAAGACAAAGTATATTTGAACTTAGGAGGAATATTTTCCCTCAAGCTCAAATACCACAAACTTTCAATTGGTCAGAATCAACATCTCATCATGACATGGATAACCGAGTTAGCAAAATGATTACCTTGTACAGCGTAAGCTTCCAGGTGTATTCAAAGGCATTTTCTAGGTGAGCATTTTTCAAGAATATTCTAGGTGAGAATTTTTTTTATAATTAATGAGGGTTTCTCCTATTTTTGGTGGTTTGATTTTAGATGTTTTTTCAACTTTAAAATATCTCCTCTTTATAGAGGATTTATTATTTTCAAATATATATAGAGACATATAACTGATCTCAGATTTGCTAATTATTGTATAGGTGTGATACATATACATATATACATATAATATATATATATATATATATATATATATATATATATATATACATACATACATACATACATACATACATACATACATACATATATATATATATATATATATATATATATATGTATATATATATGTATATGTATGTATGTATATATATATTTATATATATATACACACACACACACACACATATATATATATATATATCATGGTCAAATTATGCAGAGATCAAATAAGGAATTAATATCCCAATGTTAACTTATATCTTAACTAGATTTATTATAAATTATTGTATGTGATTAATCCACACAATCAATATCATTTTGATTCCTTGATTTACATAGATAACTTGGATATACAAATTAATATATGGATGTTATTTTAGTGGGAATTACTTACATGTTTATACTATGTTTCTTAATTGCCTATCATGTATATCTGGTTTGAATTCCTAAATCAGTATAATCTTTGATAGGATTATATAGTTAATTAGATATATATTATGTTGTTTAAGCATGAAAACTAAGATTAATAGATACCTTTGGCTTATCACCTTATCTATATGGAAAAGTCATTTATATATATCCATATGGATGTCGTAGTCATTTTTAGCAATGCATAAACTATTGAAATTTATGGTATCTAGTTCATGCAAAAAAACAAATCAGAATCCTTCCTTTTAAGATGATGTTTATACATACATGGTTGCATGGTGTGTGTGTGTGTGTGTGTGTGTGCGTGCGTACGCTGCTAAGGTGATAACACCTGTACAATCATTAGCAAATCTGAGATCAGTTATATGTCTCCATTATTTCAAAGCAAATCCACCATGATTTTCACCATTGTTATCCATTCTAGATATTGATGTATGTATATTTACTTTTAAGTTAATGGAAACCATCTATGATTTTTTCTCTTTCTTGTCAATGAAGTGCAATAGCACATTATTCATGCATTGATAATTTGGTATTAGGTTTTATGTCTCTTAATGGTACTCATTCAAGGCATGAACTTTGATTATAAATTTCATTCAATATTGTCATCTGTGAATGTTTTATTGATAATATTTTAAGGATACCCTATATTTATGGAGTTGATAGGAGAAGTTAATTGCAACTATAGTTTACAATAGGTGTTTTGGAGGTTTTACGGGCCATTTAAATGTTTAAATTGCATTGGTAACAATCAATGTAAATCATTATTTATAGTTATCTTCATATTTTTTATTTGTCTTTTACATACTAGAATAAATTATAGCATGACTATTTAAGGAATTCCCAATGTTGAAAGCCACCACAATTCTTTTAAATATACCTAGCTCATCCTACATGTCCTACCCCTACAAATAATATATAATTTGAATGTTCTTAGTGATATTTGATTGCAGATGGATAAGTATTTTCAATCAAAAAATGTGTTTGTGATTGATCCTTGAAGGTTAGCATTGTAATTCTACATTTAGCCCTTAGTTGTCAAAATTTTCTTTAAAAATGAAGATTAAAATCACATTTCCATTTGTCTTTAGTAGCATTTGTCTAATTTAAATTATTTTTCTCGATTTGTGTGACAACTCTGCTTGAGTGAATTGAGAAAGTTTGGTTATGATTTGATTAGATTTATATGTGTGCCATTAATCCCCTAAAGATTGAACTATAGTATCACTCCTTATTACCCAGCTACCCTATAGGTCCTCTTACCTTGGTTCAAGTAGAGATTAAAATAATAGGAAACTAACCATACCCTTTGTCAATGTTTTCAAGTCATTATCTACATTCACTCCATCTATATTTTAAACCATTCCCTGACTATAATGACATAATTAAGGTTTATGACTTATGTTTGTCATCTTTTCAAGTGTACAAGGTTAAATTCTAGATGCGTATAGCTAGAACCAACAAGTAGATTAACACCATGGAATTGAAAGGCTATGTTGGGCCATCAATGTAGATTGATGCCATTTTTAGGGAACTAAAAGACTAATTTTGGCCATCAATGTAGATTGGCATCATTTACATGGAATTAAAAGGCTAATTTGGATTTTCAACACATATTGGTTCTATTGATGTGGAATTGAAAGGCAACTTTGGGCTACCAATGTAGGTTAGTGCCATTGTTGGGGATTCTCCCCAATAATTACAAGAAGATATAATTTTAGAATGTATCATTATATGTTTGTGATTTCTTCTATTCTGTGAGATTTACTCTAGTAGTTATTCCAATGTTTTATCTATTTTTAAAAGATCAGTGCCCATTTTAATTCATTGTGTTTTGAGTGTTCTTTTATTTTTAAAACTAGAGGGACTGATATATTCTTTAAAAGGTGATGCACCAAAGTAGCTTGTCTTTTCGTTAAGTTTTCATCATAAAAGGAGACATATTTGGATGCCAATTGAAGGATAAAGTTATGGAGGAAAGGAGTGTCTAAACCACCATAACTCTAGTACAACTAAAATTCTCTTTATTGAAATTTTTTTTGTTGAAGATTATAATAGTTCTCTTGATAACCCAAATTATTATAGTCCTATTTATTACCCTTGACCTTTTATAAAAGATGAATCTCCTCCTATGTTTGATTCCCTAAATCCACCTCTCACCCCCTCATAGCCATGTATCATCTGGTGTTGAATCTACCACAAAGCCAACAATGAGGAATAGAGATCAAGATGAAAATGAACATCATGCTTTCAAGATTCCTAGGTTTAGACCAGTCAAATTTGATTAAATAGAGGGTTAAACCGATGAATTTTCAAATGAGGTAAGGAATCGACTCCCTAAATTTCATAGGAATAATGCAGTGACTGGAGAACAATATTTGAGGGATTTTCACATTATTATTAAAGACTATGAGATTGAATATGAGGATGTTTATAATAAACCTTTTTTTCACACACTAGTATAAGACACACGTGCATGGTTATAATCTCTTCCCCATGGATGTAGAGATTTATTAGAAGAAATGAATAATTCTTTTAAAATTAAATATGGTGATAGAATTGATCCTAGGTTTCTTCTTGAAAAAATTAAAAACATAAAGAAAAACCTAAATGAATGTGTGTAGGACTTAAATAAAAGTTTTAAATATACTATGATGAGGTTTCTTGATATTGTCAGGCAAAGTGATGCTACTTTTTTGGTGAAATATTGTGATGCATTTGAAAAAAAGGTTGCATACTACTTGAGAGATAAGGCTCCCATAAATTTGAGATTGACATTCAACATGGCCATTCAGATTTAAAATGATATAAAGGTTATGGGGAAGCCTTTCAACAAAAGTACTAATGTAAATTCCAAAAATCTTGAGAATTTTTAGTCTAATAAGACTGCAAACCTTGAGGAATGTTTAAAAACCTTAGATATTGCTATCAAGGAAATGTCACACAAGGTGGCCAAATATGAGAAGGGGATTCTTCATAGATCTTATAGTTAGGAGAGAGATTAAAACTAGAATAAATCACAAAGTATATCCTATTTCAATAATATATTTAATGATAGAGGAGAGCAACTTACATGATATGAGATAAATGATATAAATTAGAATAAAGGAGTTGGGAAGAAGGTTATTGATCCATTAAATGCCTAGGATAATGTTGTAGAGTGTGATATTGATATTGATTGGTATTGATTGGTATGATACTACTAAAATAATTGATGAAGATGGATATGGACTTGAGACTGCATTTGAAAATGATTAGATTATCATTCTTGATTGTCAAATTGTTTGAAGTGTCTACCTCCAAAAAATTACTAAGTGATACTACCATTGATCAATTTTGTAGTGCAGTGAAAGTGGTATGTATCCCAACTCTTGAATTTGTTTATGAAATATACAAGACAGAAGCATATGAGTTACCCAATCATGATTTTGAATTTTTAATATCTATGATAATTCAAAAATATGATGGGAAAACTCCTTAAATTGAGGATAGGCAACTATTAATTAATGTTGTAGTCGGCCAAGGGAAATAATACAATCTAAGAATCAAGAAACAAGGTGATTTTCCTCAAGAGACTACACCTACAGACCGAAGGGTAGGGGATAAACATAAAAATGATAATAAAACCAAAGAAGTCCCTAGTTTTTTCAAACTAGCACCTACTTCCCAAACTATCAAACAAAAATGTGCTCCAAACAAGAATAGATAACCTTCGTTATCTAGTAATCATAAGGGCAAAAATGATCTAAGAAACCTACCATTGAAAAATATTTTTATAAATGCTATCTCATCCCATCTTGTTCCCCCTTTAACTTTAAATGACTATATTCCTACTAAAATTGTTTTCACCCTTCTCCCAAATAGTCCCCTTCCTCAGTATAATGTGTGTAATATCGACCACATATTGAGTCAATTAAAAATAATTGTCCCACTTGTTGAGATGCAAAGAATACCATAACATCGGAGGGAATTTGAGTATTTGGAGTTTAATGAGAATATAACTGCAAATGAGATTAGTTCAAACCCAACAACCCTATATGATAATCAAGAGTCAGATAAGGTTATTGAACTATCCCTAGAGTTTTTTTTGGGAACTACATTTGTAGAAAGTATGTTGGACATTGACCCTTTATATACTACCTTGTTGATTAATGGTTTTATTGTTCACAAATGGATGTTTGAATCAAGAGATTTTTTCAATGTGTTTCCCCTAAATGTCCTTAATTAACTTGAAGTAAAAACATCATCTATTTTTGGCAACTTATATGCAATGGAATCAAGAGAAGTACATGTTCTTAGACTAGTTAAAGGATTGGTAGTCTAATTGGTTGTTCATCTAGGTAAAATTTTGAAGATGGATGTGGCAGTTGTGGATTATCTTCCCAATTGGGGGATGGTATTACTAATAAAATGGGCTATCAACATGCGTGGAATTATTCAGATGGATATTTCTTATGAAAGCATTCCTTTGGAGGGTAAGATGGTGAAACATTATAGAGACCCTATAATGTTATATGTGCTTGAAGATCCAAGATGTGCTCTAAATGAGGTTTTGTATATTGATGTGTAGTTGGGTAATATTTTTTGGAACATAGACTCTATTGAATAATATATTTTTCTTAGTGTTTCATCTAAAAAATAAAGTGATGATGTTTGGATAATGTGTTTTGATGGGGATTGATCGAATCTTAGAAATAGAGTTGGGTTTGTATTTTATCCCCCCAATAAAAAATGTTTTAGATTTTATTTCAAGTTATATTTTGAGTCAATAACAACATTGTAGACTATGCTGCACTCTTACATGGTTTGAGGATCAGTAGATAACATGGAGTTACAAGTCTTAATGTAAACCGTGATTTTGATTTAATGGTTAAGTAGGTATAAAATACTTATGTCACTAAAAATAAAAGGTTAAAACAATATAGAAATGTCGTATGGGATTTTCCATAGTTATTTTATGTTTTCTATATTTATTATCATGCTATAAGTTTCAATATGGAAGATGATACACTTGAAAGGTTGGGTGCTCAATTTCAAAGTGAAAATATGAACACTCACTATTAGTATCAAGTGGAAAGTGTTTGATTATGATGATAAAATCAAAAGGCTTCTCAATTATGAAATGGAATTTCAAGATAGGATCATAGGCTTGGAATCCATATTCTAGATCTTTGATGGGAAATGAACCTTGTTTTGGAAAGATATCACTCAAATTAAGACAAACACTATCCCAAAAGGATTGGTAAGTTTAGAGGAATTTTTTAATAGAGTAAACAGAATAAAAAGTAGATATCTCTTTATATAAAAATATGTGATTGAATGCAATTTGGGATCTAAAGAAAATTTAGGAATGGTCTAGCTTTGTAATCACTTGATTACAGATGAGAAGCAAGCCTGTATGCAATTATTAAATAAGTACCAAGATTGATTGGCTTGGTCTTATTAAAAACTAAAAGCATATAGAGAGGATAAATTTCAACATATCATCCCATTAAATCCTTATATCAAACCTTTAAAGAATAGGAAAAGATGTAAGAATAGTTAAAACAGCTAAGGGAAGATGGGATTATTCAGTCGAGCAAGTATTCATCATGGTTGGAAAACTTAATCCATATAAGAAAAAAGAATGGTGGAATCCGCTTGTGTGTAGATTTTATAAATTTTAATAAAGCTTATCCAAAGGATAATTAAATATTACCTAATATGGATAACCTATTTCAATGTGTTATAGGGTCATATATGTTGTCCATATTAGATGGTTTCTCAGCTTATAACCAAGTTGCGCTAAAAGAATCTGAGAGACCCAAGACTACATTTACAATGCCTTGGGACACTTATGTCTACATAAAAATGTATTTTGGGTTAATAAATTCTGGTGAAATTTTTTAGAGATATATGGATGCCAATTTTAAAGGTGTAACTAACAAGTTTATTACTATGTATTATGATGACATTATAGTGTACTCCAAAAATAGAAAGAACATTTGGAGCATCTATAAAAAGTGTTCCATAGATGCAAATAATATGGTATTTAACATTATATAAAGAAATGCCACTTTGGATTATAAAAGGCTAAGTTTTTGGTATACATAATATCTAAGGATGGTTTCATGATTGATCTATATAGAGTGGAAGGCATTGACAAAGTACCTACCACACAATCCAAGAAGGGAATGCAATCCTTCTTTGGAAAAATAAAATATATAAAAAGGTTTGTGTCTAAATTTATAGAGATCACTCTACTTATTAATTACATGTTAAATAAAAACCAAACCATCAAGTGGGAGGATTAGGCCATAAAATATTTCAATGACATCAAAGGAGCCTTGAAGTCTACCCTTATTTTGGCAAGTCTTGATTACACTAGCGAGTTTCAAATACTCTCTTTTGCATCACATATTATATCTATTATTATGTTGAAAAAAAATGAGGATGGTCATGAATAACCCATAGCTCTTTTAGTAAAGTTATGCAGGGATGTGAACTAAACTATACTATCATGGAAAAACCAACTTTACCATTTTGAATGTTTTTAAAATGTTCAGACCTTATATTATAGGTTCAAATACTATTATATACATCTTGAATGTAATGGTTAAGGACATATTAATTTAGATTGAAATATGAAGAAAGATGTGCAGGTGGGTAAACAAGTTGAAAAATTATGACATGTAGATTAAAACTACCTATTTGGTGAAACGGATGGGCCTAGCCAAGTTTACAACTGAGACCAATTTGGAAGATGTAAAGGTAAGCACAAATATTTTTAATATTAATGATTTTTTAAGTAGAATTAACATGTATCCATGGTATAAGGAAATTGTTTATTACTTACAAATTTTTAATTACCCCCTTATCTTGGATAAGAATCAAAGGATAAATATTAAGATTGTATCTCAAAAGTATCTCTTGATAAAAAATGGATTATCATAGAAGAGTCTATATGGGGTTCTCATAAGATGCCTAGTAGAATAAGAAAATATTGATTTAATTGAAGATTTTCATAGTGAAGTATATGGTGGTCACTTTGCACCTAAAGCCACAACTCATAAGAGTCTGAGAGCTATCTATTGGTGCTTGTCACTATTTAAGGATGTCACACAAAAATTAATAAAATGTGATAAATGTTAGTGCTTTGATAATAGGTTGAAGGCTTCTAGTTATATCCCCTTACAACTTGTATATATTGAAGTCCCATTTAGACAATGGGGGATGGATTTTATTGGGGAGATCATTGACGCATCAAGTTCTATTCATATGTGGATAATGGTTGCATCTAACTACTTAACAACATGGGTTGAGGTATTACCTAAAAAAAAGGCCAGACATTAGGTAGCCATGGACTTTCTATTAAATCATATTATTTTTAAATATGGTTTTCTTGTCAAGACAATTGATAATAATTCCATGAGATTCAAAGCTAAATGTTTGGTGGCATTATGTAAACATATGGTATCACATTAAATGATGATTCCAATTATAACCCTCAAGGGAATTGGAAAAGAGAATCCAATAATAAGAACATGCACAAAATCATTAGGACTTTGGAAGCTAATAAGAAATTATATTATAAATTTTATTTATGGGTTGATAGGGTCACACCTAAGAGAGAGATATGTAATATCCATTTTGAGATAGTTTATGGAGCTCAGTCTATTTTAACTATGAAATTATAGTTTTCACCCTATAAATTCATGTAACATCTAGAAAAAGATGATAAAGTTAACCACTATGAAATTAAAAACAACCATATTATTGAGCTTGATGAAATTAGAAGACAATCTCATGAAAGACACATAAATTTAAAGGAGAGAATCAAAGGAATATTTAATTAAAAGGTCAGTCTGAGAAATTTTCAAATAGGATATCTAGTTTTACTTTGGGACAATAGATATAAGGATAAATATAAACATGGAAATTTTGATGTCTTATAGATGGTGCCTTATTCCATTGACTACAAATACATTCTTATTAAGAGATTTGTATGGTGAAATACTATAACTATGATTTAATGGCAGACATCTAAAACACTTCATTGACTGAGTCCATGTTTATGTAAAGTAGTGTACAATGTATAGTTTTTTTTTTTATTACCCCTCTATGTTGGGAATTTTTTATAAATTTAATTTTTTTGTTGGGTGCTTGTTCCTAGATATTTATGATCTATTTGTTTTAGTTTCCTCTCATTTTGTTGAGTTTCTAATATGTTCATATTAATAAATTATCACAATTTTTTACTCCATGGCATAAAGGATAGGCCCCAAGTCCTAATTTCTATGGTTATTCATACACATACAATGGGTGTACATCCTTGTTTGAAATCCAATTTTATGCCCTAAATATACATAAGTAATTTGTGCCTTTTCCCAAGAGATGAGTATATAAAATTCTAACTATTATTTCCCTCTAAAATAACTCCACAATAAATATTAATCTGAAACATAAACCTACTTATGCAATCATGTTGTAAAAACCTCCTAAAATTTAGTTTGAATAATGAGTAACATTTTCATGTTTTTATGCATACTTTAATTGTATTGTCCATAGTGGAATCGAATTGGGAAGAGTAAAGATATGACTCAGTATTAAAAATGTGAAGTTTAGCATTCCCCTTGCATGAGAATGGAGTATTAGAGCTTCAGGAAGGTAATATAATGTTGCATTATAGTTTTAATTTATAAATTTGAAATGCAAACGAAACATAGAATCCCATACTTGGTTACCTAGAAATTTGCATTTTGTAAATAGAGGTCTAATGCTTAGGATATGTCATCAAAGAAGAGCGATGGATGTTTTAAAACCAGTGTTAATTCTTATGATAAAGATCATGCAAAGGTCCTTGGTCTAAAATCAAAGAATAAATTTCAAAAGGAGAATCCCAAGCTAAATTTTTGAAGTCAAGTCCATGAGGAGGTCAAAGGTCAAATCACTAGGCAACTTTCAAAAATCATCAAATTGATAACCAATTTTGGAGATCTGGGGGGGAAGTGAAGATAACATTACATCAAAGAATTTATGATACAATTTTCAAATTGTACTTCATAGTCCAAACATCTCTATACAAACCAAAGAAGAGATCGAAGGAAAATCATAGGAGAGATTCACAATGGAAAACGAAAATGGAGATTGATAAAGGAAAATCAAGTTCATAGATCCATGGTAGAATTGCAAAAGAAACAATTTATAAATGTTTTCACTTAATAATCACCTTTAGAAAAGTAGAGAAAGCCTACAGTCTCGAAATTTTGCATAAGTGTAAATGTACACATTGGGTCCAAAATGTCATAGCATGCCAAAGTGAAACCAAGGTTAAAAAAAAACCACATAGGGAAGAAAGGTGCACATGTCATCATTTTATGTAGCAATGACCTGAAAGTGATAAAGAAATGTTGCCAAATATTTCAAGTTGTAACATAACATTTTTTCATCATTGTCTTTCAAAATTATTAGCAAAGTATGAAAGGTTCCTACGTCTATTGATTCCACTTATATCCATCCTACATAATCCTATCATTTAAAGATTTTTATGACTGATGAGTTAACGGACTAGATAAAATGAATGAAATATTCTTAACAATTCTTTCTTGGTGAATCTATTGAAAGAAATACATATAGAAAAACATGGTGCTATGGGTAGTTTTAAAGAGTGAGAAGAAAGGTGCAATATTTTGAAATATCACCATAAAAATGACTATCTGATCCCAATGAATTAGATGCATGAAAAAATCAAAGGTGAGTGATTCAAATAGTTGATACAATGTACATAGCTTCTTAGATTACATATAAAAAGAAGTTATTGGAAAATAGAAAATGAAAAAAGGATAAATTCAACATCAATGAGCACATTTTGCAATCACCTCTGAAAAAAACTCTTTTCAATATTTTCAAAGATGGGGATCCCTATAAGTTCTTAAAACTTATTAAAAAAATGACTATACATTTTCCTCAATTTTTTTTATAATTATATAGGAATGGTTTTCGATATTTTGGCACAAATACATGGTATGTTTAGGGTCATTGATTTGGATATTATCATATAGAGGGCAGGTTGTATTCCTAATATTTTCAATAAAATTTCAACCTTTCTATCGAAACTTATTGCACAGAAGGATGTTAATCCCTTTATCATTTTTGGCAAAGAAACATGATATGTTTTCGACGCCTTTCCTTATCATTCTTTATGATTCTATATATTCACTACATCTTAATAAATTTCACAAAGGAAAGGATGAATCAAATATTAAAGTAATAGATGGGATTGAATAAGAACTACAGAGGAATAAAATGGAGTATCTTTTGTTGATATGTAGTGAACCTTGTTTTCAATCTAGGGAATATTTTTCTTTAGACTGATGTCGTAATTATATATGGTAAATCTTCAAGGTCACATTTTAAGGGTTTTGAGTGGAACAAGAGTATTTACAAATTTTCAAGATGATATTTTTCCATAGAAAGGTCTATTGACCTTATTTTATCATGCTTCAGGTGGTTTTGTGTTTTAAAGGTATGTTGAAGTCAAATTGGAATTTTTTGTTTACTCTTGGGTTTCTTCGTCTGTACTTAAAACCATGAAGGTCCTAAAAATGGTTCCAAAAGATGTGGAATCTAAAGTATTGGTCAAAAAGTGTGTAATTATTATCTCTAGATGTGTAAGAAGCTTTAGAGGTAGACATTCTCAAGTAGGAAGTTTGTTGACTCAATTTGTGTTAAGATTTTAGTGTTTTGGGCTATGCTAGAAAAGTGGTTAGCCTTTTGAGTTGAGGTTTGATACTTACTATTAAGTTTAATGGGATAAATGGGTTTTCAAATAAAGCTTCAAAGAGATATAAATGTTTATTTTTTTAAAATTATTCATGTTTTTTTCAAGATGGAGGCCTAATTGGCTAGTAAGTTTGTGAAGGAAGTATGTTGTCAAGGGTGATCTTGGTGATGAAAATGTGTGTGATTTATGTGGAATATGAGAGTGATATAGATATGAAGTTTCATATTTTGAAGGTACATATACTAATATTTATGGGATCTACATGTTCTAGGTAGGGCTATAAGAAGAGTAGACATGCCTAATGGGAGGATGAGTGCATTTTTTTCAATTTATCCAAAAAAGAAAGGTATGCATGTTTCAAGGAGAGTTATCAAGTTCATTGAGAGCATGTGTCCTATGTGTCCTGTTGGTGGTCCTTAAGGTGGTTTGAGAGAGAAGGCTAGTGATCTTGTATGGTGATTCTTCATGATTTATGAAGGCATAAAGATGCTCAAGTGATGAAATATATAATAAATCTTAGGGGGAGTATATATTAGATTTTTATATATATGTTCCATTATATTTCATTATTTTTATGTGTTATTTCTTCATTGTTTGTAGTGATTGGTTGAAGAGAGTATTGGCATGGAGTAAGAGGAAGTTGTCAAGACAAGAAGGGGTAGGATAAAGGTAAGAGGGAGTTTGTATCATATTTTTAAGGTGGTCCTTTATAGTTTTTAGTATTTTCATATCCTTAGGATCATTTGGTGCCCACTTTTTCATTGTGTCAAATGGGGAGGAAGTAATTATTTTGAGAGTGCTTGAAGAGTGACAAGAAAAATGAGTTGCGTATTAATATATGATGTGTATTGACATCAATGACAATGGGAGTGAATGTTAGAGAGTTGCCAATAATGTCATGGTGATTTCATGGAGGTGTCCTGGTAAATGGATAAAGTGATTATATAGCCTAAGTAATAATGATAAAGTGTGCAATATGCTTATCAACATGTGCTTAAAGTTGGCTTGGTTGATATTTACTTTTGGTTTGGTTAGAGATGTTCAGGGTTAAGTATGGTGATTTGAGCATCATCAAAGGGTCCTATCAGAAGTCAAGAATGGCTTGAGTATTTATTTGTATGAATGTAATTCACCTAGTTCATCATTATTCTCATCTAGACATTTTAGGTCTAATGGTATAAAATTTGAGTAGGAAGTTTGTTGACATCACCATTTTGACGTGTGGATGAGTTAGGGGGAATTGGTTATATGGTTGTGATCACATTAGTCCCTAGTTATTATGACTTAAATCTCAAGTCATGTTCTTAATATGAGCCAAACATATGTGGGTGTAAAGTTGGGTTCTGAGGCTTTTTTATAGTGTTTTCTATGTTCATAAAGAGCTGAGTAAACATGTTGATGATGTTAGCATTCACATGCATGGAGGAATTATGTGGAAATGGTCAGATGGGTTTGTTTAATATTAGCAATATTTTTTATGCACTAAATATCAAGTCATTCACCTAAGTGCATCAAAAGATATGTAAGTGAAAAGTTAGGTTTCGAGGTAGTTTGATAGTGTTTTCCCATATGAGGCAAGGAAGAGCTGAGTAATAAGTTTAGTGATGATATATATTTCATGTGTGGAAATTTTAGGATAATTTAATCATATTGGTTTGTTTAGTTTTGTTCTTAGTTTATTTTTACTAAATTTCATATCATGTGCCAAAGTATGTCGAAAGATATGTAAGTGTGAAGTTTGCCTTCGAGGTAATTCTTAATATTGTTGGTTCTATGGTGGAAAATTTTGAGTGAGATGATTAATAACATTATATCTCACTCATGTGAAGGTTTCATGAGAATTTTTTCACATGGTTGGATTATCTTGTGTGAGGATATCATTTGGTCCAAATTTTAAAACATACACTTGAACGAATAAAAATATATCGAGCTATAAAGTTAACCTTAAAAATAAATTGCAAATGTTCTCTTACATAGTCATTTGTTCATAAGTTAAAGTTATAGAAAATTTGATAAATCACATTGATCCAATAAGTCAGGAAGTAGTGAGATGGTGTCAAGTGTTCAATGTTTAACACTGAATAGAGATAAAAATTGAGCTTCTTTCAAGGATCAACGATGAGTGAGTGATCTTACATATAGAAATAAATGGATAAATTTAAATTCAATAGGTAAAAAAGATATCTATTTAGCATCATTAAAGACCAAGCTATATACAGAATATTGATGGATCATGTGGAGTCAAAGTTACCAGATTTCATGATATGAGGTCAACTATTTAAGGGTTAACATTTTAGAATTGGTGCACTATACATTAAAGTTTAGATAAAATAATAAGTGAAAGATTAATATGAGTAGAGAGGAAATGAGATGAGAACATAGTGTTTAAGGTTTTACTATAAACATTTACTTTTGAAAATTTAAATTTGTATAGGAGAAACCAATGTTCTATATTTTAGGTATAGGTTTTTATCTACATAGAATTTTCACATGGTGTAAATAGAGAACATGTAGTGTAATCCAAAATGAATTTTTTAATATAAATTTGAATGTATGATTATGTGTAGATTCAAAGGTATTAAGTTTCAAAGTTGGCTGTGCATTCATGCATATTATGCAAGCCACATGAGAAGGGTATTTGAGTTTGTTCTGATGTTTAATAATGAATTAGATATTTTTTCATTTTATATACACCATGAGTATCATATTTTTGCATTATGAAGGTTTTACCAATGATATCCAGTATGAACAAAGGTTTAGAAGTTGTCTATGTGTCTATTCATTGTGACTATGTGCACATAATGTTCTTTTACCAAATTGTGCTTCAGAAGAAGGGTATTGTGATGGATATGGATACTTAAAGGGGAATATAGATCATGTTTAATGGGTCAATTATTTTTTAAAGTATTCATATATTTTTAGTTTTCTCAAAGAAGTATCAAAGAGGTGAATGGGTCTTCCTAAGATCTAAAAGTGACTTAGGCCTATTTGAAAGTATGTTGTGCTTATGTGTGATCCATGTTATATGCCTTAAGGGAAAATGCATGTGTTTTCATTGATAGGACTGATATTTATCTTATTAATTAATTAATGATTTATATATAATGAAATCAAGTGCGTTATTTTTGAGGCTTGTGCAAGATGTATGAGTGATACTAGTGCAAGGTATATGTGAGAGTTATGAAGTGAAGGATAGGTAGAATACCCAGTTGATGAATTTATGAGTAGAGTAGATTTATGAATATGTGTATAGCCTATAGGTCATATATATGATGTCAAAAAAGTGATCTTGAATTTTGAGGATATGTGAAGAGGTCTGAGTGTGCATATGTAGATAGTTCAAGTGAAGAAGAAAAGAGATTGTAGCTTGGCTATGTGAGAGGCCTGCATGAGACAAAGAGATTTTTTGTAGGGGTTAGATAGATAGATAGCTAATGTTAGGGGTTAAATACATTAGTTCTAAGATGGAGGTGTTTAACTCAAAGCAGGGTCTAAAGGACTTGATATTTCTTAGGGGAAGTTGCTTCTTATGAAATAGGGGTTTTACTAAATACCTTTGCTCAAGAGGATATGGTCAAGGTTTGATGGTCTAAAAGTTTTGACTAGTCTCTTATTTGTAGTTTATTATAGGATAAATAGTCCATATGTTTCATGCTTGAGAGTGGGTTTTACTCCCCGTGGGGTTTCCCATAGGAAATTTGTGTTATGTGTTTGATCTTGTGTAAGAATTTTATGAATGAACTCTCTTATTAATATTGCTTGATCAAATTAATATATGCTTATTGTCTAATAGTTTTAAAGGATTGCAATTAAAATAAAAATATCTATAATCACTAATTCAATGCCCTCTCTCAGTGATTATACCTCTAACAATTTGTATTAGATTAAGTCCTTTGGTAAAGGATTGACTCTTTTTAGGGTGATCCTTATGGGTAGTCATCAAGGAGGTTTCTCTACTAAGAAAGAACCAATGTTTAATGGATAAAATTATGTTTTTTGAAGTGTTGGGATGAGGACATACGTTATGTTTCTAAGGTTTGATGTGTGAAAATATATTTTTGATGGTTATGTTGCTCCTACTACTCCACCATCTAGTGATATATATAAGAATATATTTGAGAACAATTTCAAGCCAATGAGCGCTATCATTTGTGGTCTTTTAGAGACTGAATACACCAAGGTAATCCATTTTAAATATACTAAAGAGATATGGGATAAAATGAAAATAATTTATGAAGGAGATTAAAAGGTTAAGCTTAATAAGTTATAGACTCATAGAAGGCAATTTAAAAGTCTAATTGAAGAAGATTATGTGATATTCTTTCTATAGAGAATTCATGAGATTTTGAAGATCATCAGAGGTATTAGTGAAAACCTTGAAGAGGATACTATTTTTTTAAAGGTATTAAGGTCTCTATCCCCCAAGTTTGATCTAAAATTATCTACTATAAAATAAAGTACTGATCTAAGTCAATTAAAGATGGATCAATTGCATGTCACACTAGTAGCCTATGAGATGTGGAAGAATGATGATATACCACCACATAAGGAAGTAGTTTTCAAGACTAGAATGAAGAAAAAGAATAAGTTACAAGGTAAGAAATCAAAATAAGATGACATTTTTGATTTTGATGAGGATGAACCAATTGAATTCATTTTAAATAAATTGAAAAGAAGTTCAGGGAAGTATAAAGGTAAACTACATCTCAAATGCTTCAATTTTAGTGAGATAGGACATTTTTCTAATAAGTTCCATCATAAGCATAATAAGAATGATTATGAAGAGAATGTTTAAGGTCATGATGATGGTAAGAGATAATTTAGGTCTTATAAAAGAAAAAATAGATTGATAATGTTTGATTCCAAGAAGATTCTTTACACTAAAGAATTTTATAACTCATCACATGAGAGTGAAGTCAATAACTTAGAGTATTATCTTGAAGATGAGGGTCCTACTAAAGATGTTGATCAGAAGGAGGCTTGTTTACTTACTTTGTTTTAAGATTTTAGGGTTTTGGGATATGCTAGAAAATTAGTTTTGATTATGATTTTAGGTCTAAGGAATCTTAATACGCTGAATGGGATAAATGGGTTGTCAAATCAAGCTTTAGATAGATTTGAAGGTTTGTGTTTTTCAATTTATTCATGTGTTTGTCGAGATGGAGTCTTAATTAGCTAGTAAGTTTGTGAAATAAGAATGTTGAAATGGATGATATTGTTAATTAAAGTTGGTGTGAATTAGGAGGAATATGAGAGTGAACTAGATATGAATATTTATGTCTTGAAAGTGTATCTACTAAAATTTATGAGATCTGCAAGTTCCAGGTAGGGCTATAAGAAGACTAGATAGGCATAGTAGGAAGATGAGTGCATTTTGTTTAGTTTCACCAAAATAGAAAGGTATGAATGTTTAAATAAGATTTATTAGGTTTCTTAAGAGGTTATTTTCTATTTGGTGAGTGGTGTTTAAGGTGGTTGGAGAGAGAATGCTAGTGAGCTTGTATGGTTATTTTTCATGTTATATAAAGATTTGAATAATATGAAGTGATGCAATGGATCAAAAATATTAAGGTGAGTCCAACTCATATGTTTATTTATATGTTATATAATATTTAATTTTTTTGTGTGTGTTCTTTCTTCATTGGTTGTAGTGATTGGTTTAAGATAGTGCTGGCATAGAGCAAGATGAAGTTGTCAAGAAAAAAAGGATTAGGTTCAAGGTAAAGGGGAGATTTATCATCTTTATAAGGTGGTACAATCATGTTATTAGTATTTTTAGGTAATTATGATTAGTTGGTGCCTACTTTGTCATTGTCTTAAAAGGGAAGAAAGTTCTTATTTTGATAGTGCTTAAAGAGTGAGAAGAAAAGTGAGTTGTATATTGCTATATGATGTGTGTTTACATAAATGACAAAGAGGGATTTTATTGAAGAGTTTCCAATGATATCATGATAATGTCATGGAATTACTCTAGTGAGTACTTGAAGTGATTTAATAGCGTAAGTAAAAATGACAAAATGTGAAATATGCTTGTCAAAATGTGCTTGAAGTTGGATTCATTGATCTTCAATTTTGTCTTGGTTAGAGATGTTCAAGGTTCATTATGGTGATTTTATCATGAGTAAAGGGATGTATCAGAAGTTAATAATGGTTTGAGTGATTGTGTTTATGAGTGGAATTCCCTTGATTCATCGTTATTCTAATCTATACATTTTGTGTCTAATGGAAGAAAATATGAATATGTAGTTTGTTGATGTCACCAATGACAGGTGTGGATGAGTTAGGGGGTGTTTATCATATGGTTAAGATCAAATTAGTCTATAGTTTCTATACAATAAATCTCAGGTCATGCACCTAAGTATAATAAAAGATATGTGGGTTCCAATTTATGCTCTCAAGATTTTTGATAGTGTTTTCTATGTTCAAATAGAGTGGAGTAAGCATGTTGATGATGTCAGAATTCACACTCATTGAGACTTGAAGAAGAAATGGTCACATGGGTTTGTTCATTATTATTCCTAGTTCTTATGTGCTAAATGTAAAGTCATGAACCTAAGTGCATCAAAAGATATGCAAATGCAAATTTAGGCTCCTAGGTATATTGATAGTATTTTTCCATAGCCAAATTTACATGAGGCAAGAAAGAGCATATTAAGCAGTTTGGTGATGTCATATCTCACACATGTGGACATTTCATGATAAGTTGATCATATGGGTTTATTTAATTTTGTGCCTAGCTTATTTAAGATAATTTTTAGATCATGCATTAAATCACATCAAAAGATATATATGTGTAAAGTTAGCCTTCCAAGAAAATATTTACATTGTTGGCTATGTGGAAGAAAAATATGAGGGATCAGATTAATGTCATTATATCTCACTAATGAGAAGGTTCAAGAGTAGTTTGTCACATGGTTGGATTCTCCTATGTGAGGAGATCATTTGCTCTGACTTTCATAACATGCACCTAAGTGAAGTAAAAGATATGGAGGTGAAAATATGACCTTATAGATAGATTACAAGTGTTATCATCCTTAGTCATTTTTACACAAGTTAAAGTTTGAGCAACATCAATAGAGCATGTTGCTCCAAGAGGTTATGAAATAGTGAGATGGTACCAAGTTTTTAGTGTTTAACACTGAGCAGAGATAAAGATCAAGATTCTTCTAAGGATAAATGATGAGTGAATGATTATATACATAGAAGTCAATGGAGTGATTTAAAGTCAATACATTTAAGTGATAGCTTTTTATCATTGTTATGGACTGAGAAACATACATAAGATCGATGCAATGCATTGATTTAAAGTTACTAAGTCATATGAGATGAGGTCAACTGTTTGAGGGTTAACATTTGGGAATTGGTTCACTATGCATTAAAGTTAGGAGAATATTTATGGTGCATGTTTAATATGAGTAGAAAGGACACGAGATGTGAGTATAGTGTTTGAGGTTTAACTTTGACAATTTATTGTTGAATATTTGAATTTGCCAAGGAAAAATAAATGCTCTATATTTTGGCCATATCTTTCATTCTATATATAAAATTTGCATGGTGTAAAAATTGAACATGTCACCATGGTACATATGGTAATATAAATTTGATGTTCTGATTATGTTTACATTCAAAGATGTTGAAGTTAAAAGTTGACTATGTGTTCGTGCATGTTATACAAGTAACCCGAGAAGGGTATTTGTTCTTCTTTTGATGTTTAATGATAAAATAACTATTATATAATATATTATACTCAATTAGGATCATCTATGTTCATTATGAATGTTTGAAAAATCATATGCAGTATGATATAAGGTTTATAAGTTGACTATGTGTTTAGTTATAATGACTATTTGCATAGAATGTTGTTTAACCAGATTTTGCTTAAATAAAAGTGTATTATGATGGATATGAACACTTAAGGAGAACCTATTTATCATGCGGAATGGGTATATGATGTTTTCAAGTGTTAATATATTCTTTATTTGCTTGAGGATGTGTTAAAGAGCTGATTGGGTTACCATAGGACCTAAATATTACTTAGGCCTATTTGAAAGTATGTTGCGCTTAAGCGTGATAAATATTACATCACTTAAGGATGAAGGCACGTGTTTTGGTTGATAGGAAATATTGTGATATATATATATATATTTGGAGTGAAGGATAGGTAGAGTGTCCAAATGATGAAATTAAGAGTAGATAATATAAATTAATATGTGTATGAACTATAGGTCATATTTATTATATTAAAAAAGTGCTCTGGTAGTTTGAGGATATGCAAAGAGCTCTAAGTGTGCATATAAATACAATTTGAGTGAAGAAGGAGAGAGATTGTCATATGTCTATGTGAGAGGCATATATGAGGTAGAGAGAATTTTGTTATGGGTTAGATAAATAAAATCCATCATTAGGTGTTGAATATATCAGTTCTAAGGTGGAGGTTTTTAGTTCAAAGGAAGGTCTAAGGATTTGATCTTCCTTAAGAGCAGTTACTCATTGTGAAATAGGGGTTTCACTAAAGATATTTGGTTAGGAGGATATCATAAAGGTTTAATGGTCTAAAGGAGTTGAATATTCTCTTATTTATTATTACTTATAATACAAGTAGTTCATGTGTTTCGAGTGGGTTTTATTCCCCATGAAGGTTTCCTACTTGAACTTTGTCTTATGTGTTTAATATTGTGTATGCATTGAATGAATGAGCTCTCTTGTTAATGTTTCTTGAGAAATTTGATACATGATGATTGTCTAATAGTTTGAAAGGATTAGAATTGAACATAAAATATTTGGACTCATTGATTCACCTCCTCTCTTAGTGATTGTACCTATAACATGGAATAACCTCACATCTAAAGATCAAGTATTTGTTTGAAGTGTTGAAAAACCTGAGATTCAGGTTTAGGCAAAGATGAAAAAAATAAGAATGCACCAAGTGCTGATGGAAAATGCAAGAAGTGTAAATGAGATGAAAATAAAATAGTACCTCGTAAAAGGTTCAAAAAAGGGTGACATGGTTAGCAAATTTTTAACTAGTAGGTAATCCCTAATTTGGGTGTGCAAATGATTATTTGAAATTAGGGAAAAAAGGTTTCACATAAAGATAAATTTTATTTGTGCTGAACAAGAGTAATCTCCCTCAAGCTCAAATGAAAAAACCTTTCAATTGGGAAAAATCAAAATCTCATCATGACATGATAACTGAGTTACCAGAATGATTTCCTTCAAGAGCATAAGCTTATTAGCATATGAAAATGCATCTTCTATATGGGGAATCTTTCAAAAATATTTTGGGTGATAAAATTTTGTATAATTAAATTGGACTTGTCTTCTTTAGATGTTTTAAGATGTTTTTTTAGATGTTTTTAGATAGCTTCAGAAAATTTCGGTCCCTAAGGGGGTTAGCTTTTAGATTTTTTTTAATCTTTCAATCATATCCTGTTCATAGAGGTTTTTTTTTTTTTTTTTTAATTTCTACTATGTGTTTTAGTTTTGTATTTCCAAGGTGATTGCACTTTTATAGTCATTAGCAAACTCTAATATCATTTATATGTCTCCCTTATTTTAGAGCAAATCCACTGTGCTTTTCACCATTTTTATGCATTATAAACATTGATGTATATAGATTTACTTTCAATTTAATGGAAACCATTTGTGATTTCTCCTTTTTATTTTCAATGAAGTGGAATAACACATTATTAATGCATTGTTAATTCAGTATTAACTGCTATGTCTATTAATGGTAGTCATTATAGGGATGAACTTTGATTATAAGTTATTTTATGCATTGTGATTTGGGAATGTTTTATTGATATTATTTTAAGGATAGCCTAGACATATGGAGTTTATATGATAAGGTGCTTGAGACTTTACTTTGCAGTAGGTGCTTTGGAGGTTTCACAGGTCATTTGAATGTTTTCGTTGCCTTCATATCAATGAATGAAAATCATTATTGGTAGTTGTCTTTATCTTGTTTCTTAGTATTTTACACCCTATAATGAATGATAACATGATTTTTGAACCAATTCCTAATGTTCAAAGCACCACAATTATTATAAATATACCTATCTTCTCATACCTATCCTACCTTTTCAAATAATACATGTTGTTGAATATTTTTATTGTTATTTTATTGTAGATGTATAAGTATTGTAACTCTAAAATATTCCTATGAATGATCCTTGAAGGTTAGCATTATAATTTTCCATTTGACCCTAAGTTGTCAAAAATTTATATAGAAATGAAGATTAAAATCACATTTCCATCTATCTTTAGTATCCTATGTTTGATTTAAAAGCATTTGCTCAGTCTGTGTGACAACTCTTTCCAAATGGATTGAGCAAGTTTGGTTATGATTTGATTGGATATATATGTATGTATGCCACTAATCCCCTAGATATTGAACTCTAGTATCACTCCTTATGACCAAGCTACCCTATATGTCCTCTCAACTTTGTTTAGGTAGAGCCAAAATTAGTAGGGAACTAACAATACCCTTTTTTGGTGTCTTCTAGTCATTGTCTATGTTCAATAAATCTATATGCTAAATCATTTCTTGGCTATAACAACATAATTGAGGTTTATCATCTATGTTTGTCATCTTTTTAAGTTTGAAATATTGAATTCAAGAGGTGTACAATTGGGAACAAATAAGATCTATAGAGTAAAACTAAGTGAGTTCCATAGATTTGGATATTTAGATGTGGAATATTGTTGAATCAAATTAATCATAACTAAATTTTTATATAGTATATAAATACGTTTAAATCACCTTTATTCTCTATATAATTCCTCTATTAGTGTCTAGAATGGATAATTTGATCCTTAGTTGTGTGAATTTTGGATGTATAGCAACCAAGGATCATGGTATTTTATAACTCGTGAATTTCATTTTGTATGTAAACGTTGAAAATTAAAACTAAATTTTTAGGGTAGTTATGGAAAATTAGAAATTTAGATTCAAGACATTCTAGATTTATCTTAATTTTTTTTAAATTCTACTTTATAAGTGTAATTTGCTTCAATATTTACAATATTAGTTGAATTTGAACCCTATTAGAGATTTTTTGTTGGGTTTCTAAAATATTTAGTAGCATAAATTTTGGGTCTGGTGTAATCTTGGTGAGAACAATTTCGTGAACATGAAAATTTGAATTTGGATACAATGTACATAAAATTCACCTTAAATTTGTGTCTATTTGGAAATTTAGAAATGAAATATTACATAATTGCTTTAGTTTTGTGTAATTCATTTCCATTAGGATCCAAAATAGTTAATTTGATCTCACATGACAAATTATTTACAATAGAGGTAAATTTTAAACCAAGATTAGAAAATTTTCACCGGTTTTGTGATATTTCTTGATTTTCATATATATATATTTAGAATTTGTGTAAGTTTAGCTTGTAAATCTACATAATACAAGTGAGTGTGTTGTGTAGTTTTGGAAACTTAGGTAGTATATATTATAAAAAGTAACCTTCATTCTATGTGAATTAATTTTCTCAGATTGGCAATAGTTAGATTGATCCTTAGTTACAAAACATATACTCCATATGATCCTCATTATAGTGGCTAACTAGAGTTCACGAATAAAGGAGTTAGAAAATATTCTCATAAAGATAGTATATATGGACCACCAAGATTATGAAGCATATCTTTCTAAAGATGTGTGGTCATATAGAATGATTAAGAAGACAACAATAGGATTTATACCTTATGAGTTGGTCTATGGATATAAATTTGTTCCACTCATAGAATTTGTGATAAAAGCCTAAAAGACTACCCTAAAAATTGCCATATACTTATGTAAAGAATAAAATTAGCAGATAATGCAACTTAACACCTTATATGAACTCTAAAGGGAATAATTGTAACATACATAAATGGATCAGAAATAATGAGTTAGATGGAATGATATAGACATTAAAACATGGCAATTTCAACTAGAAAAATGGGCCTTAGTTTATGACTGAAAGTGAAAGCACCAGAAAGGGACGCTGAGAACTACATGGATTGGTCCTTATAAGATATTAAAAGTTTTATAAAATGGAACAGTAAAGGTTCAAACTATTAATAGTTTATTTTCTATTCAACAATAATCATCTAAATATGTACATGAAACCAAGTCAAAAGAGGAACTCACATAGAAGATCATCAAATAAGAAAGGCCTTGAATGGATATGAATTTATCTAAAATAATGGACCCTATCTAAAAATAAAATAGGCATTGTATCTCACCCTCCATTTATGTGGATAAAGGGTAAAAATCATAGCACAAACTTGACCATTGTATCAGTTGTTTAGCTTACAAAGGGATGAATAAACATTCTAACTATACAAACGAAGTAGTAATAAAAACAACCTCCACCACAACCACCTTTACCTTTGGGAATTTTCAATAGTATTAGTTATAAACTACTTAAATCAAAGGCCTTTATTTTAAAACCAACTTGAGTGTTAATCAAATGTAAAAAATTAATGAAAAGAGAAAAAAATAAAAGAAAGGAAGGTTATAATTATTTCTTACGTTTGACCATGAACTCATAGAACATTTAAAATCTTCATATAATTATTGTAGTTAAGTTTTTATTCTTGTATGGATTAAACTATGATGTTACAAGTCACATACTATTTAATACGCATTAATTAGTAGTTGACATAATTTTAGTCCTAGGTATTAAGGGTTGATTGGAAGATGCTAGAGGATGAAGGAAAATATGAAAATAAGGTAAATACATTTGATAAAAGTTGGCTTGGGTGATTAGATGAAACATATAATTTCTATCGGTTGTTATGAAATCTCATATGCTCTTCTAAATAGTGATTCAAGTTTTAATCACAACACCCTACACACCCATATCCATTTATTTCTTCTTATAACACATCTTCCTAATTTAGGAGATCTATAATTACTTATAGGAAGATCATGATGAATCACTAGTATCTATCAAACACACATTCAATTATCTTTGAAATCCAAATAAAATCAACATTAGTAGGTGATTGACTTAATAATTAGTATTTCTCTTCAAATAATCACCTCCAGCTAATTCTTCTGAAGCATGTTTGTTAATCATCTACCACATCAAGGTATAATCATTATTTTAGGAAGATGTAATTGTTAGTCGAGGAAGCTAATAATTAACATTCTATGAAACAAAATTTAGATGAACATGGCCACTAATAATTAAAATTTATGAATATGTTGTATTGATCACTTTTAGTCATGATTTTAACCAATAGAATATCCTTCACTACATCATACACAAATATTAATAGGTTACAATGAATGAACCAAACACTAGTAGATGCAAAAATATAAATTACTGGTAGAAAATGTGTAAGAGGTAATTATGCCATGATTTAATATAGTAATGTTTTTTTTATTAAAACTTATATAGCTATGTAATCATGATCATTCAAGATATGTTTCTAATTCTATAGGTTTAAGCTATATTAAAATACATCCTTTTGGGGAAATCATGTCAAGTAAAAATTTCATATTGTAAATCCAACCCATCAAATAAAAAGAAATTATCTCACCCAATTAACCATGATTATAATATCACTCTAAATGGAATTAGATTGAAATTTGTGTGAATTATAAAAAAAAATTAAATGATTAAAATAAATGAGAAAAGCATATGGAATATCCCATCTTGGAAACTATAGGAAACCAACTACTTAAATAGGGGGAAATCATTGCTGACAATACATGGTTAATAAAATTATCAAAATTGTGCAAGTATAAAAAGACATCATATCTTACCACACACAAAGAAAATTTTTAATCCTACATTCTGTTGTACTAGCTAGAAACCACTTCTGTAAGCAAATGGAAACAAATTAAGAAAAATGCAAGATGAGATGTGATTAGAATAGAACCAAAACTAATGAAACCATTAATGATAAAGCAAGATATTTGGAACATATTGATAGATTAAGGTAGGTAATATTACTTTTATAAACTAACAATTATGGTATCTAAAAATTTAGGAATTTGTAGCAACATTTTCTGGATGATGTAGCTAATAATAGAGGGATATTAGTTGGATTCATTTAATATATTCTGAAGGACATAACTAATTTATGATTCACAATATATCTATGTAAAATTAATTTGACTGATACTATGAAAAGAGACATATTATTAATAAAATTTGAGCTATTATAACCCTCCAACTAGATCATAGTTTTCTCTTCATTACCTCTACTATGATAATAAGTTTCTAGTTACATTGTCAAGTACTTACGATGTGAAGGGATAAATTCCATGCTATACCCAATTGATTTCAATATCCTCAATTATCTAAGGAAGAAAATAAAGGTATATGTGCCAAATTTCTTATTTAACATGTCTATAAGGGTAGATAAAGAATATCATCACAATATGAGAAAATAATTTTCAAATCATTATTTTATTTAGTGGATAGTAGAAAATTATCTTAGAGACAAAAAGGCTAACCCAACCTTAGATGATTTTAATGTATTGAAACAAATAGTATATGAAGATATAGCTATTGTAAAGATATAATTTCAATAAATTTATTAATATTGTCATAATATGAATTGATTTTTTAAGAAACAAGACACTAATTTGGATAGCTCTGACTTATCAACATCTTCCATTTTTTCCCCCACTCTTAATTAGAGAGGAAGAGAATTTTTTTATGGAACGGATGAAGATAAGAGATGGAAAAAGGTAGACAATACTTTTGGGTTTGAAGGAAAACAAAAATGTAGGTTCATCCAAACCATTTGATTTCAAACAAATATGATCTCATGAACATAGGTTTCAGTTTCTGGGTGAATAGTAACAAGTTCAATTAGGAAGTATAAGGAATCAATAAATTAACCACTGAATGACCTCATTTAATATATTTTATTGATTGCATTTTTCCAATCCTATGTAAATAATTTTGTCTTTTTTAATCATGTCTATAAAATAGTACTAAATGAATATGATATTCATATCTTTGGTTTTTATATTTAATACTATTATTTTATGAATATGTATGCATCATATAATCATATTGTTATTTTATATTTACTAATAATTGGGTGCATACAGATGTAAGTAAAAATCTATGAATTATTATTAACCAATAACTAAGTAATATAAAGTGGGTGGAATAACCCATACCAATTGATCATCCAACCTATAACAACTAGGTAGCTAACTAGTAGCAAATATAAAGACATCAAGGTTAATTCTAGTTCTTTGTTGTTACAACTACTAATTTGTAACAATGAGGAAAAAAGGAGGATGGATATAAAATTATAGGAAATGTGGATAAATTCTCAAATACACCTTAGTACTATTTTCTATATGGATCGTTCTTCCCAGCCATTTCAACCATGAAACAACTATTTTGTTCTTTATTGTAACTGATTATTAACTATTGACATTTAATTTGGCAATAAATTTTTTATTTTATATATTCCCTTAAACAAATAAGCTAAATAATAATTATATTATAATTAAAAGTAACAATAAATAACTTACCTTATCTATGTAAAGTAATATTTTAGGTATAGAAGGTAATAATTACTTAAAGAGGAGTGAATAAAAGATAGAGAAACACAATCTTAAGAGTTTATAATATTTAGTTATATAAATATTCACATTGATATAATTTCAATTATGCAATTGAAACTACGTATAATTAAGGTTATTATACTCAAGTGAAATATTCAATATCATGTATGACAGAGGAGGGCCCCCTCAAAAGGATATCTTGGAAGATCTTTATCCTTTGATTAGTTATTATTTATGTTTTGTGATCTTATAGTTTCAATTCTATTTATGTGTTTCCAACATTATTTTGTTTAATTCAGATAGAAATTACTATTTTTATGATAATTATTAATTACATATCATGAAGCTTTCAAAATGATAAATTAAAAAATCATTTCTTTTTACAAATTCATTTCTCGCAAGTGTTATTTTTTCTCTTACACTATATATTCATGGAATTTACTTCATGAAATTATGTTTCCCTATATAAAACCCATAGCTTATAAGCCTATGAAATAAATAGTGTTACACATACGATGCTTAAATATTTCTAAATATATGGCATGGGTTGATAATTAATGAAAGTAGTAGGATCAGTAAACCAAGTGATTTCCTTGTCCCATAATTTATCGATAAGGTTATATCAAATATTTGTTTAATTGTGTCAAGTTTAATCTATGGAAAAATTCCACTCATTAAGTGTATAAATTATTCTTGTCAGAAATAAGTAATTTCATGAAAATTAAGAATGAATTGGTACTTTAATTATATATGAAGTATGTGTTATTTTTTAAAAATATTTTTTGTAGTTTAGGATAACAACCTAATTTAGTTAACGAATTCTTGAGTCGAATCAATGTGTATTGATTATTCTAATTTTATTTAAATTGATTAAAGTAAATAAATATTTAATTTTTGTTTAGAATAGTTGAATGTGTGTAATAAGGAAGGGATACACAATTGCATTGTTCATTGGATAAACTATAATATTTTATTGAGATCCAAATAATGTATTATTTATTTCACTCCATTCATATCATGAAGTAAAAAATATTCAACATATTTTTGTTGATCAATTTTAGATTTTTGTATATGTGGCACTCAATAATTATTGAAATAAATGATCATCATAACCTAGAATTATAAATTTAATTAGGATATGTATAATGACATTTAGATTCACATTTATTTTATATAATTTAGAATATATGTTTTTGAATCAACCATGATTAATTATCTCTTTTGATGGTATACTAGATACATGGCACTTTCAATGCATACTTCTTTAAAATGACATATCTTGTTTCAATTGATAACCACTCACCCATGTTTATTGAAGAAAATAGTTTTATAATTTTAAATCTCATTTTTTAAGTCTTAGAGATATAGATCAACTGTGTCATTTTTAATATCTTTTATAAATTTTAATTTTGAAGTGTAGAATTATGCCACCTACTTCACAAATATGAATGAACATAAAATTTGGCTAATATCTATTATCATAAAAAATTTCATGGAATTTATTTAATACAATTTTATGTTGGAACTATAAATTTATCTATGTATATTTAATTTGGTCAAAATCATGAAATATTAGTGCATTAGTAATGTTCCAGTGGACCATGATTAATAATATATCTGGATAAGATTGAATGCATCAAGCACAACATATGTGAGAGTAGTGAAGTCTAAAAATTAAATCATAATGGAAGAAGCTTGTATTCACAATAAAAATTTACATTAACATCCATTCATTTATTGGCCAAAAAGAACATATGAAGGTACTTGATATAGTTATTAATTAAGTCACCCAAAAATTAAATTAACAGAACTCAAAATTATAAAATGACTTAAAGTACATTTCTTCTAATTACCATTTATTAACATAATAAAGATAATAAGACCACGTAGGTAAAGCCACATAGTGGAAACATACTTACACTAATTCTAATTTAATCATAGATTAGGTGGGTATAAGAATTAGGTCACAATAAAAAGGCCTGATGAGGTACCCAAGTACATAAAGATTATCCCCCAAAGGAGGAAGAAGTCAGAGTTGCCTGAATAATAAGAAGAGCTTGTAGATGAATATACTTATTATGAGTGAAGTTTTTCATGAAAATATAATCAATTTTCTCCAAGATCTAGATGTAGTAGAGATTAATGGCTTGCACATGAATGAGCTATCAAATGAAATGGATGTATATTTTGATATTCATGGTTTATGTATTATGATTTGGTTATTAAAGAATATGAATTTTTCTCATGAAAATTAGATGTTGAACTCAATGAAAATACCTTATATCCAAACAGCCTCAGTGGAAACATTAATAGCTCATCTATATTCTACCTAAATAGAAGATAAACTAATAACACTATGATTCTTTCATGACCAACTAATATGACTTGAACCAAGGGAGAAATTTTATCATAAATTAGACTTACGATTATAAATATCATCATCCCAAACTGACTCTGTATAACTAATCAACTTATCTTTTTTTTCTATAATTAATAATAAAACTATGATATTAATGAATGTAGTGGAGAATCCAATTAGTTGATTTCTAGTTTAACTCATGTGGTTATTACAAAAATTTAGAGATCTTGATCATTGTTTATGAAATATTAGGTCTAGCATACGTAAGTTACATGAGACTACCAATACATTATTAATACGATGTAGTATCAACAAAAGTATATGGATAATCAACCTCAAGATTCACATTATATATAAAAGTTGTTAGTTTTGGATTACATTCAGCGATGTTAAACACTATAAGTAAATCAATATAATACTTAGATTATGAAATAGTGATATCATAGTTAGAATTAGAAATTTTAATCCCAAGAAATTAGTGTAACAAGCCCTATTTAGTCATTGATAAATTTTCAAACAAATTATTTTTCACTATTGTGATGGTGGATGAACATCTCCTTCTGATCAATAGTGAATTATCATGTTATAAATTATAAACATTTGGATCAAAGTGGTATTTTTATTACCCAATTGAAATAATAAAGGTTTCCATCTTTGAATATCTATATGAAGAGATGTTTTGAGGCCATAGATAAATTTTGGAACTTTGAAAACTAAGGAGGGACTTTTCAAAAATATTTATATTTATTTAATGTATATTTTATCTTTGAGATCACCATGAACAAATGCACTCTTTACATCCATCTGGTGAACATCCTAATGTTACAATAAGACAATGGCAAGACCGATTCAGATTTAATTCATTTTAAAAACTATGGAGAATGTCTCATTATAGTCAATGCCAGGTACCTTAGAAAAACCCTTTGATACCAAACATACTTCCTACCTTTTTATCAACCCATATGCTAAAAATTTAGTTCTATAGATCCACTTACATAAAAGATGTTTTCTTCCCTTAGGAAGAGGGACTAAATCCCAAGTTTTATTCCTCAACAAGTAACCATATTCATATTCCATAGTAGTTAAGAGTGACTGATGACTCACAATATGACTATGGATTAGAAGAAAATGTAATAAAACCATGAGGGGCATCTTGGAATTATGAACATGTTCCCCTATTGTCTGAAGGATCTCTATCCCATTTCCATAAATTTGATGTTTCTTCTAGACCAAAGGTGACCAATGCTTAGATATTTATGAGGATATTTATTATAATTTGAAAATATATATGGATAAGGGAGAAGTGCTTCTTCATGAGTACTCTAATTATCATAACTGTAATAAGAATATGGATCATCAAGAGGTTATTCATTCTAATATGAATCATCAACAATGTCATCAAAACCTATTTCATCCAAGTAAGATGGAGGAGTGTCATTTTTGGATTCTATAAGACCCTCTTTAAAATGAACACTTCTCTATATAAATAACTTATGAGTGGTGGGATAGATAATATTATATCCATTAATACCCTTTTAATATATGATGAAGATGCAAAGATGACATTAAGGTTGATTTAAATTATGTTTTTCTATTTGGAATGTGTACCATAGGTGGAGATTAAAACACTCATAAGTGATTCACTTCGGGTACCTAACCACTCTAAGATTCACAATGAGTGACTCCCTTAATACTTTATGAGGAAATTGATTTTGGATATAAAAAGCATAGTTTTTGGCATTAGCCAAATACTAAGGTGTAATATACATGAAGTGTAGCATATAGTTGGTCATCGAGGACCTATTATTTCACTCTATAACTCCATTCTATTGAGGAATACATGGAACTATACATTATAGTTAACTACCCTATAAACTGTAAAATGTTTCAATTTTTTTCTAACATACCAGCATTGTTGGTATGAAAAATGTTGATGGCTTCACCTAAATATTTTTATACAAATTCCTTTATGTCCTCAAAATAATAAAATATCTCTTATTTTTTCTTAATAAATTACATCCATGTATACCTCAAAAATTCATCAATGAAAGTAAGCAAGTATTTTATCCTATCAAATGAAGGTTTTAGAAATGGACTAACAATGTCATTGTCGATAATATTTAATATCTATTCAAATCTATATGATATAAACTTATCATACTTCTCTTCAGGATGCTTACCAAGTATGTAACCTTGGAAAAAACTATGATAAAATATGACTCATGAAAACCTTGAAACTAAGTAAGGATGACTGAGTTGATCATGATAGTGATAGTTGAGATAAATGAATCACTCATGCCATAATTTAATCATCTCATATGAATGAGTGATAAATGCATTAAAGGGATGATCATGAGAAAAATGTGAGAAAGCATACGATCATGACTAGTCATATGTTTTCCTAAATGCAATAATGGAGTAACTATCTACTTCCCTAATAACTAATAAATTAGATGAAAAATCATTTATTTTACTTGAATCAATGTGAGTGACCTGATAAATAAATATGAGATTGTTGATAAAAAGGGAACACATAGAACATCATGAAATGTCTCATCATTCACTTTAATAGATAGTCTCCAACTTAATTTTATTGAAATATTGTCACCCAACAAGATAGAAGGCATATAATAATCCTCAGAGGATGAGAACATGTCCTATGATGAAGCCGTGTGGTGTGATGAACTATAATAAATTACCTATGTGGAAGGTTAGGATGCAACTACAATAAGGGTTTTACCCTTATCTTTTCCCATTAAACTATATTTTCCCTTATGATGCTCTTATGCTGATGAACTTTAACTAGAGGAATGGAGGATACTAATATCATGTTTCTCAAGCATCTTAGTTAGTTTGTCAATTTTATTCCTCATGCATTTGGATTCATTATACCCATATTTATTATAGTAGACACATGTGATTCATTATTTTTTTGGTTTTCCATCTTAAAACGAGGAGTCTTTTGGTGTGTTTGACATAGAATCAAAAAATTTATGATTTCTTTGCTTTGGGTCCTTGTTCTATTTTTTCTCCTTACTTATAAAATCATTTTATTTTTCATTACTCACTTTTAAGGCATGCAATTTAGATGACTTCAGGTACCCATTTGAATAGTATTATCTTGATCCTGAGTTAATTCAATAGTAAAGTCATCAAAGGATAACATGGTCCATGTATCTATGAGGGCATGCTTAATGGTATAGAAGATGTAAATGACGATGTAATAGCCAAATTTAAATTTAGAAAGGATTGAAATAATTAATTGATCATCCTTTTTTTCAATGTCATATAATATCAGTTATAATTCGATTGAATTAAACTTTGTGAAACAATCCAGTATCATATAAAAATCACTTGGGCTCAGACTAATGAGCTGATTAGGTAATTGATGACCTCTTGTTATGTCATGTTTTCTAAAGAGTTTCTCCAATGTGTTGAAGACTTCATTATGACTAGCTACAAATTCAATGTGAAAGAGTAGGTTGAAAGACATAGATAGGCATGGTAAACCATAGATGTAGTCACTTATATTAAACCACTTCACATTCTCTACATCAAGTTTTAGTTCTTTTTATATACGCATCATGATGCGGTGTAGGTCTTTGTTCCCCAAGAGGGTTTTCAATTTGACTTTCCACTCATGATAGTTGACTAGTGTAAGAAACACAAGTTGACTTTGATCCATAAAGTATAAGGAAATATGCACTAAATTATGTGTGTTGAAAGAGTTGATATGTAAACCAATGCATATAAAGAGATTATAATTTATAAGCCACGAAAATATTACCAATGTGTATATATCAAAAAAATTCACACTTTACAAAAAAGTGACTAAAAAGGAGATTTTAAATGAAATCTATCAAAGTTTGAATGTTTATTTCTTACAAAAAAATGATCTCCACATTAAAAAGGATAGGCATGTAAAAAATTGGGGTAACATTTGTGAGGAAAAATTAAACCTCCTTGGGTTGGTTATGACCAAGTGCTTGAATTACCATGTGATTAGAGGGATAAGGGCTAGGATGAAGGCACCATCTTGTTTGATTTGATTGTTGTGGGAGTGATGCCATCCCAAAAAAGGTTACAATTTTTAAAATAATTGTAGCATTTTCCACATGATCAAATTTGACAATCTCCTTAACATCCCAAGTGACAACAAAGAATGAAAAGGTGGGCATAAATTAGGACATTTGAAGGTTAGAAATTCATCCTAGTTGAGGAAACCTAAAAGAAACCCTATGTATGGCTCCTCAGAAAAAATCAAAGACCAAATTTATTTCTTGACAAACCTATACGAACCCATAAATAGTTTTTCTCAGGCACTAGATTTAAGGAATTTTTTAGAATTTAAAAAATAGCATTGAAACCCTCAAAAAATGCTCAAAACATGACTGTCATGAAACTATCTTGTGTTTACAATCATTCCTAGTGTTTTTACACCTTCCAAATTCAACATCAATGTCTACTTTTCACTTTTAAACTCCTGATGTGGATATTTGCATGGATTTTTAAAAACCCCATGAAACCCTATAAAACTAAAATCAATAAAAAATATTGAAAAACCTAAGATGATATATCTCAAAACAAAATCAATAGCATTTTTGCACCATCTCAATTATGCTACCACATTAGAGTAGGCCACAATTGAGGATATGTCTGGTCAGGATTGAATGCATGAAGCAAAACCTGCATGGAGTATTAAAATCTAAAGAAAAACTTAAAAGGTAAGAAGCTTGTCTTCACAACAAAAAATTATATTAAAATTCATTCATTCAATTATTCAAAAACTACATAGGAAGGTATATTATATAGTTATAAATTATGTCACCCAAAAAACTAACTCAACTCACAATTACAAAATATATTAAAGCACATTTCCCCTAATGATCTATTATTAACCTAAGAAAGCTAATATAAATGTATAGATAAAACTACATAGTGTGAAAAATCTTACAATAACAAATATAATTTTGATGTCTCCCACTTATTGAGCTCTAGATGCAACCTCTATTATATTTATTTTTGTAACTAATTATTTAGACAATATTGCATAATAATAGTAACTTCTTTTATCAATATTTAAAATGCATGTCCATCTACCCTTTTTACATTTTGTTTTAGTTGCTATAATTTGGCATACACCAATATTATTGAATTTGAATTTGAAATCACATTTAACATTTAAATATTGTGATCTATCTATAGGCACAAGCACTATTCATTAGATATCTAGGATTAAACAAAAAAAATATTATGTGAAAGGAATACTGTTTGAATCTAATGTTTAAAAATAATTCATTATTCTAATATGTGACTTATGACTATTGGTGGGTTAGTTGGTGGACCTTATCCTCTTAAACCTTAAGCAAAACTACTATTTTGTTTTTTAAACAATCTATGTAAGATATATGTTTATATAGGTAAATCGAAGATGAATTACATAGATTGATTACAAGCAAGCAATGAGTGTAACTACACAAACACACCCAAAAAGTGAAATGTATGTTTTGAACAATATTCTAGTATTAACTTTTATAATTTATACACATAAAATGGAGGAAATGTATACTTTTAAAAATGCTAATTTAGATATGGATCAACAATAATTAGAAATTTAATTGCACATTTCCAAAGTCAAAATTTGATGGCATTTCTTTCTCAACACTCTATCATTGTGTGTTTGTGTGTGTGGGGGTGGGGACGGGGCCGGGGCGGGCCGGGGCCTTGGGGAGCACTCAAGGTATCTTTAAATTTAGATTTCATGACTGAAGGGAACATTTACCATTAAATTCATTCAAATCTTACATATAGATTCATCTGTTAGGTATTCCATAGACAAAATGGCATATAATCGTTTATCTAATTTTATCACTTGATATTTGTACATATTAATATGTAACTCTTTATACATTTTTAAAAAATTTAAAAAAATTTACTTATTTTATTAATATATTATAAATACTTAATTAAATATAATATATTTTTTTGAATTATTAAATTGATGAAAAATATATCCCCAAATCAATGTGGAGTAAATACTATACTTAGAGTTGAAACAAGAAATACAACTTGGAATATATAAATTGCCACTCATGTATGACACACATTTATTGAATGGAAGTTGGGCATTTGTTTGTAGATTTATAATTTAACAAGTGTAAAACATGGAGAAAATAGAAAACAACTTTTGAATGAAAAGTTAACTATAATACACTTTGACATGTTATTGAGGAGTTGACCACAGTTAATAATTCTTCTAGTATTAAATGAATTAATCAGAGTGATTTTGTTATTTTCAGTGTTGTTTATCTTATATTTATTAAAATGATAATTTCACTAAAGACATTTATACTTACTTGTCATTGTCATTTGTTCCAATCAAGCATCAACATATATGCTATTATTATGACCTAAATCGTGTGTATGTAACATGGTCATTTAATCCCACAGCTACCATCATTTATTAATGATATTAAAATCATATGTATATATAATATGAGGTATAGACACTTACAATATTCGAATTTTCAAGCTACAAGAAAAATATCAAACTTTAAAGTAGTTGATAAATGTGGGGGAATGAGTCAAGACACCGCTTGTAAACATAGATCAGAGTTCTATTTACAAAAGAAGAGAGTGAACAATGAAATGTGTACCTATATTTTATAATTACCCGAGTATCAAGTTTACGAAGAATGGGCAGGAGTTGGAGAAGGATCGGAAAGGAAATTAAAATGGTCATTCTAAATTCTATCGCATCCCTTCAAGTCACCAATCTACCATACATCCCACATCAATGGAGAATCATTAATCCATCTCTCATTCTATCAGAAGCACTAGGCAGACACTTTTTTTAATACTTCATTAATCGTATAGGAGTTGTTCCTCAACTGTTTAATGCGATAACGTAGCACATGGAATCGTGCAAACGAATTTGAATAATATAATTTATAGTATATTATAATATTTTATTATAATATAATATGGTATATTAAAGCATATTTATATTCATTATTTTTATAATATATTGATAATTTACTTATTATATAATAGATAATAGTAATAATTTATATAAATATATATATATATATATATATATATATATATATATATATATATATATATATAAAAATAAAATAGTTGATATAAATTAATCATAAGCATTAGGCAGACACTTTTTTAATATTTCATCAATCGTATAGGAGTTGTTCCTCAACTATTTAATGCGATAAGGTAGCACATGCAATCGTGAAAACGAATTTGGATAGTATAATTTATAGCATATTATAATATTTTATTATAATATAATATGATATATTAAAGCATATTTATATTCATTATTTTTATAATATACTAATAATTTACTTATTATATAATAAATAATAGTAATAATTTATATCAACTAATATATATATATATATATATATATATGTATATAAAATATTTTTATTATAATATTATATTATACTAAAATAGAATATAATGATAATTAACTAGTTTAGAAAATATAATTAATATTATTGAAAACTATTAATAATATAAAATACATATTCTATGTTATATTTAATTCAATACATAGTATCGATAGTAAATATGCCAACTCCATAGATCTACCACAGCACCCTTTCTCGCTCAATGATGATTCTAATAGAAAAAAACCTTGGCGCATCCTCCCCCGATCTATCTGGTTCAAGTAGGTCACAGTTATGTTTTTTTGCTTTGGCCACCCTGCAAAATGTTCTATCCATCGGAGATCTTGGGGCATGACAAATGATTTGTTTGTGGATGAAATAGTGTCTGTAAATGCTTCCGCTATCTTGAATGGTCACATATCTACAGGATCCTACTTAGTAAACAACATGGTGGAGGTAACTAACAACCTTTTTTGATCTAATGTGATGGACCCAGATCTCTTCCTTCTCATTGACAGTGGTTTCAATTTCAAGATGCTTGAAGCCACAATGGAGAACCAGCCAAAGTTAAAATCCTTTTCTAAATCTACCTCAAAGACACCACCCAGATCAGCACCAAATCCTATTAAACTTGTGTCATCATCAATTTTTATCATTTTCAATGAGGAGGAGACTAAGGATGTACTCTTTCATGAAGAATTTTTCTCATCTAATGGCATCATTTGCCGGTTTGAAATTTTTTGGCCAAAACTCCAAGACCTAGATACGTAAATCTTAAATAATGGCAACCCCTTATGTAAGGTAGGATTGAAATTTACAATAGCACGAAGAGTTTTTATCTTTTTCTCATTGCATTAAATATGAGGATTTTATTTAAATTCAGTCCTCAATTTTGAATCACCAGCCATTAATAATGAAACCCTAGTCCCACTTATTTAAACCCCCATATAACCTTTAAATGAAAGACCCATCTAGATTCACCTACCCTACCTCCCATTTTAATTTTGGTCTACACCTAGTTTAAAATCCATAGGCAATTGTCTGGGCAAGTTTCTACAAACACACCTAGACACTTCTTCTTTTTCATATAATACCTTTGCTAGAATAGTGGTCAATGTTGATACCTCAAAGGATATCCCTAGAAAGATAATTCTATAAGTTGGTGATTTCCCTTTGTCCTAACCAATATATTATGATGGTCTTTTGTTCTATTGTCATAGTTTCTTCAATATAGGCCACCTGACCAAGGATCTTAGTAACTTTAGAATAAACAAAAAAATCCTCCAGATCAAGAGGATTTTACATTTCCCACATCAAATTCATTGCCCCTGAATCTGATAATTAATATTTTGAGTCTTCTTCAGATAAATTTGAGCCTTCAATTCAAAATAAGGACACTTCAAGCTCTCCACTCATAAAGGGTGACTCTAATGTTGATTCATTAAAAAAAATTGATATGGAGTTGGATTTAATTTCAGAAACCCCTACTATCTCTAGGGAGGATGATTTGAAACTAGAAGTCCTAAGCACAAAATAAATTTCTATGGTTTCAACCAAAGATTAAAACTCATCCCTTTAAATCTATTGAAATCATCATACAATTAGAACATGAAACTATGAAAGATATAAATAGACGGACAAAAGTTTAGAAAAATAAAAATACTATGAGATTAGAGTCCCAGTCTTCCAATATGACCCTAGAGTTAGGGGGCCTATGAAAGACATAAATATAGTTTTATATTCAACTTAGTTGGGCTCGGTTTTGCTGAAGACATGCATAGAATTATCCAGAATTTTACAGAAATGTCCCTAGTAAAAAAAATTTTGTTTGTTTTAGGTTAGTTATGTTATATGGCCATGTTTGGCCTTGTTTTATTGGATTATTGTTTTTGTGGTTATTTGGCCTACTTCATTGTTGGTAGAAGAGGCATCCCACTTGAGCATGCATTTTATATTTTTATCTCCTTTGCATAAGTTTCTATATCTTTAAAACCACGATTTTTCACCCAATCAAATAAAAAATATTATACAATACATTATATATCAAAAATGTTAATGTCAATATTAGTACTAATATATAATTTTTCATCTATAATACTACAAATATTAATAAATAATTTAATATATAATATAATTATATATTATATACTATAACATAGTATACTATATTAAACATTAACATAATATTATATACATACAAATATATTTTAGTATATGAATATAATATATTATGGTTTTACTTACTATATTAAATTTGTCTCTTTTTCTTCTTATTTTGTGGATTCTAATACCTTCTCCAAATACTTTCCTTTAACAAATGTAAAATGTAAATTTTTCATAACAATAATGTAGGACTAAGTAATATTGTATGTGTTGTATGAGAGCACATCTATTGTCAATCCTCTAATCTGTTACATAAATTATAAAGGAAATCTTGAGGAGAGAAATTTCACCCTCCACAGAGGAAACTATGAGACCTAGGATGGTGCGTAATTTGATATACATCAATATACCATAGTGCTTAGAAATAATATGTAGAGATCGATGGGGATTTAAACCCAATTCCATTAAAACTACTTAAAATTTACAACACTTAGGAGACTTAGTGTCTTTTTTCTTCTCTTTCATTTTGTAAATAATGAGAAAAGAATATTAATAGATTACAAATACAATAGTTGTCGTTAGTTTTCATGAGAATGATAATAGAAAAAATATTTCATATATATATATATATATATATATGATTGAATCTATATATTTGAGTATGAATCTATTTTTATATATATTATTGGTGCTCTATCATCCACTGAGGTAGAATATCATGTCACACATGGAGATGTGTGCTAAGAGATATAATTATGTCACATATTAGTAGATATGGGATATATGGAAAACGAGCAACCTATCATTCATTGTGACAACCAAGGTATGTTAAAACTTGTTAAGAATCATGTTTATCATGAAGGAATGAAGCATATAGAGGCTTAATGTCAATACATTTAAGATCAAGTTTTAAACCACCACATCCAGTTCTAGTACTACTTGACAAATGCACAGATATCATATATACTCACCAAATCCCTTGCAAAGGTGAAATTTGAGATGGTTAGGGAGTTCATTTGTAAAAGTAATACAATAAGGGGGGAATGACAACATAACACTTATATATTTAGAAAATCATTTTATTACATTATTTTCAGGATAGGTTGTATGTAGTGAGTTCATGAATAGTCTAAAATGTTAGTTCTGAGATTTGTTGAATGATAGCCATTGAAGTTTCCAAACTATGATTGAATAATATAAATAGCTCAGCACATAACTTATTTTTCAATCAATAAGAAAAAAAGTTTTATGACACTCCTACATTGGCTAATTAGATTATATAGGAGAATTTTTTCATTGAGGAAGCCTTTTTATATTAAATTTAATTTGTTTTAAATTCATCTAAATTGGTTTCATATAGTTAAATCAAAAAAATTGGACATGCCATCAAACTTAACACATGTAAATTAACAGTCTTATCACACTAAAAACTCATAACCACTGATCCCATATCACATTTTTTTAAAAAGCTTTTATAAATAAAAATATGATTTTCTTGTGAAGGTGAGAATGAAAAATGAGTTTGTGTGTGTAGACATCCAATTACTATCACTATTGTGATGAAATTGTCAATATAAGCAACATTTTGTTAGAATGAATAATCTGTGCAAAAATCACTAATGTGAATTAAATTTTTCTAAATTCTCACGTATAAGTGTTGATTTTGGCTAATGTATCCCTTGATAGAAAAATGCATTTTATTTAATTATTATATTTTCTTAAATCACTTCGAGTAAAATTGTGACCATAAAAAATGATGATGAAGAGCAACTTTATTCTTCTAATTTGTTATAACATGCCTTTCCATGTGTTATTTCACGTCCATAATGCTCTAATTGAGAATTTTTTTTACACAACTGACACCTTCTTTTAATTATATTGCAATAAAATTATGACTTGGTAAATTGATGTTTTAACTAGTTTGATTAAATAAACAACTAATTTGCAAAGAAGAAAAAAATAAAAATAAAACCACTTAAGAAAATTAAACTAAATACAAAGCCTATGTTAAAAATACATGGAAGTTATTAGTTATTAATTACAAATTCATTCCTCAAATTTGGACCACCCTATGACATGATTAGTGGGGTGGGATCCATAAGCCATTAATAGAACTAACATAAGGATTAAACCCTCTCATGCCTCATTAATGGACAATTATTCCAACTATTAATGGGAATCTTTATGATCTATCCCTCAAAAATTGAATTGATTCATGGACACACATCCTCATCTCAATATGGATGGTCATGGCTGATTTGATCATTTTTAGAAAGCTATAAATAAGTGAGCCAAGATGACCATTTTTAAGCTTTAGTCATGCAAAATTATTATGTAAAAATTTCAAAAGACAATACTAACTTATTTTCGCAAATTGACAAATCTTGTGAGCCTAAGCTACTAGTGCACTATGAAATGATGGAGGGCCATGCTATTCTTCATTGACAAAGACATGGAACACAAAATCTATGTAAAATAAAGTTTCTTGGACACTCTTGGATGAAGGGATTATATTTGTAAGGTTTGTTTGTATATTCCTTTCTTAAATAGCTCTTACATTTCTTTAGAAACACCCATTGCGGGAGTAGGCTTAGCATATTGTGCCCTCTATGCTTATTTTTTATTTTCTCTCCTAATACATGGTCTTACTTGATTTATAATCCTACTCCATATTCATCATTTGTTGACCACTCATTTAAATTATCTTGAAATTTTTGAGCCCATTTCCTTATTTCTTCTACACATCAATCATGTTTTATAATCATAACTTTTCTTATATCCCATCCATGGAACTATGTAGGAAGCATCCACTTGTCTTATACATTTAGAGTTATTTAGGCCACCCATTCCTTTTATTCTATTTCCACAATTTTATTTTATCTTATTATTTCCCTATCACTTACTGAAAACTTTATCTCTTTTGTTCTTTTCATGTTGTTCTACTTTGATTATTTCTTATATTAGGGGTCGACTTATCATAGAAAGCAATGCCTTTAGTATAGTAATATGAACCATTTGTTCATTCAAAGTTTTACACCTCTTTTACTCAGCCTTGAAAACTTTTAGATAATGGTAAACACAAATAAAAAATATATAAATGTGTAATTATATCTATGGAAGAGTTTATCATCAGGAAGGACTGAATGTAGACAATGACTGGGAGACACCAAAAAAGGGAATGGTTAACTCTTTACTAATTTTATCTCTACTTGAACCAAGGTGAGAGGACCTAAGAGGTATCCTGAATGCATGAAGGGATACTACATCTCAATCTCCATGAAGACTTTTAACACACAAGCACAAATCTAACAAGGGCATAACCAAACTTGCACACTCCACCCGAGAAGTGTTGTCACACAAAATGAACAAATGCTCTAGGTCAGACACAAACTATTGAAGAAAAATGTAAATATGATCAAAAAATTCATTCTAAATGAATTTTTCAACAACACAAGGCTAAATATGAGAATACAATGCTAAGATTCAAAGAAAAAAATATCAATACATTTTATATATAAGAGATTTATGTATCTACAGGAAAAATAAATCTTAGATATGCAAGAGGGTGCATTATTTATATGGTAGAATATGGTAGAATGATTTAAGTAATTATAAAAGAGTGGTGTGGTCGTAGGCTCTTTAAAATAGTATAATGCCTTTCAATAGGCATGACATCATTATTTTTCAAAGATGTAGGAAGTTGGGAAACAAGCTAAATAAAATATTGGGAATAATTTGCATCCATTGGTACAAATATAATACGAAGACATTTCCAAATCATAATGCATAAAGGGGATTATAACCTAGATCTATGCCTCAAATGACAACTATTCATAATCATTAAACTAGATATCTAATTAGTAGTGCATGTAAAAAATATTATTGCATTTCATTAATAAGAAAGATTTAAAATCATAATTATTTTCCATTATCTTGAAATTAAATCTTACATACATCATCGTCTCAGAACACTGGCATGGGGATAAGCATGGTGAGTTTGCTCTTGAACACAAGAAATATAAACATGCTCTTAGAGCTTGCTAATGGCTATATAGATGAAACCATCTTAGTAAGAGAGATAAAACATACACACAACAAGGATCAATTTTTTTATAGAGCCTCAGACCTACAGAGAACAATAATCAACAACAACCTTTGAAAAGAGGACAATCCCTCTTTTTATACAAATTCATCACCCATTTGTTTTGGGAACATATTTTAGAATTATCAATATTGTAAACATGCAATCAAATCTCAAAGTTCTACCAAGATGCTCTAGATGGAAGATGGGAATCATTGACACAACTTCTTATCCATGTCATGATAAATATTTTCAAATAAACCTTTGATTTCCTTGGCTATAAATTTGTTGCACCTATGTTTGTGGGAGAATATTACCCTGGGAGTAAAAATAACTATTTGTCTCCATGTGGAATCACATGAACGTGCCTTTGACCACTCATTTACATAGATAAAAACTTTTGGACAACTATTATTCCTCTTATACATGTCAATTAATATCCCTTGCCTTGCAGTGATGACATTTAAATACTCCAACTATGCATGATACATGTCTATTTGATAAATCTCCTTGGAATGGATGACCTTCGATTTCCAAACCCTACATCATCAAATCCATGGGGTTATTTGAAATAGAAAAAATATTTGGAAAGGCAAGACTCAAATAATATTTTTACATTTTTTTCCTCTGATTCTCAACGTACATTTTTCACATTTTCTTTTATCCCTTATGATAATTTTGGGATGTCTCCAAATCCTTTTTAATTATTAAGTGCATTTTTTACCCTTTTTTGCCTCATGGGGAGCTTTGGCTCCCATTTTTTATTCTACACTTCCTTTGTATGGCAAGAATCTAGAAATCAATAACACATTTACAATATGGAAATTTGTAACTTGTAATTTGTAGTTACAGTTCCCTTAAAAATTTCCCCCATGAACTTGAGAGATTCAAGTGTAATTTGCAATTTGAAATTTCATAACTTGAATTTTTTAGTTTCAATTCCCTTTAAAATTTATCCTATGGACATGTGAGCTTCGAATGCAATTCATAATTTACACAAATGGAAAATTACAATTAGATTGAAAACATCTTCCTTGAAATAGGACCTCATTTTTACTAGCAAGTTTCGGATATCTAAGTGCACATTCTAATTTGAACATTTGGAAAAATGTAAAATTGCATTCCTCTTTTGAATCTCCCATAGATCTTCATTTTAGTTGACTTTTCTTATGTTGAATTGCATGGTGGGATTGGGATGTTAGACTGCATCATTTAACTTGCATTCTCATTAAGTGAATTTTACACAATATTTTTCCCATTCAAATTTCAATGGACTTAGGAACTCTTTTTGTAGTTTAAAATTTGCTAAAATGCAATGTTTTATTTGGCATTGAAATCTCTACTTATCTTTCAACTTCATGTTTGACCAATGGGACTTTTGAACCTTTGCTTTTCACCTTCACCTTTAGTAATTTGAAGGAAAAACCATTATTGGTTCTATGAAACAATAAAATCTAGGATCATGACATTATTTATTTCATGAAACATGACAAACTTGAACAAATACTTCACCATAATTTGATGTTCTATCTCATCCAAGAACCCCATAAAACATCATCAATTGGGAATAAACATGTGTGTCTTATTCCTTAGTTCAACAAATTTAGATGTTTTAAATGCATTGAGCATCATCATAAGATATGTCTTGGAATTGGAGACTAAAACACATGATAGCATACTTATAAGTGCATTGTGATGTTCACTTGTATACATAATTTGTAGCATGTTCGGAGCCATAATTTTTTTAGTCAAAAATTGGTCTAGGTCCTCCACTATCTTTTCTTGTAACTTAGAAAAACTATGGTCTTCAACCCTAAAAGTAGATACTGTAAACGTAGATGATTGAAACTATTAGATTGGTTATAACTATTTCATTATTTTTAGTTGTTTCTCCCTAATCAGATAAACTCTCCCCATATCCTTCGAATCTCTATCCTATTTTATATTACAATATGGTGTATTTATTATGATATATTTTCATAAATTAATAATCAAGTTCATCATATGAAGTAATCTAGTAACAAAGCTCACTAAGAGCCTAATCATCAAACAACAATCTGTGTTGCGATGTGGCACAGAGAGACGATACCTGGAGATAAGCAAGATATTTTTTTGATGTGTAAATATACAATTAGATAATTATAAGATGACTAAATCAATTTTGGAAGTGATTACCATGGATGATAAAAGTCTGTAATAGTAGAATCCTATAGAAAAAGTGTGACAATCAAAAAAGTTATATGTTAAGACTATGAACTACTAGAAGAATTACATGTCTAAAATAATAGTATAAGAGTTGGAAAAGTGAAGACACCGAGAATTCTCTAAAGTCTAAATTAGATGAAATCAAGATTTAAAATCAACTTGCATATTTTTTTGTAGCATAAAATGACCTATAATACTTGATTAGAGTTGTGAAAAGTCACCAAGGAGAAAGTGTAATGACATGTATCCATTGTGAGCACAACACAAAGTGGAAGTGGTAGACATAGCATAAAATCTTGAAAAAATGACAAAGTGATGAAATCAAGAAGCTATTAGAAAGCCCATTGAGCATTAAAGCCCTAAAACAAACTATGTGCAGGAGACTACCATGTATGTCTAGCATGAAGGACAATGTCAGGACTAACAAAAGTGACCAAGGAGACTTGTGAGATATGGAAAACCATTGTGGCAATCAAGAAATCTCTAGTTTATAATTTTCATTTCTATAATCCCTCCAGGATATAAAAAACCTTTAGATTGACAAGCTAATTTATAAGGGACTTCTAGAATATTTCTTATTGAATGTACACTTCCAAGTAAGGAGAATATGAGTAGAACTCAAAGATGGATATGATGTGGATTGTGAAGACAAATTTGATCACCCCAAGAATAATCTTCATCTCTTAGTACATAATTATCATTATCATCTCCAAGCTTGATTCTCATGATAGTGATTAAAAGGACTTGTAATTTTATCTTATAGCAATATAATAATTTTTTCTTTATAATGTTTGCTCTAAAATTGCTTCTCTTCAATGCCCAATTCATCAAAGGGTTGAAATATGATTTTTATAAAATGAATATGAATAATATCCTTTAATTTTATGGACTATTTATCATTATTATAGGCATCTTACAAGTTACTACAGATCTTGATGCACTCAAAAAATATGAACTAACTAATTCTAAAGCCTTAATGTTGATTATGTTAAGCATTGTTGATGATGTCTAGTTACATGTTAGGGATGCAGATAGATAAAAGGAAACATGGGATAAACTAGTGACCATATATTAGGAATAAAATAATATAAAACTCCTCCATCTTCAGTCAAGTCTTCACACACTTTCTATGAGGGCCAATGAAAAAGTCAAGGAATTCTTACATTAGGTGGCTGAACTAGAAATGGAATTGTAAGAACTCAGTGAGATGGTAGATGAAATAATTTTGGCCCCTATCACCTTGGGATAAATACCTTCCCAAATTAGAGTGTTCATTATGATTTTGAACGTATCTAAATAGATAATTTCATTTCAAGAGCTCATGAACATGTTATAGCAAGAAAAATCCATCGACTCAGTCTAGGATGAGTTATAAGACAAATATCTTATCTCAAAGTATCAAAGAGGTCATAATTATCATAAGGGATCTATAGAGAATAAACCAAAAAAATAGAGTCAAAAAAAACCTCCACAACATCAAAAGTCACAAAATTCAAATAGGTGGTGTCACATCTATGAAACAAGTGTCTTCAAGTAAAGAAAACACATTATGGCATGATGATTCTAATAAATTGAAAATACATCCCCATTGGTGAAATTAGAATGGATATCTTAAAACTTAACAAGATGATGGATCTAATGAGGAGATACCTAAAGATGACAATTGTAGTGCACATAATAAATTAGTTCTAGTCTCCTAGACCATGCATCCAATGAGGAATATATAGTTAATCAATTCAGGTGCAGTTAAACACATGTAAGGTGATATGAATCTATTTTATTCACTAACATATAAAATGACTAGAGATAAATTTAGGATCACCAATGATAAAGAGTATGATGTATAAGGAATAAGCCAAGTCACCATTCCTCTCAAAACAGGGAAATGTACACTCTATAAGGTACTATATGTTTGTGGATTGATATACAACCTCTTATCAGTCAACTAGCTTTTGAATAATCATTTGAATGTGGAGTTTTTTAATTTGTAATGGCATCAAATCCTACTTAATCTCATGAAAATGTATGGTTCTTACTATAGCATTTTTTAAAGATAAATTATTTGCTTTAGATGTTGTTTCATCTTTTACAATATCTCTATCTGACTCCATGATAGAATCTACTACTCTTTGGCACTACTATTATGGTCACCTATCTGCTTGATATTTGAACTAGCTAAGTTTAAAGGGGATAGTACATGGAATTCACAAGTTATCTAGTTCATTTTCCATTTTAGTTATTTTCCTTGTTCCTTTCCCATTTTACAATATCTCTATCTGACTCCATGATAGAATCTACTACTCTGTGGCGCTACTATTATGGTAACCTATCTGCTTGATATTTGAACTAGCTAAGTTAAAAGGGGATAGTACATGGAATTCACAAGCTATTTATTTCCTTTGCCATTTTACTTATTTTACATAGGGATCCATCCAAGGGAAGCAAATTTCATGCCAAGAAACATTTTGAGGTTGTTCATGATAATAAGAATGGATCATTACCTAATTCATTTTTAGGATACAAGTAATTTCAATTATTTGTGGATGACTACTCTAAAAAGACATTGGTGTTTTTCCTAAATTAGAATAATTAGGCCCTTCATCATTTCTAGATCTTTTATCAGTGTGTTGTGAAGGAGACAAGACAACCTCTTCTTCTAGTCTACTTATATTGATAGGGGGAATCCACATCAAATAAGTTTTGGGTATTCATAAATATTAAAGGCATCAAACATAATTTGAACACTCCCTACACACCACAAAAAAATGGCATTGTTGAGTGATGTAATCACATATTAATGGAAATAGATCAGTACACACTGCCAATAATAAATCTAGATAAAAGATATTGGTCAGAAGTAGTCCAAATAGTTGATTATCTTTTCAATAGGGAACTAAAAAATATTATAGAGGATAAAACTCTAAAATAGGTATGGATTGGTAAAGATCCATCTATTTCATAACATATATGCATGTCCCATATCAAAAGAGGAATAAACTCGAGCCAAAAACACTCTCACACATCCCACTAGGATATAACACTACCTCAAAAGCATATCATCTCAAGGATCCTCAGATGAGTAAAATATACAAAATTAGAGATGTGGTTTGTGAAGAGTCATCCTTTATCTCAATGATATAGAAATAAGAATCAACACAAACCACATCTAACCAATTAATCTCTAAGTCAAATGATGATGACAATTATTAAAGAGAAAATGAGATACAAGGGGAACTATATGTTGATATTAGATAATTAGAAGATGTTATTATACATCCACTTGATAGTTATTCATATGAACAAAGTAGTTCTTCACATTAATAATAGAGTTCCCACCTGAAGTAGCTATAAAGCATCATCAAAGACTCACAAAATTCCCCTGATGTCAAAAAAAGGAGTGGGAAAATGAGGTAAATTTTGCAGTCATGAGTATAGTAGTTGATAGCTCCAAAACTAATAATGTTATGTAAGCACTGACTGAACCTCGATATAAGAAAACCATGGATGATGAGTATGATTCAATCCTATATAATTAGACTTGGGAACTTGAAAATCTACCAATAGGAAAGAAACCCATAGGATACAAATAGGGTTTCAAAACTAAATACAAGGTAGATGGATCTATCAACAACCACAAAGAACAAATTGTAGTAAAGTGATAGGTTGAGAAAGAAGGCATTGACTATGAAGATACATTTTTACAAATTACCAAGATCAAGAACATTAAATTTGTTTTCACACTAATAGCTATAATGGATGTAAGATTTAGTAGATAGATATCAATAGTTATTTCCTAAATGGTGATCTTAAATAAGAAGTGTAGATGACCTACTAAAAAGTATTTCTTGATGAAATACATCCTAAAAAGGTAACTCATCTCATAAAATCTTTGTATGAACTGAAATGAAATCCTAGGGTATGATACATGAAGATAGATGATCACCATTTGTAGCATGGTTTTACCTATACACCCTCAAATTCTAAAATGTATAGAAAGAAGGTAGGGACAAAAATTATCATTCTTATTTTGTATATATTTGATCTTTTGATCACTATAATTTTATAATATTAGGTTTATACTTTTAATAATTACCTCAAAATATACTTCAACATGACTCACATGGGTCCAATCCAATCCTATCTTCACTTGGAGATATGACAAAAACACAGTCAAATTTTTATCTCCCATATGAAATATGCCATGACACTCTAGGAAATGTATAGAAAATCAGATTGTAAACGTCTTTCAACACTAATGGATAATGGTTTAGAACTCTCTCAATTATAGGACTCACCTCAAGTGGATGGACTCTCTACAAACAACTCATTGAGAGTCTCATCCAATTGATACACACTAGACCAAACATATATTTTGTTGTGAGATATCTCTCCACATGTAGGAGCCAAATAAATTTCATTTGGTTTAATCAAAGCATGTCTTGAGATATGTCCAATGTAAACTTGAGTATGGTCTAGAATATAATAAGAATACTCAGTTCTTATTATAGGTATACATCAATTTGAACTACACTAGATCTATTGATGATAGAAATTCAACATCAAGATACATATTTTAGTTTGAATTTGGACCAATTTCATGGATTAGTAAGAAGAAAACTATTTTTGATCTCTCATCCACTGAGGAAGAGTATCATGTCACATGTGAAACTATGCATGAGGCAATATGGTTATGTCAAATTTTGGATAATATGAGCATTATTGAAGAGAATCCACCTATATTTCATTTTGATAATTACAGTGTGTTGAAGCTTGTGAGGAATCTTGTTTCATGAAATAATGAAACACATTGGTGTTGAATGTCACTACATTTGAAAGCATGTCCTACACCATGACATCCATCTCCAATACTCCCTAATAGATGCATAGATAGATGATATACTCACCAAATCCCCTAGAAATGTGAAATTTGAGTTGTTTAGGGGGTAAAATTGTAAAATTAATGTAATAAGGAGGGAATCTTAGTGTATATTATGAAAAATATTAAATTGGTTATGAATATTTCATTATTTTTAGTTATTGTTACATGATCATAAAGACTCTCCCTAGAGCCTTTAGATATCTCTCCTATTTTCCATTTTGTCATGGTGTATTTATTCTACTCTATTTTAATAAATAATTCATCAAGTTCATTATGTGAAGCAAATAAGAGGCATATAATTTTCATCTTTAGAAAGTAAAGTAAAAATTTGGACTAGGACAAACATCTAAGTTAGTATCATTCGACCTATATTACATCATGCTTGGGAAAAGAGTTATCTTGTATAAGGAATCAAGATCAACTTCAACAACACCCTTGTAACCCCCATACATTATTTGGAAAGTGGATGTTATGTTATAATATTTACACTTTGCACAAAACTTTATAGCCTGGGATATATATATCTTCTCAATTCCATCGAAAATCACAGACTATTTCCAACAAACATCTAGAATATGATCAATTTAATTATTTTAGGTATGAAATGTTTATATGGTAGATCCAAAATCCTACACCATTCTTGTTTCAAACATAGAAAAATTTTCAACCTTAGAAAAATTACCCATCCATTCCCTAATACTATCTACACTAACATCATTATTAGAAGCAAACATCCACACAAAACCTTCCCTTAGCTAGTTGGCTCAAATCCTTCAATATATCTAGGTTAGTGAATCCTACCTTATGAAAATCATCAAATTCATAATCTTATTGATCAAAAATTAGTTTATAAAATACCATCTTCTCATCACCATTAAAATTTCTCTAATGATAATGATGACTAGGTGATAATCGTAAATTAGAACTCTGACTTCGAAGATTGATAAAAAAAAAATAAGTAGTGTTTATCCTTGTATTGGAATCATTGGGAAATAATGGGTGGTTACTATCACTATAAATTACCTATATATTTTGAGACACACACATAGACCTACTTTTCATAAGCTTTATTTGTCCCTTCAGAAACAACCTTGCCATAAGAATTATCATCTCATTGTCTTGATAAGTGATGTAAATTTGACGATCATGTGCTAGATCTAGGTTAATTACATTAATGTTTGATCCCATCAACAAGATACTCCTAATTATGAGGATATACATCATATATACCAGGCTCATGGGGCCCTTGAGCATATGCTAAAGGTCCATATTTAAATTCAAGATGTATATAACTAGGAGTGAAAAGAGACTTGCCTTTTCCTATAAGAAGACCATAGGGACCAATTAGATGTCTACCCATATGTCATTCATATTTTTTTAGGTTTAAGGCTATCATATTCCTTTGCCCATCATCATAATGCTAGGAATTATTTATGTGTATAAATGTTTACCTATGAAATCCTTCCTTTGGTGGATGTCCCTCATTTGGTGATAACAATTCCCTAGGTATTTTATCCCTATATGTGATACTCCATCACTCTAATTAGATATAAAATACATACTTAACTACTTCAGGCATCGATTTCCCTTCAAATCATTGTTTTATAAAAAAATAATATGTGTCTTTTATCTTGTTTTCCTTATGCTTCTATTTTACCTATTTTAGATAAGTGGCATAGGTTTTAGAGAATTTGAATGTATTTTTGGAATCAAAAGGCCTATTTTATGCATTTATCAAGTTACAAATTGAATACTTTCTTTCTTTTTCAAAATCCCCATCAAGATTTGGAGATATATATATGCATATTGGATGTTATAAAACTTGCTAAGTTTCACTTTCACTTTATTTCTCCACCATTTATTATTGAAGGATTTAGGTATTGGTGAAAAAATTACATAATGTAATTCTAAAATGTGAAATTTTGACTATAAGTTCTACGTAATATCACTGAAAACTTCTCCCACCCCAAATACAATTTTTCAAATTTGTCAAACTTGTTGTTTGACCTCAAAACTTTGCCAACCTCTCTTTCAATCCATGCATTTACTAAGGCAAAATAAAATTTAATTTTGATTTTTTTTTACCTTCCACATTGAATGGGTTTGATCGTATGGGTGTGATAATCTCCCTCTTGTCCATGTTAACTACTACTTTCCTTTCTAAATTGATGCATAGCCACATGATTTTAAGATATTCACTTTATATATTGATCCTCAAAGTGGATATCTTATTGTTTTTTAAACTTTTCTTTTTAATATGATCTAATTGAGGCACTTTCTTCATCTAACCCTCCATGTGGAAAGGTAAATTCCTTCTTATTTTTTGGTTTGGGGATGTCAATGGACAATTCACAACTTGCATTTTCAAAAATTACTTTTGGAATTTTTTTTATATAGCTAAGACTTCTCCCAACATCCCACATGGTAGACAATTCATTGTAAGATCTAGAAGCTTGAAATCAGTATGCATATTGATTTTTCCACCAAACACTGTATCAAGAATGGGAACTTGGGAAGCACTTTGTAATTTTATAACATGCAAAATTGCATTTGCTCTCAAAATATCTTGTACTTCAAATCTATTTTTTAATAGAAATATTATACTTAGATCCTTTTTTGCTTTAATAATTTCTTGAATTTTCCTAGGTCACTAATGATAAAGACCCTATAATTCCACTTGAAACATGATAATGTTAAACATTAGTCAAAATCAGGATTACATAAGGTTTTTTAACAGCTTAGTTATGGAAAAATGATAATGGGGTTTTGATTGATCTAGGTGAACACACATATAGATATGAGTCAATAATTAAGCATTAAAGAATCAATATTTATTATAAATAGGGCATAAAATCTTAGTGAAATTTTATGTACTAACACTAACTCTTGCACAAGGATGTACACTCCCAATGGGTGTATAAAGTACCCTAGAAAATAAGACCAAGTGTCAATCCATGGGAACACAGAGTCAAGACATGATAATTTCATAATGAACACCAAAGGAAACTTAATGAGACAAGATTAGACTGAAAAAAATAGATTAGGAGGATATAAAACCAAATGCACAATAAAAAAACCAAAAGGAGATGTAAAAACATGGATCAAATCATAAGGGTAATAAAATAATAAGGTAACAAAATTATACACTATATAATATTGTACACAATCATGGGCTCAATATAGTAAATGTTTCATATTTTTACCACTAACTTGTGTCTCTAGTACCTCATCATCCCTTAATTTCCTCAACTTTTTAAGTATCTTGGTGGCCAAGATGATATTAATCAATCTCTACATTATCTTTAAAGGTTTGATTCTATGTTTTAATATGATAACAAGTTGAAAAAAATCCTTTCTACAGGATTTCAAATTTAGATAAGACCAATCATAGAAATCTTGGTACTTCTTTAATAGCTACATGTAATCTTGTTTCTCTTTTCCATTCAAGTAAGTACAAAGCAATAGTGCCTCATATTTATCAATGTTATCCATGCACTCAAAACATATCTTGAAATAAAACTAAAAATACTTATTGATAAGGGCATATAAGACAACCCCAGATCCTTTTCTATGATTAGAGAAAGCCCCATCAAATACCATATCCAAACTTCACTTTTGTTGTCACACCTAGCATCAATAAGAATAGGATATTTAACAATGTTGACATTCCTAATGAAGTTTCCCAACTCCACATCTCTTTGCAACACCTCATTTATATCTCTTTTTAGATATTCAAGTACATGTAGGATCTTAGGCTCTCTAGAAGGATTGGCCATCTTACCCTCCAAAATAATGGTGGCATAAGACAAGTCCATTTGCACACTTCCCCCCATATTGGTATCCAATTTTTATGATAGGAGCATGGCCCACTTAGGTGGATAGTCTAAAACTACCATGTCTATATTTAAACATTTACCTGGATGATCTACCAACTAAACAACCAACCCTTTCACTTATCCAACAACTGGTACGTATCATGAGTCTATGGCATTACACTTGCCAAAAGTTGATCTGATCCTCACCCTAAGTTCACTAAAAAAACCCAGGGGAATCACATTGTAAGAGACTCCATAGTTAACCATAAAATTGTGAATAATTAAGCCATTAACCAGTATGGTTGTGTAAAATGGATTTACATTCAATTGACTTTCTACAAATATAGTCCCTATATAAACCTTTGAGGTTGGTTCAATAACCTCATCTGATTCTTCATGTTCATCTAGGAGTGTTTTGGGTGAATTCATTTCATTTTCAACTATACTCCTATAATATTCTAAATATTTAAACTCTCTCTTCTTATGTTATATTATTCATAATAAATCAATAAGTGGCAAGGTGATTTTATGTTGAGTCAAAACTTGTGTCATATCAAACATGCTATACTAAGTAAGGGTTGTAGATAGAGGAATGGGTGACAATAGCTTCAACTGAAATACAATCATTTAGCATCTAAAGTGGAATAGGATGGGATTAATTGTGATTTTGAGAATCACTCTTCAATGGTGGGTTATTTCTAACATCACTCAAACCCTTAATAATAATGGACAACAAGGGTAATATATTCTTGGATAGATCACTTATTTATTTAACAACTTAGGAATCATGTGTTGTCCTAAACTAATTATGTAATTTTACAATTTCCTTTAATTCTTTACTTGCATCCCCTACCCTTGGACTTGCATAGGTGGTGTATTGAAGAGAAACACCTAGTTTCCTTCTTCAAAAAATATATTCTTTATCTTCAGAAAATACTGCATTAATTAATAGTTTCTTGTCCTCAACTCAAAGAATTCCCCCATCATATTATTTAATCATCATAGATCATAAAAATGCAAAATCATTACTGTGTAACTTCTATGCGTATGTCATATTAACATCAAAGATAACTTTGAGAGTTAGGACATATACATTTGTACTGCACTCTAAAACTTACCAACAATGATATCACTTTCTAATTTCATGGAGGTAAAAAATTTACTATGGGAGACTTGACGATCCAACATTAAAATATCATCATCACCAAGATGTAGACTTAGGTTCCACTAAAAATTCATCAATTCATTTAGTAGTATCACATAAATGATGGGTAAGGAGGAATTTATCACACTAATAAATGTCAAGGTCATAATCTACAACATCAACTTTGGTGTTCAATGGATTAGGCACTTCCTTTTTAGCCACTCTATTTTGATTTATGTCATTCATTTCATTATGGGCATGCCTCTTCCCTCTATCATTATCTATAATGTGGAAGGGGTATCCCTTGTGTTTGATTTTGATTCTAAGTTATCTCTTCACTTGTAGACACATGAGGTGGTCCCTTCTCAACCTTGGCCAAATTTTCCATAGTTTACTCAAGTTTGGTTGTCTTAGTAAACTACATTTTTTCAAGATTAACCAGTTTTACATCAGTCCATTTATTCAAATTTCTACCCATAACCTTTGTAATGTCTTCAATTTGGATGGTCATTTAAATTCCATTCTCAAGTTTGTAGGAGCCTTGTTCCTCAATTAATACACAATCTTCTTATCAAAGACAACAAAATATTTAATCAAGCAAGCTATATCACTAGGCTTGATATTTTCAAGTAGCCTCACCATAGTTTTGTTAAATTATGTATTAAAATCCTATACATACTCATTAGGGCTCTTCTTAATGTTTTTAAATTGTGCCAAAATAAACCTTGAATCAATCCTATCACCATATTGAATTTTTAAAAAATTTTTCATTTCTTCCCATGAATCAATGCATCCATGTGGAATGGAATTGAATCACTAAGGAACATCTTCATCCAAGATGTTTATAAATAAATTAATGCAAAAATAATCATGCTAAAACTCATAATTCTTAATGATAATGTGGAAAACCCTCAAATGTTGATCATGAATCACTGTATTATTCTATTGAAACTTAAGAAGGTGGTTCCTTCATTTGGAATTTCATTGGTATACCCTTCCATCTAATCAAAATTAATTGCTTTGAATATGAGAATATATAATGCAATATGTTCATTCTCATCTTCATCCCTATGCTTCATGATTGGGTCAATGGTGGGTTTAATATCATATAGATAAGGGGTGTGAAGGGGTGAATGAGTTGGACATGGTGGATCAAACATAGGAGGATATTGAGCTGGTTCAGAAGGTTTTAGGTAATAAATGTGATTATATTATTATAAATGATAAAAAAATTATAATATTCAATAATAGGAAGTTCCACAAATAAAATTTTAGGTGTACCAAAATATTCACAGTTCAATCACTCCTTTGTAGCTAAACTTTGTCCTTTAATTGACCCTAAAATTGTCTCCTTATTATTTGATGAATTATTAAAGGTGATACAAACTAATTTGATGAGTCCCCTTTGAAGTATGGGCTCATTCATTCCATATTTATAAATAAAATAACATTCAAAACTGAAGGAATTGAATATGGGCACTGATCTTTATTTGTAACTAGATGATATGTTAGAGTCTCAACTAGAAGCAAACTTTTTGAATATAATATTTTATAAATATGTAGTGATACATACTTAAACCATAATTTTATAAAATTAGTGAGGAGATATAAAAAAAAAGACATTGAAAATTTAAGATTTATGTTCAAAAATGGGAAACCTCCTCAAAACATGAAAAATTTACAAATCTTTGTAATCAATTTAGTAGATGACAAATTATCAAATATTTCAAGTCCCTAGAAACATATTAGTAGAGTTTTGTGTACTTGATGGCCCAAAGTAGTAAATAAATAAATAATAGGTAGATAACTTTTCAAACATAAACTTATACAACTCTCTGCAAGAGTTCCCATCAACATAAGTGATAAATACTATCCATGACAACCATGCCAGTAGATTGGTTTTTCCAATTTGTACACCTTTCACACTCAGCCTTCAAAATTTTGAGAGAATGGAAAACAAATATGAAAAACCCATAAATACTTTTCTATATTCAGAGAAGGGTTTGGCATCAAGATATATCAAATGTAGATAATGCCTAGAAGACACTTACAGAGGGTATGGTTAAGTCCATGCTACTTTTATATCTACCTGAACCAAGGTGAGAGGACCTATGGGGTATCCTTATCATATGAAAATATAATTTAATTCAATCTCCATGGATATTTTTAGCACACAAACACAAATCTAAGAAATTCATAACCAAATTTGCACACTCCACACTAGAAGGGTTCTCACATGGAATGAATAAATTTCTAGGTTAGACATAAACTACTAAAGATGGATGTAAATATGATTGAAACATTCATTTTAAATGAAATTTTCAAAAATATAGGGCCAAATAGGATATTAAAATTCTAATATTTAAATAAAAAAATACAAATACATTTTATACGTGCAATATTTATACTTCTATAGGTAAATAACACATAATATATGTAACATGGTATATTATTTGTAGCGTAGAACATGGTAGGACAAATTAAGTAGCTATCAAAAAGTGGTGTTGTGGTGTGTTTTTTCAAATAGTAGGAGTTCTTTCAATAGGCATAACATCATTCATTTTCTAATATGTATTAAACTAAGAAACAAGATAAGGATATTATCATAAATAGTTTTCATTATTGGTGTCAATACAATGCAATTATGATAATGATTTTTTAAACCCTATAACATAAACATGAAAAAGAATTTAAATTTTTTTTTTTTTTTAATCAAATCCATAAACCCATGGTTTCTTTAAGAGGCTATCAACAACACATTTCCAAATCATAATGTAGAAATGGGTTTATAACTGAGATCTATGCCCAAGATGACAACCATTAATAAGTATTAAACTAGATATCCAATCAGTATATCATTTCAAACATATTATTGCATTTCATTAACAATAAAGTGTGAAAATCACAACTATTTTCCAATATCTTGAAAATCAATCTTACATACATCATTGTTTTTGAATATTAACATGGGGAGAATCATGGTGAGTTTGTTATTGAACATGGGAGGCATAAACATGATCATAGAGCTTGGTGATGGCTATAAAACTATAAACACCTCATGAAGAGAGATAAAACATGCACATAGCTAGGATCCAAAAATTTGGAAGAGCCTCAGAACTAGAAATAACAAAATTTGAAAAGAGGATAAGCCCTCATTGTATACCAATTTCTCACCCATTTGTTCTAGGAATAGTTTTATAATTTGAAATATTGAAAACTTGCAATAAGATCTCAAAGTTATACCAATATTCTCTATATAGAAGATGAGAATCATTAAAACAAATACCTATCCATGTCGTGATGAACATTTTCAAACAAACCTTTGATTTATTTAGCTATAAATATCTTGAAACTAGTTTTAGGGGAGAATATTCCCTTTGGAACAAAACTAACTCCCTGTCTTCATGTGTGACCACATGGCCATCCCTTTGAATACTCATTTGCATAGTTATAAACTTATATAAAACTACCCTTCCTATTGTACATGCCAAATAATAGCCATTGCCTTGTAATGATGGCATCAAAAGAATCCATCTGTATAGGATCCATGGTTATTTGGTAAATCTCCTTGGAATGTGCCACGTTAGCTTCACAAAACCTGTAACATTCCTTTCATAGAGGTTTTCACAATAATAAAAATATTTATACATGCAAGACTTAGCTATTGTTTAACCTTTTTTTTCCTTTTTTTGTCAATGTACCTTTTCCACAATTACTTTTTTCCCTTTTGACATTTTAGGGTTGTTACCAAACCTTGTTTAATGCTTAAGTTCATTTTTATCTTTTTTTCCACGTGGGGAACTTTGAGTCCCATTTTAATTTTTTAATATCCTTATATGGGTGGAATCTAAAATTCATAAACACATTTGTAATTTGAAAATTTGTAACTTACAATTTGTAATTGTAGTTCCCATTAAAATTTCCCTCGTCAACTTGGGAGATTTAAGTGCAATTTGAAAATTTTAATTTCACAACTTGAAATTTAGAGTTGTAATTCCCATAAAAATTTCCCCCTTAGATATGTAAAATTCAAATACAATTTGTAATTTATACAAATATAAAATTGTAATTCGATTGAAAACATTCACCTTGAACAAGGACATCATATTGAATTTATGTTGACTAGAGCGTTTGGGAGATCTCAGTGGACTTTGCAATTTGCACATTTGGAAAAATTAACAATTAAATTCCTCTTTCAAATATCCCATGGATCTATATTTGAGTTGATTTTTCTTATGTTTAGTTGATTGATAGGATTGGGAAGTGGGACTGCATATTACAACTTGCATTTTCATGAAGTGCATATTACACATTGATTTTACCATTCACATTTCCATAGACTTGGGAAGTCTCATTGAAATTTTCAATTTGACAAAATAAAAAGTTTCATTTGGCATTTAAATATATGCTTTGTCTTACAACTAAATGTTTGACTAGTGGGAATTTTGAAGCATTGCTTTTCACCTTCACCTTTATTAATTTGCAAGTGCAACTATTCTTGGGTCTACAAAATAAGAAAACCTAAGATCATGATATTATTTATTTCCTAGAGCATGAGAAACCTAAACAAATACTTCACCATAATTTAATGTTCTTATCACATCTAGGCACCCCATCAAATATCACCCACTAGGAATAAACATGTATATCATGTTACATAGTTCAAGAAGTTTAGATGCTCTAATGCATTAAACATCATAAGAAGATATTGATAAGAATTAGAGAATAAAATGCATGATATCATACTTATAAGTGCATTATTATATTCACTTGTAGGCATAATTTGTAGCATATTAATATCCATTGTTTGGTCAATGAAAACTCAGTCCAGGTCCTCCACTATATTTTCCTTTAAATTATATAAACTATAGTATTCAACTGCAAAATAAGATAAGAGTATTATAATTTTTTCTTTGAGAAAGGAAAGTAAAAATTTGGACCAAGATAGAACATCCAAGTTTGTATCATTTGACCTATTCCGTCATGTTTGGGCATAGAGATAGATACCTAGAGGAATTAGGATCAAATTCTAAAACACCCTTGTAACCACCATACATGTTGTCACATGTACACTTGAAAGCTAACTTTTCATCCAAGGGTAGAGATATCTTTGAAATTTGATCTAAAAATATATACTATATCCAAAAAATGTCTGTAATATGATAAATTTTATTATTGAAGAAATGTGATTTTGTTATGGAATAATTAAAAGCCTACCCATTTCTAGCTACACAGTTAGCAAGATTTTTAAACATGGAAAAATTACCCATCCATTTTTGACACTGTCTACACTAACCTCAGCCTTGGAAACAATCATCCACATAATACCTTCCCTTAGTTGACTAGTTAAAATCCTTAATTATCCTTGGGTCAGTGAATCCTAACTTCTATAAATTTTGAACTTGATAAAGCCTCTTCATCAAAAATAGGATTAGAAAAAACCATCTTCCAATCACTATAAATATTTCCCTAATCATGATGACCAATAGGTATTGATCATGAATTGAAACTCTCACTTTGAAGATTGATAGGATAATAAATAGTTTTTCTCGTTGTACTTAAATGATGGGGAAAGAAAGGGAGATTACTATCACTATAAATTATCTACATCTTTTAACACCCACACATAAAACTATTTTTCGTAAGATTTATCTACCACTTCAGAAGCAACCTTATTTTAAGAAGTATCATTTTGTTCTCTTGATAAAGAATACAAATCTATTGATCATGTACCAAATCCAAGTCCATTATGTCGATATTTGGGCATCTATCATATATATTAGGCCCATGGGGTTGTTGACCATATGGTATAGGTCTATATTCAAATACAAGATGCATATAACTAGGTGGAGTAAAAGGAAACATTATTTGTCCTATAAGAGGACCATAGGAATGAACTAGAGGTACACTCCTACACCATTCATCACCTATTAGGTTTGAGCCTATTGTATTACTATTCACATCATCATAATGCTAGGAATCACTTACACTTACAAATGTTTGGCTATGAAATATTTCCATTGATGGATGTTTCTCATCTTGTGTTAATAGTTCCTTAGGTGTTTTAACCTTATCTTTGGGTACTTTATCTTCCCAATATGGTAGAGAAGGAACACATAACCACTTTAAGCATTGATTTCCCTTCACATCATTGTTGTAAATAAAAGTAACATGTGGATTTTATCTTGTCTTCCTTATATCATAATTTTACATATTATAGACAAGTGTCATAGGTTTTAGAGCATTTGATTTTTTTTTTTGAGTCTATAGGCTTGGGAGTATTTCATGCCTTTGATAAGTTGCAAACTGAACACTTGATTTCTCTATTGAAATCACATTGGTATTTAGATCTATATATGCATATGGTAAGTTAGAAAAATTGCTAAGTTGTACTTTCAATTTATTTCTCCACCATTTATAATTGCAGGATCTAGAGACTGGTGAAAAAGTTACACTTTGCAAATCCAAAACATGCAATTTTGATTTGTAGTTCTACCTAAGCAATCTATAGACTTCTCCCACCTAAAATTTAATTTGTCAAAATTTTCAAACTTATTGTTTGACCTCAAAACTCTGTGAACCACCCCCTACATCCATGTAATTCATAATCCAAAACAAAATCTATATTTGTTTTGTTTTTTTACCTTCCATTTGGCATGGGTTTGATGGCATGAGGATGAGTGTCTCCCTCTTATCCACATTAAAAAACACTTTCCTTTCTACTTTGATTCCCAAATGCATGTTTTCAAGATCTTCACTTTATATATTGTGCCTCCATAAGGATATCTTACTGTTTTTGAAACATTGATTTTTAATATGAATCAACTGAGGACTTTTCTTCATTCTCCCCTCCATGTGGAAAGGTCAATGTTTTCATCTTCTACGGTTTTTTAAAGACAATGGATAATTCATAACTTGGATTTTCAAGAAATGCTTTTGGTAAGTGTTTTACCTGGTTAACACTTCCTCTAACATACCACATGGTCATCGCTTCATTATGTGATACAAAAACTAGTGATCAATATGCATAGTTCATTATCAAACTTTATTTTTTGCATATTGAATTTCCCATCAAAATTTTTGTTAGGAATGGGATCTTGGGAAGAAATTTACAATTTTTCAATATGAAAAATTACATTTTATCTCAAAATGTCTATCATGTCAAAGAATTTTTGCAATGGAAATATTATACTCATCTCCTTTTTATCGTTTGATTTTTTTTTTTAAATTTTCCTAGCTCACTCATGCTATAGAGCCCATAATGCCACTTAAAACATGAGAATGTTAGACATTAGTGAAAACCAAGAATATATAGTATTTTTTACAACTCAGTTGAAGAAGTTAGAGAGAAGTGTATTTGAATGATTCAGATGAACAAATCAATATATATTACGCAAAATTTAATCATTCAGGCATTAATATCTCTTATAAAGATGGAATATATGATTAGTAAAATTTTGGGTAATAACACCATTCACCATTTTCTTTTCTTGCATGAACATTATGATTAAATCTTGATTATGTGTGTTTATTTGATTTCTATTGTTGTTTGGTTTTGCTTTATAAATCTCCTCATTTATTTTTGTTGCTTTTTTATTGTTCATTTGTACTAAATTTTTGTTGAGAGTTTATTTTGTTTATTAGTGTTTTATTATATTTTCATTGATATTTTATCGACCGATTACTTTATCTCTTGCTATTTTATTATTCCTTCATTTTTATTTAGTCTTTTATTTTTTGCATTTCTAGTTTTTTACCTTTCTTATCTATTATTTTACTATTTTATCTTATATCATATTATTTTGTTCTATTTAGTTGAAATACATTATATAACTACTTTTAGTCGTGTTTTTGTTATGCTTGATTTTTTTAGAGTTGTATTTAACTTATATTTTGTCTTTGTTTTCCATGTACCTATTGTTCATACACATAAATCATAATTATTCATATTTTTCTTTCATGTTATTTATTAGGTTGTTCTTGCTTTGCATTTTTACATTTATATTTGGACTTAACTAATGATTGTTCATATCTTGATTTTAAGTTAAGTTATATTTATGTACTTATAACTTTCTTCTTGTTTTTTTTTAAAATTTAAATGTAAATAGTTACAACTTTGGTATTGGTATTTTTTATGATTATCATTAGTTATAAATATTTACATTCCAATCGACTAATTGTATTTGAAATATAATGTTATTATAAGTTATTTATGATGCTTTATTTAAATTTGCTATATTAACCACCAAATTCGAGGGAAATAATGTATATTTAGTTGTTATTGGAAAAACTACTCTTAGACATGCATATCCTTGATTACTTGGTTCCATGTGCCATTATTTATATCTATTATCCCCATTGCAATTGATTTAGATATTCTTTGAAATCTTACCTGTGGAAGTGCATCTCCTCAATTAGGTAGATCCTTGGCCAATTTGTTAATACTTTATTTCTACTACTTATCACAAAAACACAAAAATATTTTAAACTAATAGAAAAAAATAATAAAAACATTGTCTTATACTTATGCTTATTTTGATCCCATGATATTGCCATTTTATGAGTACTCATTTGAACACTCTCACCATTTCTTGAGCCAATTTCCATATTATTCTACACATAAATCATATTTCCTATCATCACTTTTATTTTATCCCTTTTCTCAAGAAAAATATGTTTGACCAGAAGATCATGTTGGATCTCGTATCTAGGGAATTATGTAGGCAACTTTCAATTATCTCATACATCTAGAGTCAACTCAGCCACCCCGTCCTTTTCTTCTATTTTCCCCCTTTTTGTTTTATCTTATTATTTACCTATCATTTGGGGGAAAATTTATCTCTTTAGTCTTATTTTATTAAGTTAGTCTCATTATTTATTAGATTAGGGGTCACCTTATCATAAATAGTAATGCCTCTATTACACTTACATGAACCATTCACATTTTTCTTTGCTTGCACTAATATTTTGACTAGCTCTTGTTTATTTATGTGTGTTTATTTATATTTTATTGTTGTTTGGTTGTGTTTTTTAAATCTCTTCATTTATTTTTTTGGATGTTTTGTTGTTCATTTGTACTTATTTTATTTTATTCCTTTATTTTGTTTATTGTTGTTTTATTGTATTTTCAATGTTATTTTGTTGAGTGGTTAATTTCTCTCTTTCTATTTTATTATTCCTTCATTTTTATTTAGTCTCTTATTTTTTGTATTATTAATGTTTTTTTGTGCCTTTCTCTTCTCTTGTTTTACTATTTTATCTTGTATTTTATTATTTTGTTCAATTTAGTTCAAATACATTATATAACCACTTTTAGTCTAGTTTCTTCTTAGGCTAGATTTATTTAGAGTTGTATTTAACTTATTATTTTTCTTTATTTTCCAAGTACATCCTATTCATACACATGTATCTTAGTTATTCATATCTTTCTTTCATGTTGTTTATTAGGTTATTCTTGCTTTGGTTTTGTACATTCTTGTTTGTACTTAAATCCTGATTGTTCATATCTTGATTTTAAGTTATGTTACATTTTTGTATTCGTTATTTTTCTTGCTATTTTTTTTTTGTTTAAATGTAAATAGTTGTAACTCTTGTATTGGTAGTTTTTATCATTATCCTTATTTATAAATATATACATTTGAGATGACCAATCATAATTAAAATACATCATTATTAAATGTTACTTATACTTATGATGTTTCATTTCGATTTGATATATTAAGAACCAAATCTAGGAAAAATCATGATTATTTAGCTGTTATTGAAATTCCACTCTTGGATATACATATCCTTGATTATTTGGTTCCCTATGTCATTTTTTATATCCATTATCCCTATTGTAGCTAGTTTAGTTTTTTTTTGAACTCTTACTTTTGGAAGTGAATCACCACAGTTACATAGTTCTGTAGGCCTTCTGTTAATATTTGTTTCTACTACTTATCCTAAAAAATAGAAAAAATATTAGAAACTGATAGAACAAAGAATAAAAACATTTTTTACACTTTTGGTTTATTCTGATCCCATGCTCTCGACATTTTATGATCACTCATTTGAACTCTCTCACCTTTTTTTGAGTCAATTTCCTTGCTTATTATACATATCAATCATGTTTTCTTATCATTACTTTTCCTCTATCCATTTTCTTGAGAGAACTAAATTTTACTTGAAGTTCATGTTAGCTCTCACATCCGTGAAACTATGTAAGTAGTTTTAAATTATCTCATACATTTCGAGTCAACTCGAACACCTACTATTTTTCTTCTATTTTCTCCCATTTTGTTTGATCTTATTATTTTCCTATCAATTGAGGGAAGCTTTGTCTCTTTTTTATGTTTTATTGTGTTAGTCTCATTATTTCTTGGATCAGGGGTCACCCTATCGTATAAAGTAATGCCTCTATTAAACTTACATGAATCATTCACCTTTTTCTTTGCTTCCACTAACATTACGACTAGATCTTGTTTGTTTTTGTGTGTTTATTTGTCTTTTACTATTGTTTTGTTGTGTTTTTTAAATCTCTTCATTTATTTTTGTGGGTGTTTTATTTTTTGTTTGTACATAGTTTGTTTTATGCCCTCATTTTATTTATTAATGTTTTATTGTATTTTCATTGTTCCTTTGTTGAGTGGTTACTTTATCTCATATTGTTTTATTATTCCTTCATTTTCATCTAGTCTTTTATTTTTTGTATTCTTCATGGTTTTTTGTTCCTTTCTTGTCTCTTGTTTTACTCTTTTATCTTGTATTATATCATTTTGTTCTATTGAGTTCATATACATTCTATAACAAATTTTAGTTGTGTTTTTAGTTAGGCTTGATTTATTTTAGTTCATAAACATGGATCTTTATTATTCATATTTTACTTTCATGATGTTTATTAGGTTGTTCTTACTTTGCTTTTGTACATTCCTATTAATAATTAGATCTTGATTGTTCATATCTTGATCTTAAGTTAGGTTAATTTTTTGTATTTTTTATTTTTGTTTTTTTGTTTTTTTTTTTGTTTAAATGTAAATAGTTATAACCCTAGTATTGGTATTTTTTGTCATTATCTTTAGTTATAAATATTTACATTCGAACTAACCAGTCATAATTAAAATACAATGTTATAATAAGTTACTTATTATTATAATGCTTCATATAAATTTTATATATTAAGAACCACATCCAGGGGAAATCACACTTCATTAGCTATTATTGAAACTTCTACTCTTGGACATACATCTTCTTTATTAGTTGGTTCCCTGTGCCATTACTTATATCCATTATCCTTGTTTTAGCCAATTTAGTTATTATTTGAACTCTAATCTATGGAAGTGCATCTCCTCAGTTAGGTAGTTCCTTGGGCCTTCTATAAATATCTTATTTCTAATAATTATACTAGAAACACAAATATTAGAAACTGGTAGGTAAAAAGAACAAAAACATTGTCTTACATTTTTTAAATTTTTATGCCATGCTCTCTCAATTTTTTAAGCACTCATTTGAACTCTCTCTCTATTTTTTTAGCCCAGTTCCTTATTTTTTCTACATGTTAATCATGTTTTCTTATCATCACTTTTATTCTATCCCTTTTAATGAGATAACTACATTTGACCTGAAATTCAGTTAGGTCTCACATCCATAGAACTATGTAGGTATCTTCTAATTGTCTCTTATATATGATGTCAACTCGGCCACCCCTTCCTCTTCTTATATTTTACCCCATTTTATTTTCAATTATTGTTTCCCTAACATTTGGGGGAAACTTTGCCTCTTTTATTACTTTTTTATGGTTTTAGTCTCATTATTTCTTAGATTAGGGGTCACCCTATCAGAGAAAGTTGCCTCCATTACACATACACGAATCATTCAACTTTTTCTTTGCCTGTACTAACATTATGACTAGATATTTTTTTTGTGTTTTTATTTGAATTTTATTTTTATTTGGTTTTGATTTTAATATATCTTCATTTCTTTTTGTAGTTGTTTTATTATTTGTTTGTTAATTTTTAATTAGTTTGTGTTGTTCCTTTATTTTGATTATTAGTGCTTTATTATTTTTTCATTGTTATTTTTTTGAGTGGTTAATTTATTTCTTACTGTTTTATTAATCCTTATTTTTTATTTTGTCTTTTACTTTTTGTATTATTAATTTATTATTGTGTCTCTCTTATCTCTTATTTATTGTTTTGTCTTGTATTATATTGTTTTATTATTTTGAGTTTGAATACATTCTATAACCACTTTTAGTCTAGTTTTTAGTTAGGATTCATTTATATAGAGTTACATTTAACTTATTCTTTTATTTTATTTCCCATGTACATCTTGTTCATACACATGGGTCCTACTTAGGCATATCTTATTTTTATGTTGTTTATTAGGTTGTTATTACTTTCATTTTATACATTCCTACTTCTACTTAAATCCTAATTCTTCATATATTTATTTTAAGTTAGGTTACATTTTTATATTTGTTATCTTTCTTGTTGTGTTTTATTTTTATTTAAATATAAATAGTTGTAACTTTGTTATTAGTAGTTTTTTATCATTATCCTTATTTCTAAATATTCAAATTTAACAATCCTATCATAATTAAAATATAATATTATTATAAATTACTCATAATTATGATGCTTCATTTTAATTTTTTATATTAAACACCAAGCACTCCAAATACAAAATTCAATAAAGTTCTAAAGATAATTTATGAATGCATAATACTTAACATAAAACTCTATATAAGACATGCAGTTATTTACATGCATTTTGAGTGTACTTGACTATTTTTATAATTAGTGTGAGATTGCATCTCTAAAAATATATTATAGCATCTAGTAAAGGCACTATCCTACATATTTGTTACCTAACATGATTTCAAAAATGAACATTAACCCATCTTTCTTCTATTGTTCTTTCCTCATTCTATTATATCTTAATTCTAGGAGAAATACATTGGCCTAAGGTCCATCTAGGCTATGTAGGCAATTCTTGGATACATGACATATCTTGGGTCAGCTTAGCGACTCTCATTATTGTAATCTTCTCTTTCATTACATTGGGCATCCTTGTATGCCCCTTTTTCTATGTTCTCTTTAGCCATTCGACCCTTGCATATGAATTTATTCCCACTCATATTTTATCTATACATTGAGATATATCCTTGAGATATGATTTCTAATTTACCCTAATACAATACAATGTTAAGACCAATCACTGATCTAATCAGCCCTATTGTGGCACAATTCATTATCAGTGGCAAAAATTAGCCATAGTAGGGAAAAATCAAATTACCATCCAATAAAATCCACTTTAGTGGGGTATAATATTCATTTATTGACCTATTTTCTCTAGAGTAATGCTCTCATTTTTATTCTAATTCCAAGCTCAAAAAATTTTGCCATCATTCTATCAATTCAAAGTGAAAAACTTGTCTTGGGATCAATCGTTACATAAGCCTACAAATTTTTCCCTGTTTTGGGTATGTCAAAGTATGCCTCTTATATTTTGGGATTATATTATTCCCACTTCCCCTCACTTTGGGTCCTATTATATTTTATTCTCTTTTTTATCATTGGGAATAAATGTATGTAAGCATTAAGTCGTATGAATCTACTCTCATCCTTGGGTTAATTTTACTCTTTCTCTCTTTTTCAAGAGTTCATCCTTCTCTTTCATTTTTCCATTCCCTATCTAAGGGGTATCATGGGTCATTTATTCAATAATTTATTTTTTAACATCTTCATAGTGATGCTTTTAATTGTTTTAAAAGACATCAATTTGACCAAATGTCTTGGTACACCTTATCAAACATGGGAAAAAGATAGACACCCATTCCTATGACTATGTTGTAAAAATTTACAATCTAAGCAATATTATATGATAATGCATAATTTGGGCTAAAATCACTGAATCATTATAAATGGTTCAAACTTGTCATGTACAAGTGTTGATTTCAGCTAATGTATCCATAAATGGGGTAATACATTTTATGTGATTATTATCTTTTATTAAATCAATTTGATTTAAATTATAATGAAGAAAAATGATGCTCTGCGCCACTTAATTCTTTTAATTTGGTAGAACACATCATGTGCTTGTGTTATTTTACATCCTTAATGCCCTAATTTGGATATTATTTTATACATAACTGATACCTTTTTCTAATTATAATCTAATCACATTACAACTTAGTAAATTGACATTTCAACTAGTTTGATTAAATGAACAACCAATTTCCAAAAAATTCTAGAAAATTAATTCAAACCACTTAATCAAATTAAATCAAATCAAGATCCTAAGTGAATAGTCCATGGAAGTTATTGAAAATGTATTAATTATAAATTCCTTCAAATCTACATTAGCTTGTGACATTATCATCATCTATAGGCCATTAATGGAATAAATATCAGGATTATGCCCTTTTATGCCTCATTAATGTTCCATTATTCTAAATATTAATTAAAATATTTATGACTTGTCCCTCTAAAATTGAATTAATCTATGGACACACATTTTAATCTCAAGATGGACAATCATGGTTTATTATTAACATTTTATGAAAGCTATAAATAGGTGAGCCAAGGCCACCATTTTTTAAGATTCATTCATGCAATCTTAATATGAATAAATTATAATAGATAATCTTTACCTACTTTCACAAATTGACAAATATTATGAGCCTAAGAAGTTGGTATACTAGGAAATGATGGAGGATTATACTACTTTTCATTGACAAAGATTTGAAACACAAAATCAGGGGAAAATCAAGAATATTAGCTACTCTTAGAAGGAAGGATATTATTTGGAAGGTTTGGTGGTATATTAATTTATTAAATAGCTCGTATATTTCATTAGCCACACACCTTGAGGGAGTAGGCTTAGCACGTTGTGTCCTTTATACTTATTTTGGATTTTTATCTAGTAATGCATAGACTTTCTTTGTAATCATACTCTAAAATGTGTTTATTCATATGGTATGGTAAATCACTAGGTAGGGATGTGAGGGCTTATTTTATGGTGAACTTGAAAAATGGAAACTCAATAGGGAAGGTAAATCCCATACATAAAAGGCAAGAGGTGAGATATATCAAGGTTAGCTGAATAGAGATGGTGAGGGGAAATGATGGTATTTATATAAGAGACACAAAGAAGATAATGAAACTACACATAAAATTTTTAATGACAAGGCACATCTATTAAATCCATATGTATATTCCGTTAATGTTTTTTAGGTACCTAATACATGATTGGAATAGGTGTCAGATATTTAAACTCTCTTTTAAAACATACAAAATTCTCCTTGTGTCAGTTTAGACAAGTCTAAACTAAAATTGTTAAAAAATAAAACCACATTAAGTATATAAAACTTAATTAGATGACTGTAAAAAAATTAGATAAAACATGGAAAAGGATTATTCAATGAAATACACCACATTTATGTATGAAAATAGATATGGATAATATATATTAAAATCTTTTGTATTATCATTCTGAATAGAACTACCAATAGTTATTATATTCATAATAATAGTACCTATTTATATTTATTTGGTGAATTCAATAAATCTTTAATTTATATGAGGAACACAAAGACAACAAAATTTGGTCAGTTTGTTTGAGTAGGATTCAAATCCTAACCAATTTATGCATGCTCTGTCAAATCACTATGGTAGTTTGATCTCCTGTATCATAATGATGTAAAAATTTGCATAAAATGTATTTTGAAATGACTTTCTCAGACTCTTTCACCAAATAAAACTTTCTCAAACATATGGTCATCATGAAATATATGTATTTTGACCTTTTAGGGTTTTACCTAATGTAAATCCTATGTTAGATTAAAGGGTTTAGTTGTCTAAATTAGTGAAATAATATGGAATAAATAATGATTGATTTTTTATAGAATTTGACTTGTTTTAACATTCCAAAAAAATATGTGTAAATAGAGACTTACTTATAAGCAACAATCATAGCATATTTGACTGCTAAAAATTGGGTTACAGATAGGCTTAATTATTTTTAACATGGTCCTCGAGTCATATTATTTTCTAGACAATAGTTCTTCACCTATACAATAACACCATATATCTCTACTTTCCTTAAAATGGCACTAGTGTTCTCATTGTAATACTATTCCTATTTTCAAGGAGTAATTTAACTTGTACTTCTGGGTTTTGTGCCTGTGAGCATGAAATTTAAAACACTGTATTATTCCTCGAATAGCTAATTTAATATGTAAAACCTAATCCTCCTTGAAAGTAAGGTATTATATGAAAATGTGTGTTAGTAGGATTGGTTGGATATTATTAGCACTCTATTGTGAAGAGTGTAGACTTCATATCACTACTCTAATGAGGGATCAAGCCCTACGTAGTTCTCTTACCTAGTACTTGATGCAAGTACAAGGAATTTATAGAATGATAGTGGTCTTGAATGTCTTGAGAGTGCTTGATATTATAAATGTTTAAAATTTGGGATTAGGGAATCTATAGATGATATTATTCATAATTATCATATAATAGGGATTAATAACCTTGATTTTACTCAACTTATTTCTTACTTGCATAGGATTTTTACATCTATTTTCCATCTAGTGGATATAGTTCTAATATTTTTATATTTATAGTGATTTTTAGCTTGTGTGGATATTAAAATGTGCTTATGCCAAATTTAGGAGGGTCATAAATTTGTTAATATATCTATTATATAGATTTAGGTTAAGTGACACTAGCATCATATGGCTAAATTGTCCTTAATGTGGTGCTAGTGTCAAGTTGGCAGGTTACTGGGCACAAAGGCTTAAGATCTGGGAATGCAGTCCTAGGACTATGTTTGAGATGATTGGAGATGTTTGATATCTATACAATGGTTACAAAAATTTTATGAAAGGACCTATGATATGCTTAGGGATAAAATAGGAATAGGTTGTCTCAAGAAACACTCTTAGCATTCAAATACCAATATTAGGTGATTATATCTCTGCCTCTCCTTTATGCTAAAAATGCAAAAAATCTAAATAAATAGTAAAAAGGAAAAAATAAGAGTACTTGGAATTTACTAGGAGGTGAAGTCTATGTAGCTCAGCCTAACTATGTGATGTTGGGTCTACATATGTGAAACATAATTCAAATCAATAACCTTTAATGAAACATGCAAAAAGAAGTCCTCACATAAGATATGTTAAAATCAAAAGACTATGATGAACAAAATAAATGAGTAAAGTTTAATAAATAGATGCGAAATATGAAAGGAATAAGTACACCTGGTTAGGTACACAAACCAATGCATGTACATAGTGATGAATTAATTGTATATCTTAGACTTATTTGATAGCTTATTTAATCCTCATATGTGGGTTGCTCAAGAACATAATTTTATTTTGAATTGATCATTGAAAACCCATACTTGGTGGATTATGACCTACAAATAGCCTAAATTAGACTATAAGTTTTTTTAACACTCTCATGTGGGTGGCTCAAGAACTCAAGTAGGATACAGCTCTATAATTTCTTACCTATGTATAGTAGATGCATATAAAATTTATCTATGTAAAGTGATTAGAGTATTTAACTAGGTTTATCTAATTATGTACGTTATTTCCATAGCCATGTAGGTATATTAGGAAGCTTTGGGCCACTGAGGAATGACAAACACTATAGATAGAATAAGGCATGAAAATGGTGACAACCTAAAATATGATATCAATTCTATGTAATGTAGATAATGACATGCAGTTTTCCATTTTATCTAATCAGCATGTGTGTAATTTAGCATATGAAACTATGTGCCACACACATTCCCCGAAATTGATATCTGAGTATATTGATTATGAACTAACTTGTAATAATTATTTCTAACTTCAATGTGGGAGTGAACATGTCAAGCATGATGCCCTAATATTATCAATTAGTATTAATATAATATGAAATGAGTACATATTAAACAAATCTAAACATGATTAAAAAACATGTAATTATGTCTATGAAAATCTATAGTGTACTTAGTGTACTATTCTAGGTTATCTAGACTAGCCTAAAGCTAGGGATATTAGATAATAGTGGCATGTAGTGTATAGTAGTGTCATGTGGCACTAGTGTCTTAATATAGGTGTTAATGCATATTTGGTTTGAAATTGAGATGACTGAATTACTTTTTGAGTCTTTATTTTTTCCTATCTGAACTATGTCTTATTTTTTGAAACTAAGCTTGTATGATGAAAATAATCTGTTAATAACAATAGAAGAACTTAATATTTATGATAAAATCCCATTAATTCCCCCTCTTTTAATGGTAGTTGTGGAACCTATGTAATAAATATCCTCAAAATATGTAGCTCTACTAAATTTGTTAGCTAGAACATATATGATAACTACATGATATTCCAATCCAATCTACAAACATAACATAAAAATGTAAGAAAATTTGAGCATATTTATGTAGTGTAATATTTATGTTGTATCTGACATTACACAAAGATGTCAATATATATGTAATAAATTTGTATAACAATAAATATTAATAGCTTCCTAGTGGGGTGGGGTATTATGTTCATCATAACACCTAAGTAGGAAGGGTAGATGCATGAGGTCCCTCATGGAATCAAAATATGTGTGTGTAAAAAACAAAAAAAAAATTTAATGGTGTAGAAGCATACTAGAAAACATACATATAAATCACATGAGGCACACAAAATAGGCCAAGGGGCCATAATACAAGGTACATGGGCAGATGTCACCAAATATGATAATAGAAGACATACAAAGACATCCTTAAATGTGAACGTGTACAAGCAACAATAAATTTGTCTTAGAGCCACATAGAAGGACATGTTAAAACGTCCAAATATATAATCATTAAAACACATGCAAGGTAAATGGTCATATGTCCAAGGCATATATGAATATAAGTAGCATAGAGAGAAATAACAATGGCATATTTAAATTCCATCGAAGAGAAGAAGCATAAGAAACACCATCAATTCTATATGAGGAAAGATAGAAATGAATGTATGTATGAATGTAGTCAAATATTTATAAATTATAGGATATACGTGTGATAAGTCTAAACTAGTGAGAGTTAACAAAAAATATTAACATAGGTAGGATTGATTAATATCAAAATATATTAATGTGTAAACTAGAATGTATAGAATGTAAGGATAGAAATTTGTAGTAGTAACTGTGTATGAGATGATCCCAAGTGGGAAGATGTATCAAATTAATAAACCTAGAATAGTAAATATGCCCCCAATGGGTAGATGATAGAAAGTATGGATCAGTATAGTGGATTAGATCCATGTATGTAATATGAAATCAGTTGAAAATAATAAGTGAAGCATATATGTCTGATAAAATTGAAAATACTAAGAAAGATAGAATATGTAATATCTCAAACATATAAGAAATGTTAGAATGATAATGCATATAATCTGTAAATGTTTATATTTTATGAGTAATATTTGAATAGTTTTATTTTTGCATTTTCTAGATATAAGATATGTCCAAAAAAATGAAAATAAACTATGTATAAGGAAAGACAAACCTTACTAACTGATGAGTCTCATAGGAGACTTAGTATCATTGTGGCATGTGTCAAAAATATGAATTGTAATGTATCATACAATGTTATTGATATGTTTTAGTTGAATGTTAATGAAGTAGGAAACCAAGTATTGTTCATCATCAAAATCATAAGAACCTAGGATGCTAGAGGGATTTGCCTCATACTGTGGAGTTGACCTTTTTAAATTAAGATTTAGAATATTGATCATGATTTTACCCTATGAAACTATGTTTATTTTTTACATATGGTATAGTGGAGGATTTTTTACTAGAAAACATATTTTGAGAATACTTGTATGTGAATCATGGTTTTGACTTTTCAACTTAAGATCTTGTTCTCTTTGTAATCTTTCCTGTGTATCTGCATATTTTTCCTTGATAAACTATATATGTGACTGATGTGCCTTAATATGTTTGATAAATCCCAAAACTTGTTGACCAAAATTATAAATTGTTAGAATAGGAGTAGTGATGCCTTTTGTCTACTTTCCCAACCCTTTATCATGATTATCAAATTACTATAAATGTTTGTGACCAAAAGCATACCATTTTGAACATGAAGCCTCATTTTAGAGATGTAATTTTTCATCTTTTACTTTATTTACTTATGCTTGTTATACTTTTTTTTATATTATTATGATTTTTGAAACTTTTAATTTTCTAAGTTATGCTTTTCTGATCATTTATATAATGTTTATAAGTTGGACAATTTTTTGATTTGTATATGTGCCATTCTATGCTGTTTAGATGATGTGTCACTAGGTGAGTTATTTTTATCCATTATATGTTATATTTTCCTTCTCAATAATAAACATGAGTCAATGTGAACCCCATGCATTCTATGATATGAAAAATAATATTTAGATCTCCTTATTGCATGTAGAGGACGTAGATTGATGAAATTAGATTTAAATTTTTTTATTAATATTTCACTCAAACTCTTATTTGATTTTTGAATGATTTGTTAATACCTATTTTTATAAGTACTTTTTTATGATTTATTTTTTGAAATGTAACATTATTTTCCATAAATTGACTAGGTGCAGATGCATATACATGATTTACCATAGTGTACCCTAGAGGCCTTTATATTATAAGTTAATTTTCAAATGTTTTAAGATTTTCATGTAAGAGTTTATTCTAATTTTTTAATCTTGTAATTATATTTATCATATTAATAATTTGATTGTATAGAGTATCAAAAGTTTAAAACCCTTGTTATTTTTGATTAAACATGTCATTACACACCATGTAGGGAACAGGCGTGAATATACTGAGTATGTGGAATAGTGGCATTGGTATAGGTTGCTTCATCTTATATAATAATGATAACATGGAATTTTTTTGAGGAAAGGTAGTTATCTCCCTTATGGAAATGAAGAGGACAAGGAAACTCTTTCTTGTGCATAAGATATGACATAAGAACTTGAAACCTAGTTATTAGTTTATGTGATCATTCACTATGTGTAAGTATTTTCTTATCAATGGAATTCCACATAGGAGAAAGAAAACATGCTATGAGATATGCCATACATTGAAATTGATATAAATCATCATACATACATGTGTTTATGCCTTTTACGAGTTCATTCTGAATTAAAGGAAATAAACATTCAAATGAAAGTACTAAACTTTGAAATAAAATGTAATTAATTTTTTATTTCATCATGATCATGATTACATGAAATAAAAATCAAAAGATATATGAATCTATAATCTTAGGGATCAAAATGTAAACACTAAGGTTATCTAGGGTTAGGGTTTTGTTGAACTAGAGCTAGTTTACAAAAAAATATGTTAGATTGATTTAGTGGGATAGGTTATACCAAACAATAAAAAAATAGAAGTATATAACGATAATTTAATTCACAAAAAAATATAGAATGAAAACTAGGGTTTGAAGCAATATTCAAAGTAAGTCAAGTTCACTAGATATTTTAACCTTATAAGGTTTTACCTAATGTAAATCCTAAGTTAAATTAAAGGGTTGAGTTGTATAAATCAGTGAAATAATATAAAATAATTAAAAATTCATTTGCTATAGATTTTGACTTGTTAAACTTTCTAAAAACAACATCAAATATGTGTAAATATCGACTTATTTGAAAAATAATTATCATGGAATATTTGGGTGCTAAAAATAGGGTTACAAATAGGAATGAGTGTCATCAATATCATCTCTAAATCAGATTCTACCATAAATAGTAGCACCCCACCCAGACAATAGTGGCATGTGTCTCTAGTGTCGTTAAAATGGTGATAGTGTCCTCTTTGCAAGATTGTTACTATTTTCTAGAAGTGCTTACACCTATGTTTCTTGGTTCTATTCATGCACAAATAAAATATGGAGGTTTTTATTATACATGGAATAGATTATTTAATATGCAAACCCTAACCCTCCTTACAAGTATGGTAAGATCTAAAAATTTGTGTTCATTATTAGGATACACTAGATATCCTTAACACCCCACTATGAATAGATTTGCCTACATACTAATACTCTGAGGAGGGATCATACACAATGTAGTTCTCCCACATAGTGCTTGTTGTATGTGTAAGTGAATGCTAGAATAATAGTGATCATGAATACCTTGAGTGTGCTTGATATTGAAATTTTTTGAAATTTGGGATTACAACATATTTAGATGGTAGTATGTAGAAGTAAGATAGAAAAGGGATTAATAACCTTGATTCATCTCAAATTACTTCTTATTTGAATAGGCCTTTTGCATTTATTTTCCATTTAGTGATATATGTCTAATAGTCTTGTATTTATAGTGAAACATAGCTTGTGAAGATAATAAAATGTGTTTAGGCCAACCTTAAGAGGGTCATATGTTTGAAAATTTATTTTCTCACGAGAATTAGGGTAAAGGACACTAGTGCCAAGTTAGGGACACTAACACCATGTGGCTCTAGTGTCCTTAATAAGGAGCTAGTGTCTGTCAAGCATGTTATTGCTAAAAAAAAATTATGATTCGGGAATGCAATTTTATGACTACATTTGAGCTGATTAGATATGTTTATGGTCCACACAATGGATAGAGAAGTGTGATAAAAGTCTTTAGGCCTAATCTAGAAATAGGTTACCTCAATAAACACTCTTAGCATGTAAATACCAATTTTATGTGATTATAATATGTTTGAATAAATAGCTAAAAAAAACATTCATGTTCATTCAGATGACACTTGCTTCAATAATTTATTGAACAACTTAAATAGTTTGGTGGAGGATACATATTTCGTTCACATATGTGACATGTCACTTAACATTGGATGTGTGTTTGGTCAGACTTCTTCAATTCCATTACTTGAAATACCCTATTATTACCCATCACCATTACCACCAAACTCACCTTCAAATTTTTAATCAATTTCATGTTCTACATGGCTTGAGCCTTCCCTTTAAAATGGGGTCAACAGTCATAGGTTTTCCATGAGACACAAATATTAATTTAAACACTTTCATGTTCATATTATGTTGTTTTAACCCACAATGAAAACACACATTTGTATTTGTAAACCTACTTCTTATTTTGTCACAATATAATCTTACATACTTCATACCTCAACATTTGGCGAGGATGGTTGAAGAGGACTAGAGGAAATAAGTGTCACATTTTTTAATTTTGTTATGTATTTTTTATAATGTGAAGATTTTAATATAAATAGTCATTATCAATTATAATAATATGACAACATTATTGACAGGGACTTTAGGTTTTTAAAATTTTCATTCTTTTTATTACAAATATTTTTAAATAAATAATTAAAAAAAATTGTACTATATATATTTTAGAAAATTTTCTATAATTTTTTTAAGAAATAAATTTATATTAATAAATAAGTTTTATTTATAATAATATTTTAATTTAATATATTATAATTTTTATATAAATATAATAATAATTTTTTAATCAATATAAAATACTAATTAATTAATCAATACAATAATAATATTCCAATTAATATAACATAATAATTATTTACTTAATTTTAAAAAAGAAAAAATAAATACTATTTAATTAATTAAAATTTAAAATAAATCGAACGACCTAAAATCAAATTTGATTAGTTTCCATTAATTTTATATTTATGGGAAAGTATTAAAATGAAAAAGCTAATCATCACGTGTAAACTAATTTTGCAAGTTGATGTTTTCACGTTGTACCGAATAAGCCATGTTTTCTATTTGCCCCACGTTTTAATTTTTTAAACTACAAACAGACAAACAAAATGTTTTCAATAGAATAAATAATTTATCATTATTCATCTCTAAATTTTTTAAACACCTCCGGTTGAATTTAGGTGCGTTTATATTTATAGGAAAATATCAGAACCAAGAACCTGTCCATCACATGTAAACTTCTTTTTAAAACGTTCACTTGGAATAGAAGCCATGTTTTTCTTTTCCGCACGTCTAACACTTTGATAAAACTACAAACTTACAAACAAATCCCCACTACCCTTACAATAAATGGATTTCAACATGAGTATAGATCTGCTATATCCCAGCTGTATTTTTAGTTTCAACTCTAACTACAGTCATCCCTTTACATTGAAGAGGATTATATGTTGCATCTAGTTATTAGTGCAAATCAGGGTCAAATTAATAAATTATATTTATCAAGTATTTATAATATATTTTTAAAATAATAAAATAATATTATTAATAAAAAAATTATAAAATGGATACATATTAAAATGTACAAATGTTTATTCTTGATAGTCGATAAACTATCACATTTAATTATGAGTGTGGTATACCTTAACAAATAAAATTTAGGTGCAAGTTCTATAATAATTTTAATGAAAGAGAAACCATTTAGTAATGACATCTAAGTCGAAAGACACTTTGCAAGGGAAATTTATAATATACATAGACACGCATACACATAAAGATTGAAATCACATTTTTATAGTGTGCAATTGAAGTTGTGAGAATGCCATAAAAGAATTCCATAGTATTGGAAAAACTTTTTAGGATGATACATTTTGTATTTGGTAGGTTTATAAATTAAAAATTTTAATACTAGAAGAATGTGCAAAGATTAAATTCAAATTTATGGTTGCATTTGCCTAGGTTCATTTTTTGCTTCCTTCTTATTGATCTATGTGTTGCATATTTTGATTACTTAAATAGATAAATCTTTGACAAAGATTATTGGCAAAATAAATTGGTGGTTTACATTAGTGTTTATGTAAATAATGTCCATTAATTAACCCGCTAATAATCATAACTCATATATTAAAATAATGACATTGTTTCAAATCTTAGACTCACACAATATACTTCTCATATTACAAAGTATTTTCAATGATACGTTTCTAAGCAATAATAATTGTATGTACAAATGAATCATAATATCTGAATATTATAAGTGAATTTACATTCAAATTCATTAATATGTGCCAAATTCTAATGATTACAATAAAAATAGAAAGAGGTAAATAATTATATTCATTTAAAAGATAATAGAAAATATTATCAAAATCATATAATATGGTCTTAACAAGATATTACTAAAAATATATAGGTAGTCGAGGTAGTCTTTAGCATTGAAGAGGTTGGAGGCTTCAAAAGTATATTTAACTACTAATATTTCATTGTATACTCTCCCTCCCCCTTCCCTAGCTCACCCGTCCGACTGACCACCCACCCCCATGTACACATAAATCGAACATAAATTGATTTTTTTTTTATTATACATTATCTCACTTTTAAGTATGTTGTTACCAATAAAATAGGTAGTGTGATAATACACTTAAAATTAAAATACATAAATGAAATTGAAAATGATATTAACTGATTTTAATCTGTAAGATTAAAACTAATGAGCCTTGAAACTTAAAATCTACTTTGTTGAATAAATATGAATAAGCGCAAATTGATTGAAATTGATTAAAAAAGATATGCCCTATTCCCAAAGTATGTAGTTGAAGTTCCATAATTACAATAGACAATCCAAGGAGATAATTTGGCAAGGTTGAGTTAAAAACATATAGCCTTCTTAATGTGGTGGACACTATCTGTCCTATATATGAATCCAAAATCTATTAGGAATCTTCAAATTAAAGTTATAACGTCATGGTTGTCTTGCAATGAGACTTCATTCAAATAAATGTTGTGAATATTATATATATTAAGATACAAAATTGATTAATATAAAAATGTTAAATATAATTTTCTTTAATAATATATGGGTGCAATTTAACAAACAAAATAATATTTGAATCTAAAGAAAATATAAAAAATTATACAACAAATAATGCAGTAATGAAAATATATACAACAATGTAATGTCAATTAATTTAAAATTAATTAATAATAATTTGCATATTAAAGAATTTAAATTAAATGAAATGAAATTTAACAATTTTCTCCCCAGTACATAAAGTGATGGTGAAATTACAGACAATTCAATTTTTCCTCTTATTTCTTTTAAATTTACTCTGAGTGAGAATACCATGGCAAGCCATAAGGGATCTCTAGTGCATAAACTTGATATAAAAAGATATATTTCTATATCAACCAAGATTTAAGACTTGTAAGTTATTTTGAGAGTTTCTTTTTAAATCTTTATTATTATTTTAAACAAATTGACATCCATATATAAGATATGGGAGCATTGTATCCTAAATATATAATTATAAGGTCTTAGATAAATTTATATGATTTGGATAAATTTTTTAAGGTTCTTTCTAAAAAATTAGATTTTTTCTCTCTTTATATATATTTTGTTTATAAAGGTATGCAGTATTAAATAAAACATGTATTTTATTTTATTTTTTATGTGATTAAATATGTTATTAACATGAAATAATTTTATCATATGTTATTAATGACTAAAATAAAATAATATTAATTTTCAAATTTATATTTCTATCACTTTAATCAGTAAACCCAAGTTGATTTCCAATATTTCTTTTAAATCTGATCTCCACTATTCAATAAAACATAAATTTTATCTTATTTATTATATAATTAAATATATCATTAAAATCTAATAATTATTTAATAAATAAATATTGAATTAAATAAAATATTATTATTTTCAAAATTATATTGAATACATCTTCACGAAATTACATAGAAATGTAGTGCATTTTATCATTGTGTGTTTCAGTTTCACTAAGCTCAATACTTTTGCTAAATAGCGAACAAGTGATAAATATAACTTATTTTTGACAAAAGAGCTGACCATTATTTTATATGGTGTGTGAGATGTCTTCAAAATTCTAGTTAGAGGAGATTAGTTTACAATAAATAAGTATAGGTGTTAAAAGGATATTATGTTTCATTAGCACTATGTGAGGAGCTCATAAGCTTCGAGGAATAAAACACAAGTTATATATAAAGAGAGTGTAGAGTGATATAAACCATGCTTTTTCAGACATAATTTTATACTAATGACATCCATCATGACATTATGTATTATGTTCGTTAGAGCATTTATTTATTTTCCATATTTATATCTGTTCATATATATATATATATATGAACAGATATAAAACACGTAGTGGAGGAATATTACCATTAGAATTAATAAAATTTGGGCTTATAAGCAGACAATGGTGATTAACACATAGTTATACCCATCTCTTCACGGAATATGGTAGAACATTGGCACGCAAGAGGAACACAAACCTATAGAAGAGGCGGATATGTGCTTCAACACGAGGTTATCAAACATGTAATGAATGAGGAGGTCATACCATTGAAGACTATATATTATAACAATAAGGTTGGTATGACTATAGTAAAAAGTTGTAATAGTTTAGGAGGACTGCGTCGTATGAATTCCATTTCATATAGTACATTATAAAAAATTTCAGTTTGAGACAGTATTGAAACATTTTTTATTTTTATATGATGTTTTCCTAGCAATTAAATTATATGGTGTATGTCATGACTATGCCTTTTGAGTGATGATGAGATTAAACAGGAAAATGATGATAAATTTTTTAATGTAAATAAATGCTAACAAAATATTGAAATATAATTGAAGTAAATAATGAAACTTACAATATATACAATATTTTTAGAAATAAAATAGAATTTTGTAATTAAATCTAACCAAAGGTTAATCATTTATTTTATTTATTCAACCATTAATAATATATTAAAATATTTTGAAATAATACATAGCTCTAATACATGTGTGAATAATAACAAACACACCAATATAAAAAATCATAATTCAATATTAGAATTAAAAAACAATGAAATCATAGACTAAAAAACCACTCATTAAGGATCCAAAAATTATTATATTAAAATTTCTCTCTTAAACAATAGAGTGGGACCAATAACCCCAATACTCCCAATCTGGGTACCTATACATGTAAGAATACGTCAGTAGGTGATCTTCTAGTAGAGTTAGCATACAAGTATTTTGCAACAACAATGACCCTTCTTGTATTCATAAGTGAACAAGAAGAGGATGTGCAATAATTGCTTGATGTATTAAACTACTTTCTTTACGAATTATCTTCTCACTTATAAATACAAATAGGGTCATTATTTATGTAGAATACATGGGTGCTCACTCTACCATAAGATCACCTATTAGGAAAAACTCTTCACTAAAAGAGAGACAAAGATAAAAATGTAGGATGAAAAATCCTCACTCCAATTTCCCCCCTTAAGCATAGCTTAGGTGTGATGTAAAATTAGGTGCAAACAATGAGCCCTAATGAGGTACCCAAGTATATAGTGATGATCCCAATATCCTACATAATACTAAACTTGTGTGTCTCTATATATAACAGAGAGAAGGTAATTGCAGAATGTTACATGATGAATGTTTTAGTAGCTCCCTCTTTAACAAATGTTTTCTCTTCCTTTTGGAAGAAAGAAACCATGAGCTTTCAACCTATTGAATTCCCACTCAAGTGGAATGCAGATAATAATAACAATGTAGAATTCTATAAAATTCTAAAGTGTCTCCTTGCTAATGCTCGAATGTGCCAAAGTCTGATCATATATCATAAGATTAACTGTAAAAGATGGCAATGAAGAAGCATACAATGAAGGGGAAATAACACCTATAAAATAATACAGACATGGAATATTCAATGAAAGAATGTCCATGGGAAGAGGAGATCAAGGCTCAACAAATTTAAAAACTAGAGATTTGTCTATAAATGATACATTCATATTTGTAAGATGAATATCCACAAGATGATATGAGTCATTGATACTCTCAATGTGTATAGTCCCATTGGAATCAATAAAGTCCTCTGAAATGTAAGTCTATGATGGCTCTAAAAGAGAAAAAAGTATGCATTGGAATGGATATAGAATTTGGAATGAGAAAACTAAGGTCTATAAGATTCTCACCCTATAGGGTGGGCTTGGTAAAAGGAAGAACACTATCCACCATGGATGTATCATCACAAAAAATAAAATCATGAGGAGAGAATACAATAGCCTCAAAAAGGACAATAGGAAGTGAAGGAGAACGTCTGACATAGGTCATAGTAGGATCTTTGGAAAGAGACTATAGGATGCTCCAAATATTTTACACACACACACACACACACACCACAACAACCACCACCACCCCATCACCCTCAGACACACTTGTGTGTATGAGTGTGTGTTTAGTTATATACATATTTTATATTAAATTAAGAACCACATGAAAATCAATTTAGAAAATAAAAAATTTGCATATTTCATATGTCCACATTGTAGGAAACCAAAAACCTTGTGTACTTATGGATCTTATGAAAAAGGGTTTGTTCAATGCATTTCAACCTTAGAATCATGTATACACTTCTTCACTAACAACCATTTTACCATCACGGAGGATACCCATGTAATCACACAAATATATTTTACTTTAGTCGATACAAATATTATAAGGTGTTGTATTTTGTTACATATGCCTTGGTTTAACACTATATGCTTGTGCTATTCATTTAAAAAATTCATCGTGTATATTTTGACCTCTTACTTTCAATACCTACTATTAATTTTTACATAAAATAAATTGTATACAATCTACTAGAGTGTGTATAGCTAACAAGTATAATAGCAGGTTGAATATAAAATTTTATTCAACTTAAAAACTATGAATGAATTACAACTGTGTCATTCTATTGTATTATAAATACCATCAATTTATATTATTATGGAATAGTACATATTCATTATACATTAATTTTATTTTTAATTTTCAATATATGATTATTCTCAAATATTTTACATTAAAGATAGTTACTTTTTGAAAATTCCTATGAAAGCTTTAATAGTCATTGTACTCACATTCATTAATTCATTTCCCATATTTTTCTCTCAGATAAATTTTAACATCCTGAGAAACATGTACAAAAAGATTTCAACTATACCAAAAGAAACCCTCATATGGTTTCTAATTATAAAATAGATACAATTTGAAAAACAAATTAGTGTATGGCAATTTGTGATTCATATAGTGTACCATAGAATGCCATAGCTTCCAATCCTTGAAATAGATTTAAAAAAAAATTGAATAGTTTTCTTTCACAAACCCTCTTATAATTTTCATAATAAACATTATGATAAAAAAACCATATTCAAGAGGCTTTTGTCTTATTTACAACATATTTGAGGATGCCTTTAAGTATTAACCTAGTCATATTTTAATGCAAAATGGCATCGATGTTCCGAACCCAAATCCCAAATCATATTTCCCAAATAGAATAAAGAAAATACACAATGTTAAATAATTTTTATAGAATTGATTTGTATTGATTCTTAACATGTACCCCCATAATATACTAAGATTAGTTTTTTATATGTATTATAAGCATGCTTATTTCTACATCTACTTCACATAGAACTACATAGTATAAAAATAATAATATTAGACCAAGTATATAATTGCATAGAATATTATGCGCTACAAATTATTAAAATGCTCTACACTTATTTTTTACCTTTCATTACAGATCACCTTATATGTAATTTAAAAATATTTCTATTGACGATTAAAATTTTACTTACGAACATACATTTATCTATATATATGTGGGTCACATCATTTATTTTTTCAATCCCAATAAATCTTATATCGTTCTCTTAATATATTATTTATTTAGCATTTGTTGCCAGAATCTGGATAACGTGAGTGCAATGAAGACGTGATCACACAAGATGAACAAGTGCACACCACAAGATGCTAAAGCAATTTCAAATTAACACAATAATAGAAATTGCACAAGACAACATGGAAAAAACCAAAATCTGATTAGCATGAGATGGCCAAAGTGAGGAATACAAATAGGAGAGTACAAACGTAACTCCTCTACAAAAGGTGGATAAGGCACCCCAAGAATAGAATGTAACTCCTCCATAAAAGGTGGTGACAAGGTGATAAGAATAGAGAAGTAAATACCATCAAGGGAGTTACTTATGACATTCTTATGACACCTATGACACATCTATGACACACACCTCCACATAAGCTAGCCTATCCCACAAATGTAGGAAAACTCCATGTATGCACAAGAAATACAATTTCCCTAATTAATAAATAGGGAAAAATAAAAACCTACACTAATACCCCCCCCAAAGCACAACTTATGTGGGTAGTGTGGAAATATAAAATGGGTCCTAGCAACTAGGCTTGATGAGGTACCCATGTACAAATGCAATCTCCCATAAGATAGAGAAAAGGAGAAAATGCATAAGAAAAACTCCCCCAAAAAGAGAGACATAAAAGAAAAGAAGAGGCTGGAAGGCCCCCCCTGAAGATGATGCTGATGAAGATGTAGACCGCACCCCAAGAAGAGCTCATAGATGAATGAACTTGCTCTCAGTGAAAGGTTTGGTGAAGATGTCTACAACCTGCTCTGAAGACTGGCAAAATATCAAGTCAATGACCTGACTATGAATAAGCTCCCAAATGAAATGCATGTGAATCTCTATGTGCTTGGTCTATTGGTGCTTAACCAGATTCCTACAAATCTGTATGGTACTGAGATTGTCACAATAAATGATGGTGGGTTGCCTGATAGGAATGGCAAACTTAGAAAGAATGCCCTGAAGCCAAATAGCCTCAGTAGCTGCATTAACAACTCCCCTGTACTCTAACTCTATGGATGATATAGCAATAGAATTCTACTTCTTTCTAGATCAACTGATAGGACTAGAACCTAGAGAGAAACTATAGCCAGAAGTGGACTTGCAAGTCTATGAATCGCCAACCCAGTCTGAATCTGTATATCCAACCAAGTCAACCTCTATGCCAAATCTGTAATGAGTCCCGTATCTATATGAACCCTGTATGTAATGCAAGATCCTCTTAGCTACTTTCCAATGTAGCTCATGGGGTTCTTGCATGAATTTGGAGACAAGTCCCATTGAATATGAAATGTTGAGCCTCGTGTGAGTCAAGTAGATGAGACTACCAACAAGTTGTCGATACTGAGTGGCATCAACCAATGGTGAAGAACAATCAGTCACTAGCTTAACTCCTAATAGAAAGGGAGTCAAAGATGGCTTACAATCAGCCATGTGAAACTGAGCCAATAAGTTAAGAGCATACTTAGGCTGTGCAAGAAAGATCCCTGAATTTGACTATGAAATCTCGATGCCAAAGAAGTAGTGTAACAAACCCAAGGCTGTCATGTCAAATCTATCCTTGAGAGATGCCTTCACCACTAAAATAGCCATTGAAGAACTCCTGGTGATCAAAAGGTCATCAACATATAGAACCAAAATCAAGAGTGAATCATCCTACCGTAAGAAGTAGACATTGGGATCAGAATGGCACCCATTGAAACCTACTATGAGAAGGAAGGAATCCATCTTGGCATACCAAGCCTGAGGGGCCTATTTGAGGCCATAGATATATTTCCTAAGTCGGCATACTAAGGGATAATCCTAAACAAATCCTGGTGGGTGTTCCATGTAGATCTTCTCCTCTAGGTCTCCATGAAGAAAGGCACTCTTCACATCCATCTGATGCACATCCCAACCATGTATTACAGAAATATCCAAGGTGAGTCAGATAGAATTCATCTTTGAAATGGGTGGAAAGGTCTCTGAGTAGTCAATGCCTGCCACCTGTGAAAAACCCTTGGCAACCAATCGCGCCTTATACTTATCAACCAACCCATCTGCTACAAACTTGGTCTGATCCACCTACATCAAACCATCTTTCTTCCCTCAGGAAGTGATGTCAAGTCCCAAGTGTGATATTTTATTAAGGAATAATATTCTTCCTCCATAGCATTATCCCACTCAAGTACCCTCGATACCTCTCAAAAAGTCTGTGGATCTGAAACTGTAGCAAAGAAGGCATGTGGATCTCTCTGAAAATCTCCCCTAGTATGTCTATCATATGTGGGATCTCCTGCCCAAGTGACAGCACTCTCAAGTGCCTATCTAACCCAAAGTGGCCCGGTAGTGGGCGAGTCAGGAGCTAACTCCTCATCCTCTAACCGACTAGAGGTGAATGACACTACATCACTATCCTCACTATCTGAACTCAAAGAAGAAGATGATGTCTCTGGCTCAAGAACCTACTGTGGCTGATCTGATGAGGGAGAAGAGGTTTCAAGTGTTGAGTATCTAAGACTCTCCTGAAAGTGGACACTTCTCTTAATGAATAAATCATGTGTGATTGGATCTAGAAGGCAATATCCCTTAATACCATCTGGATATCCTACAAAAATGCAAGGCTTGGACTGACATTCCATATCTTTGTGTTTTTTCTTCAAAATGTGGGCCATGGATGAGGATCAAAAAACTCTAAGGTGCTCAACATGAGATTTCCTTTTATGCCAAGCTTCAAAGGGTGTTATCCCTTTCAAAGCTTTGTGAGGAACCCTGTTCTAAATGTAGCAAGCATAATTGATAGCTTTGGCCCAGTACTATGGTGCTAGGGATTTGGAGTGAATCATATAGCTACCCATCTCTTTCAAGAACCTATTTTTGCATTCTGCAACCCCATTCTGTGAAGGACTGTAAGTGACTGTGTATTGTAAATCAATCCCCTCTGTGGTGCAAAACTACTCAAACCTGATGTTGACATACTCCCCTCCATTTTCAGTTTGAAGAACCTTGATGGATTTCTCAATCTATTTCTCAACAAGAGCCTTGAAGTCTAGAAATTTTCAAACAATTCAAACTTTTGTTTGATAAAATATATCCAAGTGTACCTAGAGAAATGATCAATGAAAGTGAGGATGTACTTGGCCCTTATGAAAGATGCTTTGGGAAAGGGTCCCGATACATCACTGTGGACTAACTCCAAAGGTTGTGAAGCCCTCCAAGCTTTGCCTATTTGAAATTTTGCTTCGGGATGCTTCCCAAGGGAGCACCCCTCGCAATGTCCTTTTGAAAATTGGACACGAGGCAAGCCAATGACCATGTCATTTTTACAAAGTTGCTCAAGATAGCGGTAGTTAAGGTGGATGAACCGCTCATGCCATAATTTGCTAACTCCATCTGAATGAGTCAGCAATGCTGGTTGAGAAGAAAATGATGCAAAATGTGAGAAGGTGTATAACCTGGCTTGGTGATCTGCCCTACCCACTGCCACTATAGTATCACTATGCAACTCCCTGATAGACACTGAATCTGGTGAAAACTTAACTCTCATGCCTCGACCAATGTGAGCGATTTGGTACACTGATAGGAGATTGGTTGAAAGAGAAGGAACACTTAATATATTACTAAATGTTCCTCCTTCCATTTCAACTAACCCTCTCCCTACAATGGAAACTGATTTGTCATCACCCAAACTAATTGTAGTCATGCTACAAGGCTCTAAAGATGAAAACTCAACTAGTGAAGAGCCCATTTGGTGAGAGGCACCTGAGTCTATGACCCATGAATATGTAGAAGCTACAGTTGCTACAAGGGCCTTGCCCTTTTCTTTCTCCTTACCCTTGCCTTTTGCCTTAGTAGAATCTTGGGTAGATGAATTCTGCTTGATAGACTCAGGAACACCTATGTTGTTCTTGTCTAGAAGATGAGTTAGGTGATCTATTTGTTTCTTCATGCACTTGTGTTCATCATGACCTATCTTTTTACAATAGGCACACCTAACATTCTGCTTCTTATGTTTAGCATTGGAGGATGAAGACTCAATGTTGTTTTTCGTAGGATTGGTTTTTTCTTTCTTCTTCTCCTAGTCTTTATTTTTTTCCTTCTTCTCATTTATTGAAGTGTTATCCTTACCATTTGTAGCTATGAAATCTTGGGGTTGAGTAGACTTCATTGTGCCCATCTAAATTAGCTTATCTTGTTCCCTAGTCAAGTCGGCAATGAATGAATCCAAAGAAGGCATTTTCCATGTAGTGCCAAGGGCACTTTTAGTGGCATGGAAAGTGGAGACAAAGACAGAATAGCTTGGGCCTAACTTTGTGAGAATAGAAAGTATAAGTTGATCATCTTTCTTCTCTATCTTGCATTCTTTCAATTGCAATCTAAGGGCCTTAAACTTAGTGAAGAAGTCCTGTACGGTGTCAAAGTTGCTAGGACTTAGACTTATGAGTTCATTTTCGAGCTCATGACCTCTCATATCATCAAGCTTCCCAAAAAACTTTTCTAAGGTGTCCCATATGTCATTAGGAGTTTGGGACAATTCTAAGTGGAAGAGAAGTTTTGGAGACACAGACAAGCTCAGTAATCTAAAGGCTTCATCACTATGATTGTACCACTTGACCTTTTTAGCATCTGTGTTTGGTTCTACTTCTTTACCCATGGTGATCCTATACAACCCATTGCTTCTAAGAATGATTAACATTTTAACTTTCCATTCATGATAGTTGAAGGGTGTTAGGGGTTTAAGTTAAAAATAATCCATTTCTTTAGCTGAATTTAGTTGAAGTTGAGTTGATTGCAAGTTGTGAATGTATGCAGAAAAGAGAATGAAAGTGAAAATTTGCATGTTGTGAAAAATCAATCACACCCTCCCCCAAAATATTGATCCTCCCCAAATATGCAAGTGCACACTCAAAATACGTCATACTCAGCCAAAAATGTGTCTTAGAGCAATCACTACAAGACTAAAGCAAACAGGACGTCGGACTCAATCGAAAATGCGTCTCGGGAGACCCAAATTTTGGCACTTTATAAACTAGTGAATTTTTGAAAAATAAAAACTCTACACTGTGGATAATTGAATTACAAGCACTTTTTCAAAAAATGGCACCCAAAATTGAGCTACTGTTTGCAAGATTTTAAAGTTACAATTTTCCCTTAAACTAGTGTTTTTTGCAAAAAAAAGCACTAAAACATTAAAAAGATGCCTGTTATGGGGAAATAAAGTGGCCTTCCAACCACTCGTTGGATTTTTCATAGAATGAGGAATCCAAATGAGGTTTTTTTAAGGGGGAATTGGCCTCTTACCAACCCGGGCCTCACCCTTCGTCTTCGTAGGTCGAAGATACAAGTCGAAATTAAACCTCTAAACTACCTTTTTGAATGCTAATTCAAATTTGATTTTAAATCAAACATTCAAATTACTAATTTAAGAATATCAGAATAATTTAAAAGGCAGATTTAACAAAATAAAGAGAGAGTGGGCCCACCAAAAGAGGCATTGGAAACCAAGAAAAGAAGCGCCATATGCAAAACCAATGTTGTACGCCCTGAAGGCATTGCAAGCAAAAATAATAGTAGATGCAAATTCTGATGGCACTTTGACTGATGTAGGTCAGGACAAAACAAGAGCCCTACTAGAAGCGCCATACGGCCTAGCGCCTTGCTGGAAAAAGCCTAGAAGCTAGGCGTAGAAAGAAATATGTTTGTAAAAGAAGACAAACCTGCAGACTGAGCATCGTATGGCCTGGTCAGGAGCTAAAACTTGGCATAGAAAAACAAAAAAGGCATTGTAGTAGTTGGTGAACTTGTAGATAGAAAATAGGTCAAAAAAGGATGTTGTATGGCATGTTGAAGGTGCCTTGCTGCTACTTGGTGTGCAAAATTGACTGCTAATTGAAAGGTATGCTGAACCAGATGAGTGCTACTCTTCCCTCTATGATGAGTGCTCAACAATGGTGCCCAAGCTAACTGCTGAACTAGCAAAGACACCCAAATGTAAGGATCTCCAAGAAAACTAATAGGAATTGATATATATTTTTTATTTTTGATCAAATCTAAAAATAAAAAAATGAACTCCACTCTTCTTGATTTCAAAATAAGCTAAAAAGAATAATCATACACAAGATTATCGAGAAAGCTCTGATACCATATCAGAGTTGTTGCTAGAATCTGGATAATGTGAGTGCAATGAAGACGTGATCATACAAGATGAACAGGTGCACACCACAAGATGCTAAAGCAATTTGAAATTAACATAATAAGAGAAACTGCACAAGATAAAATGGATAAAACCAAAATCTGATTAACATGAGATGGCCAAAGTGAGGAATACAAATAGGAGAGTACAAAAGTAACTTCTCCACAAAAGGTGGACAAGGCACCCCAAGAATAGAATGTAACTCCTCCATGAAAGGTGGTGACAAGGTGCTAATAATAGAGAAGTAACTCCCATCAAGGGAGGTACTTATGACATTCTTATGACACCTATGACACATCTATGACACACACCTCAACATAAGCTAGCCTATCCCACAAATGTAGGAAAACTCCATGTATGCACAAGAAATACAATTTACCTAATTAATAAATAGGGAAAAATAAAAAACTACACTAATAATTCCCTTAATGGATATACATTTATAAATTTAAACTTGACAGATACCTTGATTCTTCTAGTGGATATGTATTCTTACACTCAACCATGGTTTACTTGTTTCGTATTAGAAGCACTTCGATATTAAAGGATTTTATTTTAGCTACTTATAGTCATTTTTATATATACATGTGATCAAACTATATATAAGTAGATCCCACATTTCTAGGGATCTAATAATAATCTATTTCAATAATAAAAATTCATGGAAAAAACATAGATTCAATTAGAATATTATAATCAACAATTGAGAGAGAAATCATAGGCGCAATGCCACACATTTAAATTAGAGATTTACATTCTTACAAAAATAACTGGCTTATAGATGGAAAGATGGTTAAAAAGGGTATTCTCTATAATTAATCAAATTCTAGTATCTGAGGATAGGTATTTATCTTTAACATTGTTGATAACGAGGGCAAAGATATCATTATTACTTCCTTTGGTGATGTTATATATCACTTCTTCAACCAGGTTCAAGTTGGAAAGATATACTCTATTTCAAATAGAAATTTGAAATATGCAAACAAATAATATAACTAGAATAAAATTTCATGGTAAATCATGCTTAACCTATCTTCAAATATTAAATATTATTTTGAGGAAGATCCCACTATTCCATTATATCAACTTATTTTTAAAGAAATAAATCAACAAAAGATGAAATAAAAAACACAAATATTGATACCATAAGTATTATTATATTTGTTACTTCCACTATTAGTTTCATGAGGTTTGATGAGACTTCAACCACGAGAAGAAATTTATTACTACATGATATCTTTGATTATGATATTAAGGTATCCCTTTGGGGTGTCATCTGCAAGGAAAAGGGAAACCTTTTATCAGGTTTATGCGACTAAATTACATAGTCTCCTCCATTTTTTCCATCAAAAAGGTCAAATTTAAGACATATGGAAAAAATATAATAGGGACCAACTCAGTTAAATAATTCTTCATTAATATAAATATACCTGAAGCACATAAAAAATGAAGATGGTTTCAGGATAATGGTCCAAAAATTTCATCTTTGTCCCTAAGTATAAGAGTTATTAAACATAAAATAATGGTAATAATACATAGATAAGGTCTTATTATAAAATTAAATACATTTATGTTAATTTATACTATAATACATGTTAAAATTGCTTATTTTTGTTATCATGTATGTTTTTTTGTTCCAATTGGATAAAAAAGGTGATGGTACTTAGCATTATATAAAGTGTAACCTTGATGCAAAAGATTATGAGTATAATTATGCTTTAAATTTCATATTAGACGACATGATGGGAACCATATGGACAACAAAATTGGATAATGTCTCTAGAGAAATTATGGGTATCACACCCAAATAATTAAAACAACTAAAAACATCTTTTTGTGACACCAAGGACATTGTCAAAAAGTTATTTTTTTCAAGTATCAGCTAACTATGTCTACAAAATTAGAGTTGGATAATGATAAGGAGCACAATACTTTGATAAATGCAAGAAGAGATGAGCCAATAGTGCTGGGTCTTAGTTTGTTTAATGTGTTTGATGTAATTATAGTTGTTGAACTATAATTTTGTTTTATTAACATATGTATAACTTTTAGAAGCAATACTTATTATTATTGTATTACATTCATATGTAATATAGAATTGAAATTGTATAATGACAAATAAAAAATGAACTGCACTTTTTTAGGTCTAAGTACGGATGAATCTGTACAATCATATATTATTTACGTAATGTGTCTAATGTGAATTGATATATCTTGTTAGCCATAATTGGTCAACATTAATTTTTATTTTCTAAAATATGTACAAATTATAGAAACAATACTTAGTATTGGTGTACTACAGTTGCATGGAATATATTATTGTCACGTAATTCAATTTCCACACATGAAAAAAACATTCCTATTTTGATATTCATTAATATATGACTGGAATGTTATTTCTTTTTAGAAATTTATTTTTGTGCACCATATATTTTGTCTGTAGGATAAAAAAAAATTCCCAAAAACTATGAAAAAAACGTGCATCTAAACTATTTTTCATTACTATAATAGGCATTCATGGTAAACATAAATTGAAATAAATGGGATTTATTTATGTATGTACAACAAAAGGATGAGTTTAACGCATGTCAGTCCATTTAGTACAATGCACATAAAATAAATATTAATATTTTTTTAACTAGTGGTGATATTATATAAGTCCATAAACACTTTCATGTGAGAGTGGACACTCTATCTACAATACATGAATGCTTAACTTGTATCAAGTTATATCCAAGTATCGAAACAAAAACTTAGAATTGATATAAGAATTGACATCATTACATTGCTGATAAAAATAATAATTTATTTACTACCACTAACAATATGGACCTAGGGATACAACCTATAATTTTGCCAAAATTAACACAAATAGATTAAATTATTATTGTTTGGGTTAACCCAATAATGTAGGTAGTAAATGAACATGATGGGAAATACAAGTATACTAGACACACTATCAACTTTACCTAAGATATATACTACATCATTAGACATGTACTCCATCAAGGTGAAATTCTCAACATCCTGGTGTTGTGAAGAATTGGATAAAAAACATGTTATTAATTTACAAGTAGATTTCATGTCATGAAAGTATTGATTTATAAAATTATAAATTATCCCTATTATGTGAATGTCTATCTAGACCTGCAAGTGTTATCTACCCTACCATCTAAATCTATTGATATATGCTTTATTTTTATACACACCACTATGGATATTATAGCTATGGAAATTAAATATTCTAAATTTGATAATAATTCAAATACACCCCCATCCCTTCACTATGCTCAAATGTCATGTTTTGTTTTGCATCCCTTCCAAATGCACAAATATAAGTTTAAAAAATAATGAACTATGTGAATAAACCCAATAATTACAATTCAACTATAATTGATTGGCCCACCATCACCAAATTTCCTATCAATGAGTGTAACACTAAAGGATTATTTTATATGGAATTTCCTACTCTTTTCCCAATAGGTGTTTTCAAGTACCAACAACCATGTATTAAGAAAGTGTAACTCCTTGAATATGCTTTGCACCTAGTTTGATATAAATATAATTGGTTTGGAATCCATCCACTCTTTTGATATTTTTTGTTGAATTTTATGATGTGTCATCAAATATAAGCAACACATGAAGTATTTTCCAAACATAACTCTTGGACAACTTTGTAATTACAATTTCATACTTACAAGAGCATCCATCACAATTAATTGATTTAAGCATTAAAGATAAACTAATGTAGTTTATGTCTTGTACTATATTGACACATTAATTATGGTAGAAATCAAATAAATAATTAATGGATATGATTACCCAAGTTAGATTACTGAAGCTATTCTTCACCTTGATGCAACAAACACTAGGCATCCATATCTCCATAGAGTCATGTCAATAATAACAACATCTCAAGTACAAAATAATTCATATTAAATAAATGAAATCATAATTACAAATCCACATATTGTATCTTCATATATGGATAAAATATTTTCAATTTTCCATGAATAATTTATTGATAAGTAACTCCATAGAAAAGACTATCGATATCAGTAATTCTAATCAACAAATGTTTTCAAAAATTCAATACATACTGGAAATAGATATACAACCATTATAAACAATTTTTTGTTTTTTTTGTAGACACAAATGGAAAAAAGAAAGGCTCAAAACACATCCATGGGTTTCTATGGTTATAAAATGACATAATATAGACACATTAAACTAGGAAGATCAAGTTCAAGTTGATTCTACAATAAATTTATTTGACCACCATGTAATTGTATGGAATCCACACAACATTGATATAATCCATACTATAATTCACCATTCTGATCTTGATGATCCATGTTTTCTCACAATTAATAAGATATTTGTTGTATATCTTACTAAATATTATGAACTTTTGAATCAATTCCAAACCCACATCAAATCTAGTGAAATAACATGTCTATGAAAAAATGAACTATTTTTTAATGTAGGTATAAATCCCCATGGCTAGTATAGGAAACATCAACCATATTTACCAAGGAATATGGTCGTAACACTTATCTCCTAGCATAAAATGATGATAGATTTAGTATACACAATGAAAACATGATATTAATATAACATGAAAACATAGATTTCCAACCCATTATTTATCACCATGTTGTGCTAAAATATATAACAAAGTATGTGGTAAAGGCTGAAAATAAATTTAAGATATACCACCATATGTTAACTAGAATATCATCTTGAGTTGGAATATAAATCCTGGTAATGATCGCATACATTTATTTCTTCACTAAAAAAACTATTGATCATAACATAGGTGCATATGAAACATACCACATGTTGTAAAAAATGTCTTTAATGGTCTTTAATCAAACATTTAGTACCTTGTATCTTGGAAAATAGACCCTCAAGAAAGTCCTACGTATTATATCTACATAGGATACCTTTTCATATTTCAGTCATGAATATGTATTTCACCCTTCTCTATTAGAGACCCCCCCACTAATTAAAGCCACATGAGCTTGGTCTTACAATAGTTAAATAAAATTTAATTAATGGAGGCAAATAACTACTAAGGTTATTCATCAAATATTTCCTCAATTCTCTTATAAACACCCTATTGACTACCCTTCATTTCAGTTTTTTTGCTATTACTTTCTCTTACTTTAAAGACTATTCCATAAATGTTTTATGGACATTGACTCTAATAGGGAACAAATTATTATGAACTACGTTCCATTCAAAGACTCTTATGATCTATGGAATATTAAATCAACATGTGTAGAATATGATAAAACCCTTAACTCTATATGTGATGGTAATAAATTTTTGGGGATATACCAATTACTAATATGGAAATGGATCAGTGGCCAATGACAAGATGACATTAAAATGTTGGGCCACCATTACTTTGATAATAATAAAAATTAGAATAATTCTGACGTCCCAATTACCCTATGTTATTCTACATAGAAATTTATATCGTGTCAACACACATCTACAAAACATATAGATGGTGGTTACCTAAATGACCTAATGATGCATCAACTATTAGATAACTAATAATAAGCATTTAACATAATTTATAATCATGCCCAAATTAAAAATTCATCCATCCCACTCATCATGATTATATAAAGAACATCAATTATAGGTAAATCAACATTAACAATAATCATCAAACATTACATAGATTTTATTTCAACTAGAGTTAAATATTCCCTACTTCTCCTTGCTCCAAATGGTGTTGTAACATTTAACATTAATGCATCAATAATGCATTCAACCCTACACATTCTTGTATAGGAAATGCAACCAATAAATGTAAATGCATTGGAAAATTTTCAAGAATAAATTAGATACATTAAATATGTAATCATAAATAAAATGAGATTAATAGGGAAAAGGATGGTTTCTAACATTAATAACCAATTGTGTGTACCCTTTTCACATCACAAAAACAAAGACTTTACTTTTTTTTCAATCATATTTATTGGGGACTTGGGATAACTTCCACCTATAAATGGTATTCAGTGTATGAAGGTAGGTCTTTTGGTCATAGGTTATGGTGAATGTTTAGTAAATTTGGGAGATTGGAAATAAATTTATGTCATCAAAGATGCACATAATAGTATATACAATTAGAAAATTGTTGTCTTATATAATAAATGCATACCCAATAGAAAATGATTGGACCAACTCTCATGTCAAGAACATCATCATACATGCTTATATAATAACAAAATAATTTTAAATACTTAACGTATTTATATCCAAACAATTAAAAAAATACATAATAAATAAATTCTAATATCCTTAAATTTTGTGTTTCAATCAATGAATCAAAACATAGAAAAAAATATAGAGACATGTAACTAAAATGACACTCAATATGAAGAAATTGTTATTTTATGAAAAAGATATAAAATCATGCACAGTTGGATAAATTTTTCACATTTGTTAATGGTGAAGTTGGAAAAATTGTTCACATTGTCTACATACTACACTCCAATCCACCTTAATTACTAATGTAAATAGTTTTTTCATTTAAAAATTAGTTTGTTCTACCATGGGATAGTAACAATCCTTTACGTGTTCCAATTATTCCTATATCTCAAGGAAATTGTAGATATATATCTATAAAAATGTCATGTGAAATAACCATGCATAAATCATAAGTAATGCCAATTGATAAAACAACAATTGATATTATTAATATGGATCATGAAGGATTGACCTTCATTGCTATATCAAGAATACACTCCTTCAATGACATATATATCTCCTTTGCTTTTACATTTGATTATTTTTAAAAGAGTGAAGGATACTCAATACATACATGTTCAAAAAACATAGGAAAGGAGAGTTATATAATTCCATCTTCCACTTCATTTTTAACATCTCTAACTATAATATACATAAATGATGAATACAATCTAAAATTTTTTGCCTAAGACCATTTTTCTTTAAGCTCTTACATAATTTTATATACACTAATTGGTAAAATATGATGTGTATATATGCAAATCAATTTGTCATGATATATTTATATGTCATTTGCATATTAGTCTCTTGAAATACATGTCTTAATATTAACATTTTAAATTCTCTATGGCATCTTGCTATTTTGTGTTTATTTTATTTTTAAAAATTAAATTATTTCCTATACATGGGAAATTTAATTGAGTGGTAATTGAGTCATTGGATACATAAAATTAATTATTTCTCTATCAAAGTGCCATGTGTTGTCTCTTGGTTAATGAATATCTTCCCTTGGCTCTTCCATCATGTGTAAACCACACCTACCACATGGTTATGTGGAAAAATTTCATTTGATCCCCTACCTACCATGACTGGCAAATAATCTTAAAAATAGAACACTTATCAATCAATAAAATATTTCCACATCATCAAATTTAAAAAGAAACACTTACATATTATATATACTCTACAAATTTTTTTTAAAAAAAAACATATAAATTCCTTTTCGTTTTGCTTGCAACTTCAAGGTAACTACTAGTTTATCTATTTGCAAGTATGTTAGGAGTCCCAACTTCTATTATATTTCGAATACATAGTGCATATAAACTGGAGAATGAGATATGAATGAAAGTTATATATGTATGGATTTTGGAAGATTAAACCTTGTAGATGACTCCTATGATAGTGAGTGTTCATTATGTCCAATGACCAAAATGGATGTCCACCCTCATTATAAAAGTTGTTTCTTGGGCATATAAAGCAATAGTGTAAATCATGATTCATAATACCCATGTCTATAATATTCTATTAAATTAAAATTTGGAATTAAATAAAGAATCACAACGTTAGAATCATAAAAAATGAGTTAATTAACAAAAAAAAGGACACCATTCTAAAATTAAGAAAATGTTCTTAGAATTTTTAATTCTTCCTCCTATGAAATATATTGGGAGGCACATGGAATCTAGCCAATATAATCATCAGCATCCAAATCCTCATAAAAATCCTCCTATACTTTTTCCCACTCCATCTCTTCTGATCCTAATGGTCAAAATATACATGTCTATCCAGAAATATATGGGACATGAAGCATCTATGAGCATGATGATGGAAAAAAAAAGTATAGATAATGCTTACATTTGTGGGGAGAAAGTCATTGTGGGTATCATTATCCCCCTCATCACCTTCGATCCACTCACCTTCCTCATACTTAGAAAAAAGGAAACTTATATAATCACAAATTAGATGTCAAGTATAGTAATAATCACAATTAGATAAATGTAAAAAGAAGCATCTATAAGCATGACAAAGGAAAAAAATTAAGTATAATGAATGTGTAACATTTTTGAGAGAAAATAATTATGGGGGTAATTATCACACTCATCACCTTGGCTCTGATGCACCTCTAATGCTAAAATAATAATAAAAAAATATATATACAAAATCATAAAAAGGATGTAAAATGGTATAATATTTACTATTATGCAAATGTAAAAATAAGTGTCTATGAGAAAGAATGTGGAACTAAAAATAACTACAAACAATCCTTACATTTATGGGGACAAACTCATTGGAGGGGTCATTATCACCCTCATCACCTTTTCTCCACTCTACACCTTGCATTGAAATTTAAAAAAAACTTATCAAATCACAAGGTGAATGTGAAGTCATCTAATAATGAATATTATATAAATGTAAAAAGTAATCGTCTATCAACATGATGAAGGAAAAAATAATACGTCTATCCAATGCATAGATTTTTAGAGACAAACTCATTTCAAGGGTAATTATCACCCTCATTACCTTGTCTCTACTCCCATTAAAATATTCAAAACACAACATAGAAAATATTAATGTGGATGCATAATTGTCTAATGTTAAATAATATATAAATATAACAATAATATTAAATTCTAGAATGGAAAATAGATGTAGTATCATTAATAATACTATGTTGACACCTTATCTGCATCTATATTTTAAAAGTAATCAAATGCCCATCGACATTACATTTATGGATATTAGAGGCTAAAGAATTGCTACAATCCAGTGGGAATCACACCCCCATTGGTGGATTTATAATCTCATACCCTCTTATGATATTTTTAAACTTGGCATGAGCATCTAAACATGTCTCATGAATTCAATTATTACTATATGCTGTAAACACCTACATGTGAAGATAAAAAGCCAACCTTTTCATTCTTGGCATGGTATTCAGTAATCAGGTACTTTATTTTTAGTTTTCAATCCACTTATATCTAATTAGATACTCCTTTCTAGACCAGCCACATATGTGAGAAGTTTGTTTTCATGTACCCATTTAGCATCTTTGACCAATCACAATGTAGTAGTAATCCATAGGCTTCCATAATTATAATGAACAAAATGTTGATGTATTTTTGTACATGTGGCTCAGAAACAAGTTGTATGTATACATTTATCGATCCCCCAACACATGATATTGAGGACTTGTCTAAATGTCTGACCACTCTTTTAGATTTATCTAAGGTCAAACCTAGTTTCTTGCATATAGTTTTGGGGATAACATTTTATTTCATAGAAAACAATTCAAATAACACTCAATTAAAATCAATCGTAAAAAGGCAATGATAATAAATATATAACTTACACTATTCGAGTTGGTATGAGATAATTTTGAGATGGTTTCACACCATTGGAAAATGTCTTCCTAGTATGTCAAAGTTAAAATTAGTGTTATAAAAATCTAATATATCTTATCAATATTTCAATATGGTGAACAACATACAATAATTTTTTTATAAAAGACAATGCAATCTAAAAATTAGTCATACTAGAATGCCTCATTAACATAAAATGATTTAGGTGCATCAACCATAATAACATGATTCACATATTAACTATATCTAAAGTTTAAAATTTATTTAAATAACCTAATTCTAGTATATAGTAAT
>JARHVA010004657.1:932500-945000 GCA_037957365.1 Torreya grandis
TATGTTTTGTGTAAGGGACCCCTCACTAATGAAATAAATTAATATATAATTGATACACATATCCTTGATGCGGATTCTTCATTTATTAAGATGGTTTGTAAATTTTTAAAGCACGTTATAGTTACATTAATAAAATGAAATATTAATCTTTCATATTAAACTAAATTTAACCAAGGTATTTATTTCAAAGACTTGTAATGCATGTAGTTTGCACATCAATTACAAGTAGATATAGAATCACACTAAAAAACCAAACTTAGACACTAAACTGGACTTCTTGGAAAACACCATGTCATTTGGTAGACTCCACATAGACCAAGATGAAGGGTGTGGAGTCTAACCTTTATTATGTACTCATGTTAATATCAAAAGACATAGATGATTCCATGGTTAAACATGTTGGTTGAGATCACATTCTATGGTATTTTTCCATTTGATGAATCCCTACTTCAAAATAACTTTTCATGGTCTATTCAATGTGCCTACAATTTAGGATTACACACTATTTGGGAAATGGTTCACAATAAGGGATGGTAGATTGGAAAGAATAAATGGTTCACATAAGGCACATAGGGTTTCAAAAAAATCTCAAACTATGTGAAGGTATGTTTAAAAATTTAAATCATATTTATTTATATTGAAAAGCATACCATTATTAAAAAAATATATAGGACAATTCTAGACATAAAAAAATGTGGGTGTAAAATTTACACCCCAAAATCCAATCCACCTCAAGATAAATAAGACACAGGGGTAAAAAAATATAAATAAGAGGTTAACCAAGACCAAATACATTTTAGAGCACCAGATCAAAAAATCTCAAAGTGTTTATTTTTACCCTTATTCTTTTTAACTTCAATTCATAACTTTATAAAAAGTGCAGAAGGAATAGAAATAATAACCAACTTCAACTATGGGTCAACTAGGCCTTGATCCTTATATGACTCAAAAGTATCAGATTCATGTGATCTCTTGATTCCTCCACCTAAAATAATATCGTATGTAGATGTCTCTTCTATAACTTCCATTATGGAATCATTTGGTTGTCCATATGTAGAATTTTTTTTGACTTATTTTGAAGGAGGATGTTCATATAACTTCCACCTTCTAAATTTAGTTGACTGATCCTTTTTTTCTTCCATCTATTTATGTGAGGGAATGTGATTTGGTGATGGCTAGTTTGATGGAAAGAATGGAATTTAAATGTAATATTTCCATAATCCAAATCTTAGATCCATAAGTAAAGGTCATGTTTTAATAGAATTCTATCTAGTAGACCTTTGATAAGATCTACCTCACATAAATGTGAGTGTACATGAAGAGTCCTTGCCAAAATATCTCAAAATCCATCTTGATGAATCTTCCCAAAGAATTTCTAATAGATTCACACACAAAAGGGTACCAAAAGTGAAGAGGAAGATTTAGGAGCCAAACCCAAACTAGAATTTTGGTTATAACCATAATAATAGGATCAAAATATAAAAACTAAGGGGTCATAAAGAGCCTAGCTCTACCCCAAAACCATGGGCCTTCCTTTAAAAAAATTTAAACAAATTTAAGGGAGAACAACAAAATTATAAATAAACCCTTTGAGCATATATGGATCTCACAATCCTTAGTCCAGGTAGAATACACACACTAACATTGATATTTTGATTGAGGCTAGAATCTATTAAATTTAAAAATAAAAAAATATGATTGAAAATCTAAAATTAAGGCATTTACATATGTGAGAGATATTTCTAATTTTAGCATTATGTCTATTTATTTCAAAATATATGGACTTGGGGAAGTTATGGGGGAAGTCAAAATAGTGGGAATCTTGAAACTAGAAACATCCCTGAGATACATAGATCCAAAAACCTATTGGTAAATAGCTCCAAAATTATCGTTTGATGCCATAATAATTTTTTGAGATTCGAAAATCAAGGAGAAGGTAGGCACAACTTCTATGATAGGCCTATCGTCACCTTCCTTTGCTCTATTCCATGTAGGGTTTTTGCTCTATTTCATCTATATGTATCCCTTCCATTTGTTCATCTCCCTTATATTCTTCTATCACCCATTTTTGATGTTTTCAAAAAAGTATGTATCCAATTTATCTTTAAAACATAGTTATTAATTTTCCATGCCACCTTAAAAAAATCACCATTTGAAATGGATCTGCCATGTAGGTTTCCCACTTTATCTAGTATGATCCCTTGTCACATGATCAAATTTATGCTTATTTATTTTGTTGTTTGGTGTTAGGCATTAGGGGGGTTAATATTTTTTTACCATTTTATACTTGTTAAATACTTTGGGAACATGATGGGTCTCTGACCCACTACATCATCATGCACTATGTTTGTGCATGATGGTTATGGTTAGCCTTTTTGGTGTTAGCAACTAGCCCATTCTAGGTATTCATCAAAAGATTTTATTAAATAATAGTGATGGACTAAGTATGGAATAACATGTCAATGATAAAAACACCTGTATCTTGGTATTAATTGTAAGGTAGTCACTTAATGAAGTTGTGGTCCACCATGGCCCCTTCATTATGAACATCACATAATAGATTATGCAAACTACTCATGACTATAAATTAGGAATAAATGAATTTTTATAAGATATTTATGTGCAATGGATCATTTATTAAATTTGGGTAGTTTTAGATTGATTTATTTCTAATCCCATTCTCTATACATTAGAATTGTTTATACATAGAATGTAAATTTAGAGGTATATTCCCTAGAATGGAATAACCATTAATTTTTTATATTTATTTGTTTGATTTTTTTTAATTATAATCAAAAAATGTTTAATAGGGACAAATTTTTTATGTATAATAGCTCTAACTCTAGATATTTTTCATTTTTCATTATTGTCTTTTCAAGTAGCATTCTTTTGTGTTTCCTCTATTGTAGTGTAATAGACACACATGATTAGTGGATTAATAAAATAAATATATAAGGAATGGAAACATTATTTGTGTTTTATGTGGGTGTGGTCCCATAAATCCAAAGATTAATAGAAAAAAATCAATACTTAATAAAAAAAAATTACATTTAACATTAATATCTTTTGTGTTAAAACACCCTCTTAAGGAAGAAGGGGAAATAAAACTCAAAATGATGAAATTGACAACATATATAAAGTAAATTTTTTTAATATTTGTGAAATAAATAAAAGGAAAAACAAAACATTTTAGATATGGGAATTTTTGAGATGAAATTCCACTACCGTGAAATGCATGGCTAGTGTTCTACATTAAATGGATATGGAGTTATTCTATATTAGAGGACTATGATTTCTTTTCATAACTCAGAGTTCATGTCAATAATATTAGCTGAAATCACAAATATTATGATGAATTTTTTAAGTAATGAAATGATGGTTACGAAAATGGAAAGAACTAATGTTTGCCACTGTGGAAAAGGATTGGTAGAGGGTTTTCAAGTGGAAATACCATGTGAAAACATACACTTAAATGTTTTGGTTGCTCACACTTAAGATAATGCAATGGAATTAATTCTAAATAAATTCCACCATTTGGTGGGAAACATGTTGTCTAAGCACAAATTCAGTAAAAATACATACAACTTTCTCCTTTCTTACAAAAGAACAAATTAAACTTTCACTGTCAAATACATGATTAAAATTATTTGGAAATTTTTTTAAAAATAAATCTTAAATTTATAGTCATTACATGATTATAGTAGGTTCATTATTTGCTTCCTTTTTATTGGTCTATGTGTTGCACATTTTGTTTATTTAAATAGATAAAATTTTGGCACAGATCATTGCTAAAATAAATTGGTGGTTTGCATTCAGGTATATGTAAATAAGGTCTATTGATTAGCCCTCTATCAATCATAACCCATATAGTAGAATAACGACATTGTTTAAAATCTTAGATTCATACAATATACCTCTTATGTTAAAAAATATTTTCAATACTACATCTCTAAGCAATAGTGCTTGGGTGTACAAATGAATCACAATATCTAAATATTGTAAGTAAATTTACATTCAAATTCATAAGTATTAATATGTGCCAAATTCTAATGACTAGAATAAAAATAAAAAGGGGTAAATAAGTATATTCATTTAAAAGAAGATACAAAATATTATCAAAACCATATAATATGGTCTTAGCGTGAATAAAGAGGTGGGAGGCTTCAAAAGTATATTTAGATATTCATATTTTATTTTATACTCCGCCCCTTCCTTTCGACATAAATATAAATATAAATCGAATATAAAATTATTTTTTATTAAATTATGCATTACTTCACTTTTATGTATGTTCTTATCGATAAATAGGTGGTGTAATCATGAACTTCAAAATAAATAATATTAAAAATTATATCAAGTGATTTGAATCTCTAAGATTCAAAATAATGTGTCTTGGAGACTTAAAATCTACTTTCTTAAATAATTATGAACTAGCAGTTGCCCCAAAGGTACAAGAAAAGTTAAAGGAACTATACTTTTATTTTCATAATTTGTTTTTGTATTTATATTTAGTAAGTGTGCTATTTTAATTTATGGAATATATTCCATTTTTATGTATTATTTTGTTGAATAAACTACCTCTATCGTTTACTACAACAATATCATTTTATTATTAATGTACTAGAAATCAATTGTGGTATAAAAATCAAATCAAGAATTCTCACTTCTTAGAAATTCTCACATCATATTGTGCCTCCCAAGTGTTTTTTTTTCTTTTATGATATATATTCCTATTTTAACCAAAATTTAACCTACTATATTCCCTTCCACTAGGGATCAATCATCAAGTGAGAATATTTTCTCTTAATCGGTAAGATGTATAAATAGAGGGATTCAATCTATAAGCTCATTTAATATGGTATACGTCAAATGTAGAGTCTTTGTGAATAGAAGTTGGCACCATCGTGTGAGCTACAAACCACTTTTTAGTGTATGATTTCACATGAAATATCATGTCAATATAAATTATGCTAAGATAAACTAATCTTAAATATCACTTTATTCAAGATTCATTTATTGAATAGTAAACTATTTCTTATGTTTAAATCTCATCATTCATTATTATTATAATATCACATTGTTAAATTTTTTACCAATTTTTATGCTTACCAAAATAATCCTTAGATATTATAAACATAATTAAAACCATTTCATTTCAATTTAATATGTATAATACACTCATATGAATCTTTAGTGTGAATGTTTAACCATAAAAATTCAAATTGGTCCAAGTTGTGTATAAAATTGTGCAATAAATGCACAGTAATGTAAGTACATAGAAGATTCAAAGACATGAAACATATTTCCTAAGATTGTTTTCTAAAGAAATATTTATGCCAAAATCACATTTATCTTAGTTTCCGTCCATGATAACCCATTTTCATGATGGCTGAGGAAAGAAATTTGTTGATTGATGGTAACCCCCCCTGTCAATGAAAAGGTATGTCTCCCCTACTTGGGATTTCCACTATTTTTCCTTTTTTCTCACATCAGATCAATTTATTTTTATGATTACTTTATTTTTTAAATAGATGAGAATGTTTAGTGAGATATCATCAACCACCTCTCATTACACCATCCCAATATTATCTACTTCAAAAAAGTAAACATTAATGAATTTTGTTTGTTAGCCCAATTAAATGTAATTGAGTTGGCTAATAAAGGTTTTTTAATATATAATTAGTTAATTTTATTTTAAAAATTTATAATTATATAATATTGTGTGTGTGTGTGTGTGTGTGTGTGTGCGTGTGCACGCGCGTGCGTGCGTGCATGCGTGCGTGCGTGTGTGTGTGTGTGTGTGTGTGTGTGTGTGTGTGCGTGTGTGCGCACGTGCGCGTGTGGTGTGCGTGTGTGTGTGTGTATTATACATTTTTTGTATTATATTTATTATATGTTAAAATTTTAATATTGAATATTAATCTATATTTAATTATATTAAATATTTTAATATTTTAATTATCTTATGTAGAGCATATCAAAAATAAATATTTTAAATGATGTTTTTTTTTAAAATATATTTTTTACTTATTTTTTAATAAATGTAAAATATAAATATCAATGTCAATTATGCATTCTTTCCCTTCATGATTTTATTTACATATTAATCATGATGATGAGGGTGACACTTGAACAAAAAAAATAGATACATGTGGCATATTCTCATAAATTCTCAAACGCTGACTAAACATATACATTTCATATGTAATGAGAAAAAAGGGACAAAGAATAATGATGACATCCCAATAAGCCATAAAATTAAAACTATAATCAAAATTTCATGTAAAAAAGGATTGAAATTAATGTTATTCACCTTAAAATTAAAACCACATGAATAGTTGGTCTATCATAGTCTTTGAAAGATTTAATCTGACTTGGATAACTCAAATTTTCAATATAATTTTCCTAATCATGATTTTATGATAGACACTTTACAATATAGTCCTACTAGTATGTGGATGTGCTGGGAGATTATATACCTATATGATCGACTCATGAACATGTGCCACCAGTAATTTAAAACATTTATTCTTCAAAATAAACATGATTCATTTGATCGACTCATTTGGTTTTTAATTATATTTACCTATGAAGTCTTTTTATTTTAAGACATTTTTGCTCAAGCAAGTTAATCACTAGACCATGTTAGCTGATGAATAGGTATAGAAGCAAAGGAATTTTTTTTTATATAACTAAAATAAGTCAGTGTTTCATATAGAGATAAGTGTTGAGGATATTTTTACAGTGTTTACAGTTTTTTAGTTCTGTTGTATTGACAGAGAATCAGGGCTTTGAAAAATTAGAGGATCATCGATATGCTTTCGATTTTAAACAAGAGGAGGAAATAAAATAGATAGATTGAGAATTGAAATAAGGAATGGGCTTTGAAATCTCAATATTTAATAATTGAATGATGGATTGAAATTTTAGGTTTTGGGTTATTTTATACTTTGGTCAAGAGATTGTTTTGAAATTTGATGTATATAGAGGCTATATAGAGAAGCTCCTTCTCATTTTAAGTATTGTCCTCCTCTTCCTTGTACCTCAAGCCCTAGGTATATAATTATGAACATGAGTCACCTTTATACCCCACCTCTAATTCATGATCAAGGTCTCATGCAACACCATGCCCTCCCTTTCCATGTTGCTCACTGATTTGAATTTTAAATGTTACACTCTTCTAAAAATACCCAATAATTTTGGGGCTTTAAAATCTATAGAAACATGTCATTGGTACAATGTTCAATGTTGGATGATTCCATATTCCCATGGCCTATGGAGTTATGCTCAAATCGTCAAAATTTGGGGATTAACACTTATCCAAAATTGATAAATTTGAAAATAAATGTCACTAGTATTAAGTATCTAGATGTTGTATTATTAAAGCCTGCAATATATATAGAGGTGGCTTACCTTTATCTTACATAAATGAAGTTGATCTTCTAATGGACTACAACTATTGAGAGGATTTTCAAATCCTGAATCAGTTCAAAACATTACTCTTCTTAATTATGATGGACTTATGAGGATGATTGTGTAGTGCATCTGGTAATGGAGCTATGTGAGGGAAGGGACATCTTTGATAAGATTGTCACTAGGAAACATTACACTGAGTGGGATTCCTATATATCCATTATCCCTATCAGTTTTCAAATAGATACCTCAAATTTTTCCTTATTAATTATTAACGTAATATTCTCTTATTTTCTCTCTTGTGAGACGAATCTATAAGGGTTACCCACTATATAATCCTACCACTTAATAAGTGGATATTGATTAAAAAATATATGCAATATTCCCATGTATGTAGTTGAAGTGCCATGTTTACAATAGACAATGGAAGGAGATAATTTGGTAAGGTGGAGTTAAAAACATATAACCTTATTAATGTTATGGGATTCTATGTCCTATATATGAATCCAATTTCTTCTGGGAATCTTCATATTAAATTTATAACCATATTATTATCTTGCGATGAGACTTCATTCAAATAATTATTGTGAATATTACATATATTAAAATATAAAATTGATCAATATAAAAATATTAAATATAATTTCTCTTAAAAATATATGTGGACTATAAAAGACAATATAATATTAGGATTTAGATAAAATATAAATTCTTATCCAAAAAATAATGCAGTAATGAAAATATATAGAGTAATGTAATGGCAATTATCTAAAAATTAAAAAATAATAGTTTAAATATTAAGAAATTTAAGTTAAATGAAATGAACTATTACAATTTTTCTTCTTGATATATAAGGTGATGGTGAAATTAGAGACAATTCAATTTTTCTGTTTCTTTTTTTTCAAATATACTCTAATTGAGAATACCATGGCAAGTCATAAGAGATGTCTAGTGCATAAATTTGATATAAAAAGATATATTTTTATATTTAATGACGATTTAAGGCATATAAGTCATTTTGGGAGTTTTTTTTTTAATTATCTATTATTATTCAAAACAAATTCACATCCATATATAATATAAGGGAGAATTGTTTCCTAGATTTATAATTATAATCTCTGCACTAGACTTTAACATTACTTTTTAAATAATAGATTTTTTCAAAATATGTATATTTTATTATTTATAAAGGTATATAATATTAGATAAAACATTATTTTATCTTAATTTATATGTTATTAATCATGTTATTAATGTGAAATAATTGTATCATATATTAAATATTGAGTAAAATAAAATAATATTAATTTCCAAAGTTATATTGCCTTTACTTTGGTCAGTAAACCTAAGTTTATTTCCAATATTTCTTTTAAATTTGATATCCACTATTAAATAAAACATAAATTTTATCTTATTTATTATGTAATTAAACACTTCATTAACATTCAATAATTATTTTATAAATTAATATTAAATTAAATAAAATAACATTAATTTTCAAAATTATATTGAATACATCTCCATGAAATTACACAAAACTGTAGCGCGTTTTCTCATGGTGTGATTTAGTTTCACTATGCTTAATAATTTTTCTAAATAGTGTAATTGTGATAAATCTATCCTTTTTTTTGACACAAGAGCTGACCACTTTTTATAGGGTGGTATGTGATGTCCTTAAAATTCTAGGTAGAGGAGAGTAGCTTATAATACATAAGTATAGGTGCTAAAAGGATATTATGTTTCATTAGTACTATATGAGGAGATCATGGCCTTTAGGGAATTGAAGATAAGTTCAATCCAATGTGATTCTAGAGGGATATAAACCATGCTTTTTCAGACATAATTGTATACTAATGAATTCCATCATGACATTATGTATCATGTTATTTGAGAATTTAATTTTTTTCCATATTTATATGAGTTTATATATCTATTTTTATGTATCACATAGAGGATGAGCATTAACATGAGCATTATAAAATTTTGGGACTGTAAGCAGATAACATTGATTAACCCATAATTATACCCATATCTTCGAGGAATATGGATAAAACATTGACATACAAGAGAAACATAGGCCTTCAGAAGAAGTGAATCTACCATCATGTACTACAACATGAGTGTATCAAATATGTATTCAACTAGGAGGACATACGATTGATGATTACATATTATAACAATAAGGTTGGTATTAGTATGGTACATAGTTGTAACAGTTTAGGAAGAGTATGTTGTATTAGCTTCTATACATATAATATAACATAAAAAGTTTCAGTCTGAGATAGTATTCAAATATTTTTTATTTTTACATGATGTTCTTCTGGAAATTGAACTATATGGTTTAAGTCATGATGACGCTTTTGGGTGATGATGAGATAAAAGAAAAAATTATGATAAATTTATTGATGTAAATAAATTGTAATAAAGTATTGAAATAAAATTGAAGGAAATAATGACATTCACAATATACACAAGAATTTTCCAAATAAAAAATTATCTTAATAATAAAATACAATCAAATATTAATCATTTATTTTATTAATTTAAGCATTAAAAATATACTAAAATATTTTGAACTAATATGTAGCACTAAATAAGTGTCAATATTTATAAATACATCAATATAAAAAATCATAACTTAATATTATAATTAAATAAGAATAAAATTATAGACTAAAAAACCACTCATTAGGGATCCAAAAATCATTATATTAAATTTTTTCCCTTAAATAATATCATGGGACAAATAGCCCCTATACTCCCAACCTAGGAAACTATACATGTCAGAATAGGACAGTAGGTGATCTTCTAGTGGAGTGAACACACAAGTATTCTACAACAATAATGACCATGCTTATATTTATGAGTAGATAATTGGTAAGTAATGTATTTTAATACGTTAGGTAATTATTAATACAATTAGGGTAATTGTTGTTGAAAAATAATTGTGTGCTCACTCTACTAGAAGATCACCTAATGGAAAAAAAATCCCCACTGCAATCCCCACTGCAATACCCTCCCTTAATATTAACATAGGTGGGTTGTAAAATTGGGTCCTGAACATGAAGATTAATGAGGTATCCAAGTACATATCAATGATCCCAATATCCTATAAAATATTAAGGCTATGTGTCTCCATAAAAAGAGAGATATGTTAAGTGCATAATGTCACATGATGAATGTTGTAGTAGGTCCCTCTACAATACATTTTTTCTCTTAATTTTAGAAGAAACAAACCACAAGCTATAAAACTATCAAATTCCCACTCAAGTGGATTGTAGCTAAGAACCATGATGTATATCTCTATAAAACGCTCAAATGTCTCCTTGATAATGCTTGAATGCGTCAAAGTCTGATTATATATCAGATGACTAACTGTATAAGATGGAAATGAAGAAGCATACAATGAAGGGGAGATAATAGCCAGAGAATAAGATAGACATGGAATATTTAGTGAAATAATGTCCATGGGAAGAGGAGAGCAAGTCTCAACAACTATTAAAACTAAATATTGGTCAAAAAATGAAGCACTCAGATCTACAAGATAAATATCCATAGAAACAAATGAGTTGTTGATATTGTCAATGTGTATATTCCCCTTACAATAAGTAAATGCCTCTAAAATTTATGTCTATAAAGGCTTTAAAAGATCAATAATATGCACAATAATGGATGTATAATTTATAATGAGACAACTAAGGTCTAGCTAAAGTAAGATCACTATCCACCATATATGTATCATCACAAGAAATAAAATCATGAGGAGAGATTATAATAGTCTCAAAAAATATGATAGGAAGTAGAAGAGAAGATGTGATGTAGGTCACACTAGGATCTTGGAAAAGAGATGGTAAGATGATCTAAATAGTGTAGGGATGATCTATTAATTTCACATGGCAATGAAGATCCATGGAAACATGTAGTAACAAAGTGGCAAAAATCTTGTCACAAGTATTATCCCACTTAATGAACCCAAGGGGATCAATAGGTATAAGAACATGTCCATATATTAATGAAATATGATTCTTGTGTGTTAACAAGCGTTATTTATAAGCATGCCACGAAACATGATTGTCCTTCTGATGAATGATCATTGGTATAGAAGGAACCTTCCTCTTTGTCTAGAGTCTTTGAAATGGGGTCGAGATGATCAAAGGAAGACACTAGGGAAGTGTACAACTACATTAAATACTCTTAAACGAACCACTAAAGAATTATCATGAAAGGAACATTGGGCATAGCCAAGAATGCATCAAAGTGAGCAACCAATGTTGATATAAGGAAAAATAATAGTGCATGCTATAAAGATGGAATTCAGATTGGTTCAAAAACGATTCCATATAGAAAAGATAAATTAGTGCACGAATTATGTTGTATAAACTAGTAGCGCTTATAACCAAGGTAACCCCCTAAATATGTAACTTTATAACTTTAGTTAATTATATATTAAAAATAGGACCAATGCATGGAAAATTAAAAAACATTAACTTTTACAAAAGATGATGCTCAATTTTGAGATACTAATAAAAAGTTATAAAATAATACACTTCCCATATATGAGGTCTATTTAATAAAATTGCACTTAGAAGTTTAAAATGTCTATCTAGATAAATGTTAAGGTAGTCTTACAACTACAAGTTAGAACTTACATGAAATGATGGACCTCCTTAAGTCAAAAAGGTCAAAAAACACATGGCCCATGCACCTTGACATATAATTTTCTGAAAAACCTTCTTTGAGAGGTTTTTAATTAAAAATATATAAATCTATTCAAATAAAATTTAAAACATGCTTGAATTTTTAATTATTTTAGTGCATATTTTAGTTTTTGTGCTGAACTTTTAATCATATTATAATAGAATGAGGTCCCACCACTTTTGTAAAAAACACAAAATAATTTGTACAATGCTAGCAATATGCATGCACATGTCAGATATGCATGTATAGTTCTACTTTACTATTGGGTATTATTTTCTACTCTCTTCTCTTCTTTTATTTGAATCTATGGGTGGTAAGTCAAACTCACACTTAGTCTCCTATTAAACATTTCACTTATCAATTGACTATGTGGGACAAGCATAGAGTAG
>JARHVA010004657.1:960000-1020000 GCA_037957365.1 Torreya grandis
ATATAGAGATAAAGATATAATTTATTTGACTTTGGCACTATCTAATCTATATTACCACATCCCCATATATAAATATCAAATTAGATATAGGTAGGCCTATATCTATCTCTAGATGATGTTGATGGGGAGTGACAATCTAGAGTTCAATCAATATATATGGGTCAAAATCCTACTCTATAGATTCTCTAAATTTATCTAGCCCCTCTACTTCTACCTCTATCTCTACCTCTCTATTTTAACTTAATTCAATTTAACCTAACTCAACTAAACTCAACTCTATATTAGAGGATGAGGGTGAGGGCCTTGACCTCCACATATATATAGATGGGCAGATAGATAGGTTAGGGTAGTTAGTGTTGCAAAAAACTATATATAATTAGGGTCAGGGGGTGAGGGAAGACCTTAACAAATGGTAGAGGGTAGTATTCAGCCTAACCTAAAAGTTTGTCATCAATGCCCTATTAGTCAATGACCTCGAGTTGTAAGTGATTGGTGTAATAATCAATCATTTTTTTTTCTAACTCATCCCAGAATGATAGTTATGACAAATAAAAAGAAGAGTTATATTGGATGAATTTATCCAATAGTCACATATGGTGCCTCCATAAGTTCACATCTAATCCAACCTAGGAATAATCAATCTGTCAATAAAAATAAAAAATGATTTTGGTAGATTGGGAAATAATTTGAATTATGAACACAATTTTTTTTATAAAAGGTGAATCAAATAAAGATGAAAAAATGAGTGTTATTAAAGATAAACCTATTGATTTGTTGGGTAATCTATATGGAATGGCATGGATTGGTGGGGAATACCATTCTTACATAATATGTGGTAGGGTGGGCATTGGATTAGTAGGTATATAATTGTCAGGATACCCAAAGACATTAGGAGAACAAGAAATCCAAATAGAAGAGAATATAGTGGAATCTACACAAACAACTATATCCCTTTATTTAGAAATAGGGTTGAAAGGTGATTATATCCATATTCGAATACAGAACCAATGGTTTATTCAATCCATATTGATGTAATGTGGCAAGATGAAAAGGACTGGAACATACTAGAATATGAGGGAGTGTATGATGAGGACTAAATAATTAATTAAAAGTGGCATTGTCCTTGGGGAAACCACCCCATAGTTGAGTCACTGTCATATATGCCACTACTGGTATAAAACTAGATGAGATTGAAATTGACATATCTCCCCAAAAGCACATTTGACCCTAAGGTAGTGCATGTCCTTTTGAAGCAATCATAATGTTTAATGGGTAGACGATAATTCTGAGCCACAAAATGAATTCCATAGTACTATCATAACTCACATAATACAAAACTTGGATAATATGGGGGTAATCCTCGATGGGAAACATACTTTCCACATTAACATGGATATAATAAAATAACTAACCCCTTTCAACATATCTCATGATGTGTTCTAAAATATTTAATGTTTGATCCACATGAGGTATGTAATGCATAGCTATAAAAACATTAGTCACTATTTGAATGGCTAGATGAATACCGACTAACTAACCACTACTAATGACTCATATTACTTGACACCATATAGTTTATAAAATGTTGGTTTAATGTGGATAATATGCATAGATTGAGAATGGAAAACTGTTATGTCATGTCTCTATCCCCTCAATTCAACTCCCCCTCAATGGAAAGGAATGGGTGCCCCATCTATATATAGACTATCCATGATCTATATTTGAGTTTAGATCATTATAGATGATGAGAGGCATGGTCTATATTCACTATGATAGATAGAGATAGAGTTGGTCGCACCCCTATCTATATATATTGATCAATCGACCTTCCCTCTCTTTATATATATGGGACCCTATTTCTATAAATATGAGTTTATATATAGTGGGAAGGGGAGGGGATGGTCTATATATTTTTGGGGCCCCCACCCCTATATAGCCATATAGAGTTTAATGGGGACATATACAGTTTAATTCGGATGATTATGAAGTACATCTCATTTCTCCCCTAATTGAGCTTGTGTAGGTAGATGTAGGGAATTAACCAACACCTGATAGTTTCTATCCTGTACCTCGATCAGACTTGTATTGGTAGATGTATGGAATCCATGTAGAGATATGAAACCTTTACCTAGGAGAGAGTCTAGTCTAGACTAGACTATAGTGAAGTCATCCATGTTATATACATATGTAACATGAGTGGCCCTCTGCCCCATAGATAGATTTAAAAATTCCTCATTAAAATATATATGGGTAAATCTATCTATGGGGTGGGGTGGGAGGAAGGGGGAAGAGGTGAAGGGGGGTACAGGCCAATGCCCTAGAAGATAGACTCTATATCTATCTAGATATTATGGTTATTAGATCTATATATATGGAAATACATAGACATGGATTCATCCATCTCTCTATTATATACATGATACAACCAGTCAGCATCCCCCATGATATATATACACTATGACATATATATATATATATATATAGAGAGAGAGAGAGAGAGAGAGAGAAAGAGAGATAGAGGGGGTGAAAAGATAGATATAAATGAAATTTTCCTACTATCTCAAAATTCATACCATATTGGAGTGGGCCACAATTGAGTATATGTCTAGATAGAATCGAATGCATGAAGAGAAACATGTATGGAATAGTGAAATATGAATAAAAACTTAAAAGTGAAGAAGTTTGTCTTCACAACAAAAAAATGCATTAACATTCATTCATTCATTATCCAAAAAGTATATAGGAAGGTACATTATATAGTGAGGAATTAGGTCACCCAAAAAGGTGTTTAACTCAATTCACAATTATAAAATGAATTAAAGTAAATTTTTTGTAATGATCTATTATTAACCTAAGAAAGCTAAGATGATTGTATTAATAAAACTACACAGTGGGAAAAATCCTAAAATAACAAATTTTGTTTTGATGTCTTCCACATATTGAACTCTATATGTAACCTCCATTACATTTATTTGTGTAAAAACTTATTAATAATATACTATATAATACTAATAACGTTTTATATAATTATTTTAAAAGTATGTACCCAATTTGCCCTTTTCTACACTTTATTTTAGTTGTTACGATTTGGCATACATAAATATAGTTCAATTTGAGTTTTGAATCACCTTTAACATTAAAATATTTTTATCCATTTGTACACACAATCACTATTAATTAGAAACCTAAGATTAAACCAAAGAAAAATATGTTAGATTTATATTGTGTGAATCAAAGCTTAATAAAATAATTCATTATTCTAATATATGAGTTGTGACTATTAGAAGGTTAGCTGGTGGACTTTAGCTAACCTTATGTAAAACTACTACTTTAGTTTAAAAATAATCCATGTTAGATATTTGTCTACATAGATACATATAAGGTGAAATTCATATATTGATTACAAGTAAGCAATGGGTGAAACTACACAAACATACCTGTAAATTGAAATTTAGGTTTCAAACATTATTCTAGTATTAATTTTTAAACTATGTACATAAATAGGAGGAAATGTGTTCTTATAAAAATGATTTTTTAGATATATACTGAAAATCTTTAAAACTTTAGTTGCACATTTTAAAAGTCAAATTTTGATGACATTTCTTTTTCAATACTCTATCATTGTGTGTTTGTGTGTGTGATGCGGTAGAGGGAGCATTCAATACATCATTCAAGTTAGAATCCATGACTAAGGAGAAACTCTAACATAAAATTTGTTCAAAGATTACATGTACCTTAATTTATTGAGGTGTTCCATAGATAAAATTGGATATGATAGTTTATCTAATTTTAGCACTTGATATTTGTACATTTTAACATACAACTCTCTATAATCTTTTTACAAATTATAAATTATATTTATTTTATAAATGTTTTATAAATACTAAATTAAATATAATATATTTATTTACATTTATAAATGGATGAAAAAATATCCTTTCATCAATGGGGAGGAAATTATATAGTTAGAATTGATATTACAAATACAAGTTAGAATATATATATTGACGCTCATGTATGAAACATGTTTATTCAAGGGAAATAGGGCATTTGTTTGTATATTTTTAATTTAACAAGAGTAATTTATTTGGAAAATAAAAACAACTTTTAAATGAAAATTGAAGTATAATACACTTTGACATGTGATCAAGGAGTTATGAAAATTAACATTAAACAATAAATTTCTTGAATCAAATGAATTAATCAGAGTGATTTTTTTTCATGTTGCTTATCTTATATTTATTAAGATGATATTTAAACTAGAGATGTTTATATTGGTATAGACACACCTAATATTCATCAATGGATCTTTTGATGTAGTTCATGTACTTGTCACTGCCCATTCTTCCAATTAACCACCAAAAAATATGTCATTATCATGACTTAAATAGTGTTCTTGCAGCACGGTCATTTAATCCAATAACTAACATAATTTATTAATGATATTAATATCATATGTATATATAATTTGATGTATTTTATGTTTTTTAGATCAAGATGAAATCACACGCAAGTTATATGACATGTGAAACATTTGAATTTACAAACTAGAAGAAAAATGTCAAACCTTAAAATAGTTGATAAATATGAAAAATGATTCAACACACCACTTATGAATACCAAAGGGAGTATATTTACACAATAAGAGAGTGAAGAATGACATGTGTGCCTATATTTTATAATTACCTAAATATCAAGTGTATGAAAAATGGGAAAGAGCACTAAAAGGATCTGAAAGGAAATTAAAATGGTCATTCTAAACACTATCACATTTTCTCCAGTCATCAATATACAATATATCAAATATAAATGGAGGGGTACTAATAAAATACGGAGAAGCATCAATCCTATCATCTTTGATTATATCAAGAGAATTAGGTAGACATGTTTTCTATATGTCAACAATCTTATACGAGTTTTTCCTAAACCATATACCAAGATAAGGTAGTGTAGTGGAATATTGAAAACAAATATGTGTAATATAATTTGTGATATATTATAAATAATATTTTATTATAGTATAGTATGGTATAGTATAACATTTCATATTAATTAATATTATAATATATTGATAATTTATTTAGTATATAGTTAATAATAGTAATAATTTATATCAATTATTATAATAATATATCTATGGTATTATAATAAATATAAAATATTATTATAAAATAATATTATACTAAAATAGAATCTAATTATAGTTAATTAATTTACAAAATATAATTAATATTATTCAAAACTATTAATAATATAAAATACATAGAATTGAGTAATATAATATGCAATATATAGTATTGATTTTAAATATAATAACTCCATAGTTCTACCCCACTCCCTTTCCTACTCGCTCAATATTCAAATGGAAAAAACCCTGGTTCATCCTCACTGGATCTGTTCAATTCAAGTAGATCATATTTGTGGATTTTTGTTCTATCCAGCTTATCAAGATTTCCATCTATAGTAGATCTTGGGGCATGATTAATGATTTTTAGTATGAATGAAATAGGGTAATTAAATAATTCCCCTATTTTGAATGGCTACATCTTTATAGGATTCAACCTTGTAACTCACATGGTGGTGATAACTAGAAACCTTGTTTTATCTACTAAGAATAATGTGTTCGACACAAATATCTTCCATCTCATTGACAATGGTTTCATTTTAAATATTTTTTAAGCCACAATATATAGTTGACCAATAATAAAATCTTTTGTTGAAGCTACCTCAAATCCATTACCTAGATCAGCGCCAAAGCCTCTTAAACTACATATTCATCATTTTTGTCTCTTTCAATTAGGATTAGACTAAAGAGACACTATTTCATGAATAATTTTTCTCATCCAATGGAATTACTTACATATTTAAATATTTTTGGCAAAAAAACCAAGACATTCGTGCCTGGATCTCATAATAATGGCAATGCCTTCAATAGAGTATGATTGAAATTTACCATAGCACAAAGAGTTTGTTTTCTCATTTATTTATTACATTAATGATAAAGATATGATTTAAATTCAATCCCAATTTTTGAATCATTTACCCTTAATTATGAATGACCCATTTGGATTCACCTACCCTACCTTCCATTTTAGTTTTGGTCTATACCTAGTTTCAAATCCATAGGAAATTGTCTAGGCATGTTTTTGTAAACACACCTAGACACATACTCTTTTTATCATACAAAATATTTAGATTAATGGTCAATGTTGATACCTCAAAGGATTTCCTTAAAAACATAATTATACAAGTTGGTGATAACTATTGGTCCTAACCCATCAATTATAAAGGCCTTTTATTCTATTACCATATTTGTTTCAATACATGACACCTAAGAAAATATTATTGTAACCTTAAAAGAAAAAAAGAAACCTCCCAATGGGCATGATTTTACCGTACCCACATCATGGTTGGTGCCCTTGAATCTGATATGAATATTTTGAATCATCTTTAAATAAGTCTTAGCCTTCTACTTAAAATGAGGATATTTGAAGATCTCCCCTCACAAAGGGTGACTCTAATTTTAATTCATTAACTACATTTGAGAGCGATTTTCATTCAATTTTATAAATCCCTGATATCTCTATGGAGGATGATCTGAACCTAGAATTCCAAAGTATAAAACAAGTGCTTGTGGTTTCAGAAGAAGATAAAAATTATCCCTTTCAATCTATTGAAATATCCATACAACTGGAACCTAAAAGTGTGAAAGATATGAATCGATGGACTAAAGTTAAAATAAAATAAAATAGTGTGAAATCATATGCCTAGTAATGAATTATTAACCTACGGTTAGGGAGACCTATGAAATCATAAATATATTTTAATATTCAACCTATTTAGGGTCTATTTTACAGAGGACATGCATTAAACTTATGTGAATTTTATGAAAGTGTCCATAAAATAAACATGTTTTTTTTTGTCTTAGGTTAGTTATATTTTATGGCCATGCTTGACCTGCATTCCATGGTTTATTTCTTTTGTGACTGTTTGACATGTTTCAATGTCTGGAGGAGATGCATCCTACTTAAGCATGAATGTAACATATTTTTGTCCTTTGTATAAGTTTTGGGGATCATTCAATGTATCATTAAAATTATATTCTATGACCAAGGGAAACCTCTACCATCAAATTCATTCAAATCTTACACCTAGCTTTGTCTATTGAGGTATGTTGTAGATAAAATTGGATATGTTAGTTTATCTAATTTTATCACACAATATTTATACATTTTAACATGTAACTCTCTATAATTTTTTTAAAAATTAAAAAATATACTTATTTTATAAATGTATTACAAATACTTAATTAAATATAATGTATTTATTTACATTAGTCAATTGATGTAAAAATATCCCCTCATCAAGAGGGAGGAAAGACTATAGTTATAGTTAAAACTAGAAATACAACTTGGAATATATACATTGAAACTCATGTATGAAACATATGCATTGAAGGGAAATAGGTTGTTTTTTATACATTTGTAATTTAACAAGTGTAAAACATGGGGAAAATGAAAATAATTTTTTAATGAAAAGTGAAGTATAATACACTGTGGCATATGATTGAGGAGTGGTTATAATTAACCTTATGTAGTAAATTTTATAGTACTAAATGAATTAATTAGAGTGGTTTTTTTTTTAGTGTTACTTACCTTATGTGTATTAAAATGATAATTAAACAAGATATGTCTTTACTAGAAGGGACACACCTAAGATTAATACAAAGTTTTTTTGATATGGTTCCTTTACTTCTTAATGCTAGTTGTTCTAATGAATCACCAATAAATATGCCATTATTATGATTAAAATAGTGATCCTATAACATGATCATTGATTCCAAATAATTAACCCAAAAAAAATACAAGACCAAACTCCTAATAGGCCAAGATCTTGAAATAATACTAAAAAATTGATTCCTATTGATTGATTGAAATAATTACAAACCCACACAATGCTTAAATAATCCCCAAATTAGAATTTAGAGTTGTCATGTAAAAATTCTATGTTTAGCATTTACTATTTTTAGTAAGTCACGCATGTAAGCACTTGTAGTTATAAAAATATCTAAAATCATTCTAAACACTAAAATTAGAATATAGGATAAAATTCAACTTAATTTCACATCTGGTCCTAAAAATATATAATTTCTAAAAATAGAAAAATATCAAAAAAATTATTACACTAAATTTTAGACCCTATTTTGTCTACATCATTCTCCTCTGGTTGAAAATAACTCACCTCCTATGAGTTGACTTGATTGTACTATTTCCATTTTTCTCTATCAATCTTCTTCAAATCTCAATTTTTAATCCAAGTATTATCTTCTTACTGCAATCCTTCCCATTGCACCAAATACCTATTATAAATCCCTTACATTATGCTCACTATCTTCATATCTAAAACCTACACTATCTTGTCTTTCTTTTTTATTAGAACCTATTGCTACCAATTTACTTCTTCATCTTTGTCACCTTCACCATATTATTCATGGGATTCATATAAATCAAGAAAATAGAATCATGTAGCTGATGCATTGAGCAGGAGGATAGCATTATCAGCTACTATTGTGAGTGAAGTAGTTAGATATCAGGCTATCAAATAATTATATGAAACTAATCCATATTTTTTCAAGCTATTTGATCAATGAAATAATCCATTAAGAGGTGGGATAAATGTTATTCACAATGAGTATCTTATATAAGAAGGTTATCTCATCAAAGGGAAATAATCATGCATTCTATTTGGGTCTCTATGAGATAATATAATAAGATAATTACATAGTGGTTGTTTGGATAGACATTTTGGTAAGATTAAGACAATATATTTGGTGGAGGAAAAATATTTTTGGCCAGAGATGAAGAGATATGTAACAAGGTATGTTTTAACATGCATAATGTGTCAAGTGGCTAAAGGACATGCATAAATTACTATAATATACATGTCATTACTAGTTCCAAGAGGACCATGGACATATTTGAGTATGGGCTTTGTGTTGGGAGTGTTAAACACATAGAAATATAATGATTGAATTTTGTTTAGACATATTTCTTAAAATGGTTCATTTCATTGCATGTAAGATAACCAATGATGCCACTAGATTTGATGAATTATTTTTTATTGATATTGTCAGATTACATGGTGTTCCACAAACTACTAATTCAAATAGGGAAAAAAAATTATGTCATTTTTGGAGGACGTTGTGGAAGATGGGTACTAAGTTATAATTTAGTAGTGCATATAACCCAAAAATAGATGGATAGATATAAGTTCTGAATAGGAGCTTGGGAAATTTATTGAGATACATAATGGGAGAGAAACTAAGGTAATAAGACTAGGCATTACCACAAGTTGAGTTGACATATAATAGGCCAGTGAATAGATCAACAGGAAAGTCACATTTTCAAACTGTTTATCAAAGAAATTATATGGGTATTTTATATTTGGTATAATTTACAATTTTAGATCAAATTATTGATTATGTAGAAGCATTTTTGGATCATATCTAGTAGCTACAAGAAAAAATAAGAAGAAAGTAATAGGAAATTAATGAGAAATATAAATTAGTAACAAACAATAGAAGAAGATCCAAGGTATTTTAATAAGGAGAGTTTGTGATGGTTTACTTGAGGAATTTTTTTTTCCAAAAAGCACATCCAATAAATTGAAGTACAAGAAAATTAGGCCTTGTATAATTGTGAAGAAAATCATGATAATGCATATGATGTGAGTTTACCATAAAATTTTGATATATCTCTAGTATTTAATGTTTCAAATATATATGAATTCTATAAAGAATATGGTGAAGATGATGAATATGAAGAAGTAAATTGGTAGTAGTAGGTTCCAAATTAAAAAAAAGACAACATAGTGTTGGTTTTGGATATGATTATAGTGAGCACAAGGGAAGGGAATTATAATAGGTATTTGGCATAGTCAAAAGGATTGCAATGAGAAGAAAACAATTGGATAATAGAATGGGAGTTTAAGAGTATTGAAAAAGATAAATACTATTAGTACAATCAAGACAACTTGTGGGAGCTGAGTTGTTTTCCATCAAAGGAGAATGATGTAGAAAAAATATGGTCAAAAAATTCAATTTAATATTTTTTTTCAAGATTTTTTATATTTTTAGAACTAAAAGTCAACTTCAGTTGAATTTTATCCCATAAGCTAATTTTACTTTTTAGAATATTTCAAGATTTTTTTAGAGATGCATGCACTTGTATGTGTGACTTAATAAAAATAATAGCTACTTAAAATAAAAGTTTTATTTTAGATGTTAATTATTTTAGAATTTTTCTATGTCAAATCTAAATCTGATTTGAGGCTTATTTAAGCATGGTGTGGATTTTTAATTATTTAAAGCAATGAATATGAATCAATTTTGAGTATTGTTTGTAAGTTTCTCTGATAACAGATAATGAACCCAAAAACGAACAAAAATAAGAAAATTGCCAATAGACCAAGATCTTGAAATAATAATCATAATTGATTCATATTTATTTCTTAAAATAATTAAAAAAAAACCATGCTTAAATAATCCTTAACTCAAAAATTAGAGGTTACATGCAAAATTTAAAAAAAAAAAATTAAAATCTAAAAAAAATGTCTATTTTTAGCAACAAATATTTATAGTAAGTTTTGTATGCAAGTACATAGAACACTAAAAATTTATCAAAATAAGATAAATACTAAAAGTATCCTATCGAATTAAATTTAATTGAAGTTGACTTCTGATTCTAAAAATATATAATTTTTAAAAGTATAAAACTCTCAAAAAAATCATTAAACATTCATTTGGGACCCTTAGATGATCATGTTAAGTCTCAAAAAAATATCAAAATCAAATCTAAGTAGATAGATCCACATAATAAAGAATCAAACTTTTTGATATGATTGTTTTGGCATTTAAAATAGCTTAATTGGAGTTACAGGTTAAAAGTTATGGCCTCTGAAAGGTTGGCCTATTTTTTCTACATCATTCTCCTCTAGTTGAAAACAACTCAACTCCTATGAGTTGACCTAATTATAATACTTCCATTTATCTTTACCAATACTCTCTATCTCCCATTCTATAATGCTAGTGTTGTCCTCCTGTTTTAATCCTTCCCACTAGACCAAATACCTGTTATAATTCCCTTGCATTTTGCTCACTATCTTCATATCCAAAACCTACACTATCTTATCATTTTTATTTAGAACCTGTTATTTCCAATTTACTTATTTATCTTAGTTACCTTCACCATATTTTTCATGTAATTCATATACATCTAAAACATTAAATATTGGATAAATATAAAAATTATATGGTGAACTCACCTCATAATCATTGCCATTAATTTTCTTCACAGGTTTGAATGGTCCAATTTTCTTAGACTTCAACTTATTATATGTGCCTTTTGAAAATCTCTCTTACCTAGATTAAACCATTACCAACTCTATTCATTCAAATACCTAAGATCTTCTTTTGACATCCATTACTAGTTTATATTTCTCATTACTTTCCTGCAACTTTCTTCATACTCCTTGTAACTATTGCATATGCTCTACAAACACTTTTATATTATCACTAATTCAATATACTATTGGTAATTATACCAAATATAAAATACCCATAGGATTTATCCCATAAAAAATTTGAAAATGTGACTTCCATGTTGATCTATTCACTAAATTATTTTATGCACACTCAACTTGTGGTAAAGCCACATCCCACTACCTTGGTTTCTCTCCCACTATGCATCTCATTAAATTTCTTAAGTGTCTATTCATAACTTCTATCTATCCATCTCTTTATAGGTGATATGCGCTAATAAATTTTATCTTAGTACCCATATTATTCCATAAAGTCCTCCAAAATTGAATTATAAATTTCATGTCCCTATCTCAAGTAATAGTTTTTGGAACACCATGTAATCTCAAAATATCCATAAAAAATAATTCTACAACTCTAGTGGCATCATTGGTTTTCTTGCATGAAATGAAATTAACCATTTTTAGAAATATATCTACAATATAAAAAAAATTAATCATTATATCGTTGTGTGTTTGGTAATCCCAACACAAAATTCATACTCAAATCTATCCATGGCCCTCTTGAAATTGGTAATGACATGTAAAGTCTAGTATTTTATGCACATCCATTAGCTACCTAACATATTATTCACCTTGAAACATACCTTGTCACATATCTCTTCATCTTTGGCCAAAAATACTTTTCCTCCACCAAATCTATTGTCTTAATCTTACCAAAATATCTAGCCAAGTGTTCAATATGTAATTATCTTACTATATTGTCCCATAGAGACTAAACTAAAATACATAGTTATTTACCTCTAAAGAGATAACCTTCTTGTATAAGACACTCATCATGAATAATATTTGTCCCAGCTGTTAATGGATTCCTACACTATTCAAATATCTTACCAAAATATGGATCAGTATCACATAATTCTTTAATAGATTCAAATCCAACTACTTTACTCATAATAGTAGTTAATAACAATACTCTCCTACTCAATGCGTTAGCTACCTCATTCTATTTTCCTTATTTATGTTTTAACACAAAATAATATCCTTGCAAGAAAGAAACCTACTTTTCATTCCTACCATTCAACTTCTTTTGTGTGTTCAAATAATTCAAAGCCTCATGATCTATAAATTGTATAAACTCCTTAGGCGTTAGATAATGCCTCCAATGTCTTAATGCTTGTAAAATTGCATAAAGTTCAACATCATAAGTAGAATAAATTGTTCTTATGTCATTCAATTTCTCATTGCAATATGCTATTACATTTCATTGTCGACTTATCATATCACCAATTCCCACAAATGAAGCATCATAATAAAGCCAAAAACTTTTTAAAAATCTAATAATACTAAAATTGAGATTTTTTTAATCTTCTTCTTCGAAATTTTGAAGCTTTCTATGGCTGCTCTAGTCCATGCAAATTTCTTCCCTCTCACACAATCTATTAGTGGTGCCACAATAATACTACAATTTTTAATAATGTTTCTATAAAAAACATCTTACGTCTGCAATACTTTTTTGAATAGGCCACTAAAACATTGCCTTTATCTTTTCTTCATCCATTCTCCATTTATTAATTTTCTCTTTACCTTTTCTCTGTCTCTCTTTTTTTAGGTGATCCCACTAAATCATTGCATGACCTTTCAATTTCATGAATGTAAAATTTACCTTCTTGTCTTATTTCATAGTCTTCAACTCAAATAAATTCTCCATGTTATTCATCTAATCTATCAACTCTTTTGGTTTTAAACTGCCTCCATAATATGAAACATCAACCTTGATTTCTTCATTTCTTCCTTATAAATCCCAAATCATCCTCTCATCCATCAATGGTGGATACTCTTGTTATTCTTCTTCGTGATGTTTTTTTCCATCATGATCTATGTGTTCCTCATCACCACCATCTATTCTTTACTAATTGGTGATAAACTCTATTAATAATTAACTTGCCTTTGTAGCTATTGTATAGTTTGGTTCATCTATGCAGCACCTTCTCATCCTCTCACCATGCTTTACTCCTCTAAGATTCAAGCTTGATCTAATACCATATAATGAACCCAAAAAAATACAAGGCCAAAAATTCTAATAGGTCTAGATCTTGAGACAATACTAAAAAATTGATAACTATTAATTTCTTTAAATAATTATAAAACCAAACCATGTTTAAATAATCCTCAACTCAAATTTAGAGTTGACATGCAAAAAATCTAAATTAAAGCTAACATCTAAAATAAAACTTCTTTTTTTAGTAGTTGTAATTTTTAGTAACTAATGTATCTAAGCATGTGCAACTCTAAAAATATCCCAAACTATTCTAAAAAATAAAATTAATCGATGGGATGAAATTCAACTGAAGTTGACTTTAAATTCTAAAAATAATAAAATCCTTAAAAAAATTATTAAACTAAATTTTTGGACTCTATTTTTAATACATAAAATAGGGCATTTGTTTGTACATTTTTAATTTAACAAGTGTAAAACATTGGGAAAATTAAAAAAACTTATTAATGAAAAGTGAAGTATAATACACTCTAACATATGATTGAGGAGTGGTAAAAATTAACCTTTTGTAGTAAATTTTCTAGTATTAAATGAATTAATCAATGTGAATTTTTGTAGTGTTACTTACCTTATGTTTATTAAAATGATAATTACACTAGATATGTGTATACTGGCAGGGACACACCTAAGATTCATCCAAAATTCTTTTGATATGGTTCTTATACTTCTTACTAACAGTCATTCTAATCAATCACCAATAAATATGCCATTATTATGACTTGACTAGTGTTCCTGTAACACAGTCACTTGATCCCATTATTATCATCATTTATTAATTATATTAAAATCACATGTATATATAAGATAGGGTATGTTATGTATTTTCATAGAAAGATGAATGCAAATGCAAGGTATAGGTCGAATGCAACATTTAAATTTATAATCTACAAACAAAATATAAAACCCTAAAAAAGTTGATAAATGTGGAGGAAGGAGTCAACACACCATTTGTGAACATTAAAGGGAGTTGTATTTACTTTATAAGAGATTGCACAATGAAATGTGTACCTATAGCTTAGAATTAAAGAAATATCATGTTAAAAAATTGGGCAAGATTAGGAGAAAGATCAAAAAAGAAATTAAAATGGTCATTATAAACTCTATCACATCCCTTCTTCAAGTCACTAATCTACCATACATCCCATAGTAATAAAGGAATACTAATAAATAATGGAGAAGCATTAATCATATCATCTCTTGCTCTATCAAGAGCACTAGGTAGACACTTTTCCAATATCTCATTAATCATATAAGAGGAGTTATTCCTCAACCATTTACCAAGACAAGGTAGAGTAGTGGAGTAATGCAAACAAATTTGGATAATATCTATATATATATATATAATATTATAATATTATAAATAATAATTTAATTTAATATAGTATGGTATAGTAAAGCATCTTTATATTAATTATTATTATAATATACTGATAATTTGTTTAATATATAATAAATAATAGTAATAATTTATATCAAATATTATAATAATATATCTATAATATTATTATAAATATAAAATATTCTTATTATAATATAATATTATAATAAAATAGAATATAATTAATCATAAATAATTTATAAGATATAACTAATATTATTAAAACTATTAATAATATAAAATATATAGTATTTAGTAATAAAAACTACAATACATAGTATCAATCGTAAATATACTAACTCCATAAATCTGCCCCTACACCCTTTCTTGCTCATTGATGATTCAAACGGAAAAAATCCTAGCCCATCCTTCCATAAACTATCTAGTTCAAGTAGATTATAACTATAAGTTTTTGTTTTCCCCACTTTACCAAGATTTTTATCCACCATAGATCCTATAGAATGACACAAGATTTTTTATATGGATTAAATAGGGACGATTAATTATTCCCCTATCTTAAATGGCCACATCTCCATAGGATTCTTCCTAGCAAATCACATGGTGATAGTAACTAAAAACATTTTTTGATCTACAAGGAATAATGTGTTGGACCTAGGTTTTATCCCTCTCATTGATAATTCCTTCAGTTTCAAGATGATATAATCCATGATGGATAATCAACTAATGTTAAAATATTATATTGATTCTACCTCAAATCTACTACTTATATCATCCCTAAAGCCTCTTAACCCTATGTCTTCATTAAATGTTGTCACTTTCAATGATGGAGAGACTAAAGAGGTAATATTTAATGTATATTTTTCTCATCTAATGTCATTACATGAAGGTTTTAAATAGTTTTTTTCAAAACACCAAGACCTACATGCTTAGATCTCATAATAATGATAACCCCTTTTATAAGGTAGGATCAAAATTTAATTGAACACAATGTGTTTCTTATCATTTTTTTTGCATTATGTTTAAGGATATGATTTAAAGTCAATAATATATTTTGAATCACCATCCCTTAATAATGAAAGACCTATCTGGATTCACATACCATACCTCCTATTTTAGTTTTAGTTGGCAACAAGTTTTAAAGCCATAGGTAATTGACTAGGCATACTTTTGCAAACATACCTAGACACTTCCACTTTTTTTCAAACTACCTTTGCTAGAATGTTTTTCAATGTTAACACCTTAAAGGATCTCCATAAAAACTAATTCTAAAAGTGGGAGACCACTCTAGCTACCAACCCATTGATTATGAAATCCTTCTATTATGTTTCCATAGTTGCTTCAATATAGGCCATTTGATGAAAGATTATACTAACCTCAGAAGAAATAAGGTAAACTCCTAGTACATAGGATTATACCCTACCCACATCATATTAAATGCTCCTACATCTGATAATGAAGATTTAGAAACATATTTAGATAAGTCTGAGTCTTATACTCAAAATGAGGATATTTCAAGCTCTCCCCTCACAAAGGGTGACTCTAAAAATTGATTAATTAACTGCATTCGAGAGGGAGTTGGATTTAATTTTAGAAACACATGCTATCACAAAGGAGGATGATTTGAAGCTACAAGTCCTTAGCACAAAACAAATGGTTGTGGTTTCAGAAAAATATAAAACACACCCCTTTAAATATATTTAAATTTCCATACCAATAGAACCTACAACTATGAAAGATATGGATGGTTAGACCAAATTCTAAAAAAGAAAAAATATTAAGATTAGAGCCCAAGTCCTATAGTATGAACCTATAGTTAAGGGGAAATAAGAAAGGAATAAATCTAATTTTATCTTCAACCTAGTTGATCTCTATTTGAAAGAGGACATGCATAAAATGGGCATGAATTTTATAGAAGTGTCCTTTAAAGCAACAAATTTATTTTTTAGGCTGGTTTTGTTATATGGTCATGTTTGGCCTTAATTTCATGGATTATTTATTTTATGTTTATTTTATTGATTTACTATATTATATCAATCCATTTTTAATATTCTTTTGTGGATTATAATACCTTCTCTAAATATATGGGTTTAAAAATTGGAAAATGTAATGTTTTCACAACAATAATGTAAAACTTAGTAATAATATATTTGGTCTATGAGATAACATCTATATTCACTCATATATTTTATTACATTAATTATAATCTAAATTTTTAGTATCTAAATTTCACCATCGATTGATGAAGCTATGAGACCCAGGGTGGTGCGTAATTTGATATATATCAAGATACTATAGCGCTCGAAAATAATATTTAGATATCAATGGCGATTTGAACCCAAGTCCATTAAACTACCTAAAATTTAGAACACATTGGGGACCTAGGGGAATTTTCTATCTCTTTCATTTTCCAAATAAAGAGAAATGAGCACTACTAGATTACAAATACAATAGTTATTGTTATTGTTACTAAGAAACATAATAGAAAAATGTTGGAAATATCTTTACATATGTATCTATTTATATATTTTATCTTACATTAGTTTATTAGATTATATAGGAGACATTTTTCATTAAGAAATGATTTTCTACATTAAATCTAATTAGTTTTAAAGTCCTCTAAATTAGTTTCATATAGTTAAATCAAACAAATGTGACATACCACTAAACTTCACTAATGTAAATTATCAATTGTATCATAGTTAAAAATAACACCCACCGATCCCATCTTAAATTTTGTTCAAAAATTGTTTAGAAATAAAAATATGATGGTTTTTGTGAAAGTGATAGTGGAAATTTAGGTTGTGTGTTTATTAATATGCTTTGGAGAAAACCTGTGTAGGGATGGGAGGTTTTGCTTTATGGTAAACTTTAACAATATCAAATTGGTGTGGAAGGGAAAGCCCATACAAAAAAATCATGTGGTGAAATATACCAAGGTGAGTTGAATGGTAATGGTAAGGGGAAGTAATGGGATTTTGATGACCGACTCAAATAAGCCTAGGAAAATACACATACAAATATTAGCGATAAGTTACATATAATAATGAAACTTGTAGATTCCATTTTTTTTTTCAATTACCCAATAAATTATTAAAATAGGTGTCATATATATAAATTCTCTTTTAAAAACATACAGAATACACCATGTGTCAACTTAGATAAGTCTAGAACAAAATTGATAAAAAATCTAATTATGTTGACTATATAAAATGTAAAAAGATGAATCTAAAACCAATTAGAGAAAAATTAGAAAATGATTATTTAATGAAACATGCCTTGATTACATATGAAAATAGATATGGATAATATATATTTACATTATTTTCTATTATCATTCCTAGTAAAACTAACAACATTAAGAATAATACTTTTTTTATTTTAATTTGGGGAATAGATGAAAGTTATAATTTATATGAAGACCAAAAATTGTAACCAAATTTGAGTAGATTTTTTTTGGATTCGAATCCTCACCAATTTATACGTACTATCTCAAATCACTATGGTGCTCTGATCCATTGTAGCATAATCATGTATAAACTAGACAATACATATTTTAAAATGACTTCTCAAACTCTTTAACCAAAGAAAACACTCTAAAACATATGGTCATCATGAAATATATGTTTTTTAACATTTTAAGGTTTTACCTAATGTAAACCCTAAGATTAGATGGTCTAGTTATCTAAAACAATGAAATAATTTGAAATATACAACCATTAATTTATTACCTAATTTGACTTTCTTTGAATTTTTAAAAATATTAACAAATATTTTCAAATAGAGACTTATCTAAAAATTAATTGTCATGGAAGATATAGGTTATAAATACTAGGTTACAAATAGATTAGAGTATCATTAACATGATCCCTGAATTAGATTTTTTCCTAGATAATATCATGCCACCTGGAAAATAGTGTCATGTGGCTCTAGTGTCCTAAAAATAGCACTAGTGTCCTCTTTATAGGATTATATCTATTTCTTAACATCTCTTGTACCCGTGTTTAGAGGTTTTGTTGATATATATTTTGCATAGAATGGATGAGTTAGAATGCAAACCCTAATTATCCTTGCAAGTATCGAATGAGATAAATATGGGTATTTTTTAGTAGAATAAGTTAGACATTCTCAACACTCCACTATGAAGAGAGTTGCCTACATACCAATTCTCTAAGGTAAGTTTAAGACCAATTTATTTTTCCCACCTAGTATTTGCTACAAGCACAAGTGAGTTCCAGTAATGATAGTTGTATTAAATGCCTTGAGTGTTCTTGATATTAGAAATCTTTGAAATCTACGTTTATGGCAATTGTACATGGATGTATATAGAACTAGGGGGTAATAGGTATTAATAACCTTTATTTTTCTCGAACATATTTCTTATTCGAATAGGATTTTTCATCTATTTTCCATCTAGTGGATATAACTATAATAGTCTTATATTTATAGTGATTCATAGCTTATATAGATAATAAAATGTGTTGAGGCCAACCTTACGAGAGTGTATACATCCTAAATTGGTCAAGTAACCACACATATCATCTCTTTCCATAGTCCTTTCATAGGAGACTCCCACCAGGGATATAATATTTTATTCACATCTAGCCATGTCCCTTTGTCTAACTTGTATTAGTCTTACTCTATTACCTAGACATCTCTTTATTTATCCCTAGTCATCCTGACCTTTTTGGACTTAACCTGTACAAACCTTGGTGGCTCTTTAAGGCCCAGATCTACCCCCTAGGTCCCATACCCCTTAAAAAATATTTCTAAAATAGGACTACAACATTGAAACCTAGGGTGTCCATTTCCTGGCATTGTTTTCCAAGTGCAAATTTGGTTTTAATGATCAGTTTATTACATAGGATGAGTCTTACCCCTTTCCTTTGCCTTGTTCTTAATTTTTCCAATGTCAACAAAATGTGAATAAAACACCCAAATTTTAAATAATGGGTCTACTATATATAGTACTTCACAAGCCATTTTATATTTAGCACTTATTATTTTGGCACATTAGGCATAATAAAATAAATTAATAATATAGCTCAGCATCTCTAAATCACATATAAATTTAAATGATTGATCAAGTAAGGGCTTAGGTGAAATTTGTTCTTTCATAAATCATGTGCATTAATTATGCACATTCCCTAATGGAGAACTACATTTAATCTGAGACCCTAGCTTGAGGGTTAATGTAGGCAGTGGTCAGGATAGTGGGGATTCTAGAGCGTGTTGTCATTATTCCCTTACCATAGTTATTCCCCCTTTTTATTTTGATATATTTGTTTATTCCATGTGTGTATATGAATACAAGTAATAAATATTTAAACAAACCTATAACAAGCTATGGTGATTGGTAGGACTTAAAATTTGGTATAGAAGGTCATATTGAGTAGGGCAACAACACCTCGAAAGATTTTAGTCTCAAGATACTAGAGCTAGGGAGGACTATAGCACCAAGCACTAGAGTGTATTATTTATGTAATTCCTATCTGATCACAAAATAAAATCTAAAGATATATTTCTAGCATTGTCTCAATCCTTTTCCTCAAAATTCAGACTCAAAATATTTTATTTCAACACAAATCTAGTTAAGTTACTTTCTTTTTATCTTATATAATTAACAATTAAAATCTATATTTTTCCATATTAAATTATATTTTACCTTTCGTTCTAAAAAAATATTATTTATGATCTAAATGTTATATTTCCTAACATAATAAAACATTTGGTGAACCTGGCTTACTTTGAAAAAACATAAAACCATAGCTACACTTAGTGTTTTTCCTTCTTATCTTGTGCAAAAATATATTTTTCAAAATTAAAAATTTTGTTTTTATTTTTGTACATTTATCATATTCATAATTATTTTTAGAATTTAAAATTATTTCTTGGTTTTCAAAAATTCTAAAACCCTAGTTTAAAACCCTATATTTCAAAACTAGGTCATGAAACACCAAACTTTTCCTCCTTGCCAATTTTAGAAAACTATTTTGGAATTTTTTCAAATTAATTACCTTAAAAAAAATTATTTAAAATTTTCAAAATTAGAATTTTGTTGTGAAAAAATTTTATTTTCAAAATTCTAGTTTTTATATAAAATTTTGTGCATTTATCCTATTTCAAATAATTTTTAGAATTTAAAATTATTTCATAGTTTTCAAAAATTCTAAAACCCTAGTTCAGAATCATAGATTTCAAAACTAGGTCATAAAACACCAAGACATTCCTCCTTTCCAATTTTAGAAAAATGTTTTGGAATTATTGTAAATTAATTACCTTGTCAAAAATTATCTCAAAATTTCAAAATTAGTAGTTTGTTGTAAAAAAGATTAATTTTAAATTTTCTAATTTTTGTATAAATATTTGTGCATTTAACCTATATCAAATAAGTTTTAGAACTTAAAATTATTTCAAAATTTTCAAAAATTCTAAAACCCTATTTCAAAACCCTAGATTTCAAACTATGTCATCAAACCTCAAATTTCCCTGCCTTATATTATTTAGTAAAATAATTTGAATTTATTGCAAATTGTTAAGGTTATCAAAAGTAATTTTAAAAAAATCAATGTTAGTAGTTTTTTGTGCATTTATTTTCTTCATAAATTTTTTAAAAATTCTCTTCGATGATAAAATGGCCCCAAATCCAATTCCTACTCTCATAGATCAATTTATAGTTTCTTACAATTACGACAATGATGGGACAAATTTGCAAAATTGCACATTAGCTAAAAGTATAGGAAATGATTTCATTTATAGTGAAGATAATGACTATTGTTGTAATGAGGGATATAATTATCTCTATAATTATGAGGGTGAATAAAAAGTAGATGAATCTTTTTCTCTTAAACCCATATATTTTATTCCATCTTCTAATTAAAATAATCTTTATAACTGGAAAAGATACTTCTCACCTCATTTTCCTAAGCACAATACACCAAATGTAAAAATTAGTCATGCACTTCCAAGTGAACCTCTTATTAGAGATAATTTACTTCCATGTGAACCTAATCTCTCTCTCCCTTTTACTACTTCTACGTTTGAAATACAACAATATAAATGTAATAGAATCAAATTATAAAAACATAGTTCAAATGATGCATTATGAGTTCGTAGCTCTTCTCTCTCAAAATAATGTTCAAATGATAACTCTCATACTCTTACTTCTCATGTTGAAAATGCATATACTCCATCCATGGATAGCATAAATACACATGATATTCAAAATTCTAATGATAACATATTGCATATTAGAAAGGAATTAAATTTTTCTCTTACACCTCTCTCTAGCAATGATGGAAGTGATAATGAATACGATAGTGAACATGCAAATGAAAATGAGAATGAAAGTGAATATGAAAATTATACTTTAAATTGTTCCATTTCAAATGAAAAAAATGTAGATTGTGATATTACATGGAGTAATGATGAATACTATGTATATAGTGATGAAGAAAATGTATATCTTAATTTTAACCCTTATCTCACTCCACTCAAATCTCATGCTCGTCAAAATGTTGATCCTGATTTTATTAATGATTCGATGTGAAATGATACAGATTATAATATTAACATCACATCTCCTGCTCAATTAAAATATGATTCACTAACACATAAAGATACCAATGAATCTACCAAGCCATCCTTCAATATTATGGAACCTAGTTCTCATCACCTAAAGAGAATGGTAGCCCACATCCCTCTAGTAATGTCCAATATACCATTCATACAAATGTTCAAGTGAGCACACCCCCTCTTTATTATCGAACTAATAAATTTAGCTTTCCCATGGCTAAAGTTAGGAATCAAATTCAATGATTAAATGAACCACTATAACATACTAATGTACTATCCCAGGAGATCATCTCTTTGATGCATGTAGTTGGTGAACTACAACACCAAGTACATCTTCTTACCTTGGAAAACAAAGCTTATAAATCTTGGATGGATGCCAGTGATTTACATGGTAATACTATTCCAAAGACATTTATAAAAGCTTCATCGCCTAAGCATTTCCAACCACCATCATTACGTCACTTTGATGGAATTGAAGATCCGTTTACGAATCTTCAGGTATTTTGAAAGGCTTTGCCACCTTAGCCAAAAACTTTGATTTGACGGAAGTTGTTTTAGTGGACATTAGTAGGGGAATTATAGAATTGGTTCTTTCCTCTACTCCTCATCAGTTCATTGAACACATATGATGACTTAGAGGAGGTATTTCTCAGGGACTACATCATAAACATGGGCCCTCATGTTACATATGAGAAACTTACCACACTACATAAACATTCTTCATATATAGTTAGAGAGTATATCTTAATATTCAAGACTCATATGTTAAGATTGATATACAAACTAACACATCTAGAGATTCAACATATATTCATCAAGGACCTTCGCCAAACTCTCTTTGAGCACTTACTGTATCAGATAGAACCTTGTTTTAGATAGTTATGTTACACAGTTTTAGCTTTAGAAAAGAAATAGTGATTAAATGAGGTAGATTCAATTGATTGGATCACTATAGACTTCATAGTAAAATTTTTAGATACAATTCCAACCACTAAGCTTCCACCATGTCTTAGACGAGATAATAGACACAACTAGAAAGCAACCAGTCAAAAACAAAGAAATAGTTTTCAAAACACAACTTAGAGTATGCACTACTGAGAATAATAGTAAAGCACCCTATAGTTTTATTCAAAGCGGGAGAGTTCATCTACCATATTATCAACACTACTAGATACTATGCTAATCACATTACCTTTTGTTCATTGATGAGATCCACATCTCTTACATACACAACCATGTTGGCCTTTTTTCAACTATCGTTGTATCTATGGACACATATATAGTGACTATTTTAGACTTAGAGATTGCATTACTAGATATGTTGTTAATGGTATCATAACATCAACATAGGGGGAAAAAATATCTCCTCCATCATGGAACCTTGGACCTCATTCCTTTATGAGTACGTCTTCTTAGGACATTCCTTTACATGAATCATCGATCACTCATCATGATTGAAATGTAGGTTTTAGGATAGAATCTTACAGGAGATTTCCTATTCAAACTTTTTAAGGGGTTTTGAAACTAGTACAGCATAAATAACACACATATAGTAGTGTAGTCAGTGGAATACATATTGTAATTTCATATACATATCCAGTAGAATCACATGCACTATAGTAGAGTACTATTCTAGAAAGATATTAATTATAACCAAGTTTTAGGGGTCCTATCTCACATAGCAATCTACTATGATAAATACCAGTTGAACACAAAGTACAAAGTTATACTCCAGAGAGATATTCATTATAATCAAATTTTCAGGTTCTTATCTCACGTAACAACCCATTATGATTAAGATTAAATGAGCCCTTGACATAGGTTTCAACTCTATATTAGTATATTACTCAATCAAATACATCAGAATAGAGGCCATAGGGTATTTAGTTATAGATAGATGATCCTTCTTCATAGAAGACAATATCAGCTAAAAAGCACATTCACATGGATTATAGGTTTTAGATATTGATAAATCATAGTATAATACATCATACATTCATTTCAACATCAGTTCATAGCTTTACTTAGCAGGGCAATGATGGAGCTAAAAGTATTAGCTAACTTTTGTATTTTTGAGCCACTCTTAGGGAGGTAATATGCACACAATGTTATCTTACTTTCCCATACTAAAAAATAACATTCCTAAATATAAATAGCCATCCCTTACAAAAACTAGAATATCCAATTTAGACATTAATGAGTCAAACTTATCCAAATCTTACTTTACCAATGTTAAACCAAATCAACTTATCCAAACAATTTTGAAATGTCAAAACCAGCTTAGTTTATCAAAATAATTGACAAATTAAAAAAACCAACAAATTTTGCTTACAAATCAAAACATAACATCACACTTCAACTCATCAATAAAGAATTTAGATAAAATATTCCAAGTACAAGACATATCCAAACTAAAAATCAATGTCAAATCAACCATTTTAATTCATTTGCATTCAAAATTACTATATACCAACACACTTCAAATCCAATAACATGATAAACAATCATAAACATAAAAATGTATACACACACACACATAGATATATATATATATATATATATATATATATATATATATATATATATATATATATATATATATATATATATATATATATATATATATATATATATATATATATATATATATATATATATATATATATATATATATATCACAATGTTTTTAAAACATATGAATCATGTCTATGTCCAATCAATCATGAATTGGAATCATGCCCTAACTGTCGATCTCACTCTCTCCTCTAGTGTTAGTCCCGTAACACTATCTAACACTCAATGACCCTGCACCTCCTCGATCTCAAAAATTCCTCTTGCATCCACTATCCAACTCCAACATTAGACCATGCACCTCATGCAAGTATGCATATCATCCTTAAAGATGTATATAGTCATCTATAATCTTCATACTCACCATGCCATAATTTACTTTCATAAAAATAGCCATAACTATCACTTTCTCTATCATACCCTCATCCACAATATCATCAGGAACATGTCATGTAAGCTCACAAAATGTCAACTCATTAATGGTCTCATATATCTCATCATCTCCCCTCCTCACCTCAGTAGGTGCCTCATCCTTCATACCTCACACCCACCTACACACAAGAAAAATACAACACCACACTAGATATATGCTTTCAAATCCAAAATAAATAACAAAAATAGATACAATTCTAATTTAGTCACTGATTACCTCCCACCATTTGGATCAACTCAAGATCCTCATATGTATGAACATCTATACCCTCTTAATGATATAATCGAGCTTACCATGCAGTATAGGCCTCAGCACAACTAACATCATCGACATTAGGTATATCTATAGCTACATTCCATGCATACATTCCATGCATCCAAAACAAATAGTTCCAACTCAACCTTAGTAGGTCTCACATGAGCCCCTACTCTTGTTTGTGCTCCTGTAGTTCTAAACCATACCCATGCTGTAGGAGGAACATCCTATCAAACCCAAAACTACCTAGTCATGTGATCATACTAAAAGTGCTCATATAATCCAACCCAATGATCATGCAATAAACAACTAACCTACATATACTATAGTTATTATCCATCTTTAGGCCATCTATGGAATCCTATATAGGGCCTCTATATGATATCATGGGCCACCAATATATATAGAATCCTCTTATACTAATCTATCCCATGAGATCAGATAGCCAACTCACTCATCGATCACTCACCATATGGTTTAGGATATGACCAACTAACCCTCGATAATCTAATAGGTTGTACAAACCTTATGTGCTCATATACCTAGCAATGTAACAAAGTGGCCATGACCACCCTACCACTGAATACCTCCTTTTTAAATCTATATAAATCTTTGTGTAAGTGGGAAATTTTATTCTTACCCCTTGAGAACACAATACCATAAATCTTAATGATATGAACCACCCTATGCATCTTACAAGCAATAGACACTCCACTGCCATCCATAATAACAAAAAAATCCAATAATATAGCTAACCACTTCCACAAATATGGAACACATGACTACATAATCACTAACAATAGCACATTAGTATCACCACCTTAATGATATACCCCTTAGGGCACCCCAAAAAATTATATGGATGCACGATCAATGGCAGTTGCACCCATGTCATCTTGTAATGTCACCCATCACCCATTAATTAACCAATGCAAAATATGGTATACATCCTCTAGAGTAATATTGATCTCTTTAATATGAAGATAAAACATACAAGCATCTACATTATGCCTCTCACATGAGGTGGTAATCAAATGCCTATCCCACTACATTGTGTCTAAGTATCATATATGACCCAACCTAACCCTATCCATAAAAGCATGCTCATTAATAGATAATGGTAACATCCTTAATGTATGCATCACTTGACCTCTATGGAACTATCAAATCCACACCTCACCCTGTAAACACCAAAAAGAAACATATATAATATTCAACCATCTCCAACTAAGTAACCAAGCTAAATAATAATAGATCACAAATCAAAAATCCTAGAAAATAACAAATACATTAGTTCACCATGCCAAATGAATTGCCAAGAAAAAGTGCATCAACTGAACTAAGAATTAGGCTAGAAAATCCATCCTCTAAGATAATAAAATTGAGTATAGGAATGTAACATTGGACAGGAGTGTTGTAACCTATACAACAACACTAGAACTAGTCAAAATTTCCTAAAAACACAATTTTTCCCATAACTTGAACTCTGTAGCTCCGTTTAAAAAACTATTTTGTTCCTTGAAATCATGACAATGACTCCTTAGACATAAAGTAGGCCCATCTCTCTCACTACATTATTTTCCTACCATGGCACACATAATTATTTACCTTTATTATACCTAGACATACAAAATGGTCCCTATCAATCCATACTTATTCAACTTTCATACAACTTGGCCTTACAAATCAACTCTCACTCAATATTGAAACAACCCATCCTATTCAATAAATCAACCTTTCAATCCATTCAATCTATTACTACCTCATTTTCCTACCATTGCATGAATATTTATACATCCCTATTATACCCAGATACAAGAATTGATCCAAATCAATCAAAGACACATTTTACTCTTAGTAATTCAACTCTCACCAATCAAACAATAGACTTTTGATCTATTTAATACATACCAGCCTAGTTACTATTCATGCTCCACTAGTATTCACTTTTATCTCAACCTCCCGTATCATAGATCTCATCTCTCTCCCTAAAAGCAGTGCATCATTCCTCTTATCTCTACAAATTAACTAGCATACCTCTCCACTTATATAGATGGATACACCATGGTTATTGCATCTATATTATCAGCATTAATCAACTCATATTAGTCAAGATTATATAGTGATTTAGATTATATGGGTCACTTAACATTACCCAATTTAGATTAGTCAAGATTATATAGTGGTTCAGGCTATATGGGTCACTTAACATTCCTCAACTCATATTGGTCAAGACTATACAGTGATTCCTATTACATTGGGTCACTCATCATTACTCAAGATAATTATAGGGATAAAACATTGGTTTATAGATAAATAGAGTATTTAGATACAATGATTCAAATCATATGGATTCATAGTGACACTAATATAAATTCAGACTAGATACTAGATTTGGGGGTATGTAGATTACTAAACATCTCACACATACAACTTCATATAGCATGACATACTTATAAGACTAGATAAAAGATCATAGGCATAGTGTAGAGCACATTATTTTGATCTCTACCTTTGCACATGGGAGATGATGCGATAGATCATATCACATGTGGCTATATAGATTTATAGATTATCTAAATGCATCACTCACATACCAAATTTAGGGTTATGGTATAGATGTTCACGTCATTCATCTTCCAAGATTATACATATTGAAATGGAAAGACATGGCTTTTTATTCTTACATATTTTCTAGATTTTTCAGATTAAAACCAAGCATTACATAGGTTGTCACGAGGTTAGACCATATAATCATCTATAACGATTGGTCCATTATATTACTCTTAATCTAACATGTCTTATTCTTGATTCATTCCCTTGACATCTCTTTGCTTATCCCTAGTCATATATAACTTTTTAAACTTAACCCTTATAAACCTAGGTAGTTCTTTAGGTTTAGATCCATTCCCTAGGTCCCATACCCCCTAGATAATAATGCCCAAATAGGAATACAACACTGGAACCTAGGGTGTCTTGTTTTTGATGCTCTTGTCCAAGTACAAATTTTGTACTAACGGTATATTTATCCCATAGGATTAGTCTTATCTATTTTATTTTATTTTTTCCTATGTTTTCTAATGTTGACCAAATGTAAATAAAATTCCCAAATTCAAAATAATGAGTCTCCTATATAATGGACTTGACAAGGCATTTGATATCTAGCACATACTATTTTGGAAAATTGGACATACTAAAATCAATCAATAGTATAGCTCAACTTCTCTACATCACACATAGATTCCCATGCTTGATCAAGGAATGGCCTAGGTAAAATTCATTCTTGCATCAATCGTGCATGTTGGTTATGCACATTTCGAAAGGGAGAACTGAATTTGATCTGAGACCCTAGCTTTAGGGTTAATGTATGCAGTGGTTAGAATAGTAGGGGTTCTAGATCATGTGATCATTCTTCACCTAACTTTGTTTTTCACATTTTATGATTTTGATTTATTTTTTTTCCTTGTGTGCATATGAATACAGGTACTAAATATTTAAATAGACCTAAATTGAGCTCTAGTGACTCCTAAGACCTAAATTTTGGTATACAGGGTCATATTAAGCAAGTGAACAAAAGCCAAAAAACATTTATCCTCAAGAAAATAATGTTATGGATGACTATAGCACCAAACACTAAGGTGTCCTATTTCTAATGATCCTATCTAATCAAAAAATAGAAAACAGAGCTAGATTTTTGAAAATATCCTAGTCTTGCTCCCCAAATTCTAGACTTAGAATCTTCTATTTCAACACAAATCAAAATATGTTAATTTATCTTTATCTTTTATAATTATCAGTTAAAATATATATTTTTCCCTATTAAAGTAGATTTTCCCTATCATTCTATACCCTTATTATTTAGGATCTAAACACTAGATTTCATAAAATAATAATACAGAGGGTCATATGTTTGAAAATATATTTGTTCAAGAGAGTTACGGAAAGGGACACTAGTACCAAGTTGGGGATACTAGTACCATGTGGCTTTAGTGTCCCAAATGTGGTGCTAGTGTCCAAATATCATGATACTAGGCATAAAGGATTAAGATCTAGGAATGCATTTTTGTGATTGTGTACGATTTGACTTGAAATATCTATAGTCCACTTAATGGATATAAATGTTTGATAAAAGGCTCTAGGATAGTTATATCACTAAGATATGAATTCGTTGTCTCAGGAAACACTCTTATCTTTGAAATATGAATTTTTGTTTGTTACATTTCCCCCCTTGTGATGTAAATGTAGTAAAGTGAAATAACTAGTATAAAGGAAAAATAAGAATGCCTAGACTTACCTAGGAAGTGAAGCCCATGTAGTTGTGTTTAAATATGTGATTCTTGGTCCCTATATCTGAAAAATGATCTAAAGTAGTGACCTATAATGAAATGTGGAAAAAATATTGTGATAGTGCCCAAAAGTACAGTAAGAATTTGTACCCTATTTTTGAGATATTAATGTCTGAATGCTTAATTATTCCCTCATATCTACAAATGTGTTAACTTTATCTAACACAAACTTTGATCTCATGTTAATAATGTAAAAACCCTTACGACATCCCATTTTTGATGAATTCTTAATGTATTTAAATTTTAATAAGCTTTTAGGGTGTATGATGAAAAGGGATCCCGATTGAAGTTTTAGGGTTAAATGCAATTTTCAAATGTTATAAATGAGGTTATGAAATGGAAAAGAGATTTTGATGTGGAAATAAACTTACAAGTTATACTTCCACAAAAATCAAGAGGCAAAACTCAGTCTACACTCCCTAACCCAATGTTTCAGTTAAACATTCATCATGTGGGAAGTATCAAAATGCCATATAGGTATTGAAACCAAAGCCAATTATTCAGAGGAGGTCACAATGAGATATAATTTATGCCCATATTTTAGAGGTCAATGTAAGATTTAATGGGTTTGAATAATTCTAAAGAAGCAAAAGGGCCATACCATTTGAGAACTTCATGTGAAAGGTAACATGAATACACCAAATTTTAATATGGTGAAACATAGGTCCATACACAGAATTATCTATAAGGATTTTTCAAGAAATTGAAACTTTGGAAATTATAAAGTTGCAATATGCTTCCAAATATCCCATTATGGGTAAGATTTTGTGAATAAAAGTGACATGTAAAGAATAAATTTTAGATTTGCAATGTGTGGATTATGGCACAAGCCTCAAAACCCATAGAAAGGTATCTCCCTACATGGACAAGAGAAAATAAAACTCAACACCATGCCATCGGACCCTATCCACTTGGAAATTCAAAAGGATTAAAAAAAAAAATTAATTTTGTTTAGGCTTGGAAAATGCATAGACATAAGGATTATTTGGTGAAGTCCTATGATCAAAAAATAAGTTTGAAAAATTTACAAAGTTGATATTAGGGAATGAAATTATGTAATGGATAATTGAATCCAAGGTGTAATTTAGTAATTTTACCAGCTTAAAAAATGCAATTAAACTTCTAAATCCTAATGGGAATAGACAATGGGGAAAGCACATGCAAATTGCACCTTACCAATTTGTAAATTATAAATTGTTATTCAGCATATAAATCTCAAAAGAGATAAGATTGTTAACCATGTAGGATGCAAAAGAGAAGGTTGGTGATCTTGGTTCCTAGTTTTACACCTCTTTTTCTCAACCTTGTAAACTAGGAAAAAGGTAAACAAAGATGAAAAACATATAGATATGTCATTATAACTGAATAAGGGTTTAGCATCAAGAGTAGACCAAATGTAGATAGTGACTGACAGGCACCAATAAAAGTTATGGTCAGCTCCCTAATACTTTTAACACTGCCTGAACCAATGTGAGAGGACCTAAGGGGTAGCTTGGTCACATAAAGAGATTCTACAATTCAACCTCTATGGGGATTTTTGGCACAAAGAACAATAAATATGACTAGGGCACAACTTAACTTATTCAGTCTACCTAGGAAGAGTTGTCACATAGAATGAACAAATGCATTAGGTCACATATAAGCTATTGAAGATAAATTAGAAAGTGCCTACAATGTTTATTTCAAAATAATTTTTAAACAAGGGGCTAGATAGAAGATTTTAGTACTAGTTTTGAAAGCACAAAATGAAAACACATGTTATATAGGCAATATTTTATGCATCTACATGCAAATAAAACTTAACATATGCAACAGGGTGTGTTATTTTTAGGGTAGGATAGGTAGGACATGTTTGATAAAAATGAAGGGTTGTGTGTTGATGGTTTTCAAATAACATGGATTCTTTCAACATTCATGACATCACATATTGCAAAGATGCATAAAAAATGATCTACAAGCTAATTGGAACTACTAGGAGTGGTTTTCATCTATTGGTGCCAATACAATGCAAACACTCAAATTATTCCAAAAACTCTAGAGCTTGTACTATAAAAAAAATTCAAATAATTTTCCATTTCAAATCCATAAACCTCGAGTGCCCTTAAGAGGTATTCAACAACACATTTCCAAATATAACTATAGAAAGGGATTTATAACCTAGATCTATGTTTAAAATCATAACCAATAATGAATATAAACCCACATATCCAATTATTATAACATGTAAAACATCTCATTTCATTAACAAGAAAGAATAAGAACCATAAGTATTTTCCATTTAACTTGAAATAAAATCTTACATACACCAATGTTTCAAAATTCTACCATGGGGATAAGCACAGTGAGTTTATTACATATTGGATAGGGGAGACATATAAACATGATATAAGATCTTGCTAATGGCTATAAAACTAGAACCACCTTATCAAGAGAGGCAAAACATGCACATAATAGTTATCCCAAAATTTGGAAGAGCCTATACTTAGAGAGGAAATCAAATAACAACAATAAAAACCTTAAAATAGAAGATAAGACTTCTATTTTTAAATTTTTACCACTTTATAAATCTAATAATGTGGGTTAAATTTTAAAATATTTGTAAAATTGAAATCAACAACCAAAAGTTATGCCAAGATGCTCCCAGCTGGAAATGACCCTTTACCGTACCTAGAATCTTCATTATTTAGGAAGGAAAATAATTGTTCAAACTGCTTCTACAAGTAATGATGATGATTTTCAACAAAACTTTGCTCTACTTGGCTAAAAATGCCTTTTTATTGAGCTAGGAATATAATATTTATGGTGGAGGCCAATAAATCTTTTGTCATCTTGTGTATCTACCTAGAGATGCACCTTGGCCACTCATTTTGCATAGCTAGAACCTTCTTAAACAACTTATTTTTCTTCTATTCATGCCAAAGAATAACCTAGGCTTATAATGATTGCATTTGAATACTTCAAATGCATGATTTACTAATAAATATTCTTTGTAATGACCCACCATGAACTTACAGAACTATAATATTTCTCCGATAGAAGTGTTTGAATAAACAAACTAATCAAAAATGCAAAACATAGTTAATTTTACCTTTATACTTTTTAGATCTAACTTGCCTTTTTAATTTTTTAATTTTTCAATTTTACTTTTTTCAAATTTTATTTTTAAGGTTTCCTCCTGTTTTTAATGCATAAATTCATTATTTCTCATTTTTTGACCTTTTGGGGAAATTCTTGTCACTTTTGCAAATTTGTAATTTTTCTTGTTTTAGGGAAATCTAGGTCCCATTTGCAATTTTACAATTCCTTTGTATTGGGTAAATCAAAATCTTAGTAGTAGTTTTAAATTTTAGAATTTCAAATTATAGAATTATAATTCATAATTGTAATTCTCCTAGGAAGTTCACTTTATAGATTATAGAATTTTAATTCACAGTTGTAGTTTCCCTAAAAAGTTCCCTTAGAGAAGTGGGAACTTCAACTAAATTTTAAAATTCAAAAAAATTCAAAATTATAAATTACAGTAGAGGTTCCCATTTTCCTTAAAATTTCCTTTTAGGGAATCTAGAAACCAAATTTCCTTTTCATGGGTTTTCATGAGAACCCAAATTACACTCAGTCATGTCTTTTGAAATAAATGATTCTTGAGTTTTGATTCTATCTTATCCATTGAAAGATGATTCTAAACATACCAATCCCTTTGGAATCATGTTTGTCTTTAGCTAAATAATGTCCTTACCAAACAAGGTTTGCTTTCCATCACAAACCTGAACCATGGATTCTAAGTTTATGAGTTGATCATGTAAATTAACTTCATAATTTAGAAACCTCCTAATTTCTTCATCATCATCATCAAAAACCTATCAATGATCAACATTATCTAGGATTGAAGTCCTATCAAGCACCTCTACTTTATAATAGTAATGAGGGTTTGTATTTTTAATATCAAACTAAACACCTAACCTCAAAAGTCTTTCAGTCTCTTCATTGATAATTCTATCATCACAGTAAATGTTGAATGCATCAAAACATTAAAGAAAATCAAAAAAAATTTATGATATTATTTCATCCTTTTGTGTTTTTTGGTGTAATCACTATGGAAATACTTAACCACTAGCTAAGAATTACCTTTATCAATTAAAATTTTAATTATATATTCATGGTTAATGTGTAAACTAATTAAGAGTGCCCCATACTCAGTATTATTCATACACTCAAAAGAAATATAGAAATAAAAATTTAAAACATTTACCATTAGGGGAATAGAAGATGACCCCAACTCCATTTTTAATATTTGATCAAGCCTAATCAAAACACATATTTCAAACTACACTTTTGATGTCAGGTTCAACATCCAAAATAATAGGCTGGTTAACAATGTCAATTTTTCCAATAAGGCTACCCAACTAAACATATGTGTACAACACTTATTTGAGATCATGTTTTGAATCTTCAATTACATGTATCATCTTTGGCTCTCTATAAATTTTTACCATTTCAACCTTCAAAGGAATGGTGGTGTAGTATAGGGCCATTTATACACTTTCACCCATGCTAGTAGCCCATTTATGTGATAAAAACATTCCATACTTAGGAATTCATTCCAAAATTATAATGTAAATATTTAAATACTTGCCTAGATGTAGTACCAACTACACTAAGAACCCTTTGTCTTGTCCAAATACTGTAACTTATCATGAATCTATGGAATAAAATTTGACAAAAGATGATGTTGTTTTAAAGTTGAGCTCATTAAAGACACCCATGGGCATTATATTATAAGAAAATATAGAATGAGACATGCAATTATGGATAATCAGACCATTAATCAGTAGGGTTGTATAATATGTATCCATATTCCATTGACATTCTACCAATGTAGTCCTTAAATAGACTTCCAGAGTGGGTTCAACAAACTTTTATGATTCTTCATCACTTTTTGACAGTGTTGAGGTAAATCAATTTCATTTGTAGTTGATTTATCACCAAATTCCATGTGTTTAAATGTACTCTTCCTAGGTTTCTGTATTCATAATAATTGAACAAGTGGCACAACAATTTTTAGTTGGTTTAACACCTTGATACTTGCTTCTCAAGTAATATTCTCTCTCTTGGACACCTACTGCATTAATTAACAACTACCTATCCACAACTAATGGAATTTCACCATAATATTCTTTAAGCATCAATTATCTTAAAAATTCTAAATCAGGAAGGGGTAATTTATATGTTTGTGTCATATTAACATCACAAGCAAATTCATAAGTTATGACACATACCCTTTGAACCACACTCCATAATTGATTAGTATTAACACTCAACAATTTCATGGAGGTAGACATCTTACATTGGGAACTTTGAAAATTGAACATCAAAATATCATCACTAGAAGATGCAAGCATAGGTTGATCCACATCTCCATCAATTGGTTTAGTATTATCACATACTGGATGTGGGAAGAATCACTTGTCACACTAATCAATGTCAAAATCATAATTTACAATAATTACCTTAACATTTAATGGATCAAGCACTTAATTTTTATCCCCTTTATTATGATTTCTATATGTTATTTCATCATGTGTAGGATTCTTCCTTCTTTCATTATCTTGATTATAGTAAGTAGGCCATCTTTGTGATTGATTTGCATTTAGATCGCTCTCTTGACTTGTATAACCATGAGGGATCCCCTTTTCAGCTTTAGCTAGCTTGTAGGACATTTATTTGATAGTGGAGGCTAAAGTTTTAACAGTCTCCTCAAGGTTAGATATCTTAGTGAGCTACGTTTTTTTCTATATTGACCAGGGTTACATCAGCCCACTTCTTCATGGGCTTTCCTATAACCTTTATATTATTTTCAATTTGTATGGTCATATTGAATTCCAACCACAAGTCCATGAGATCCTTTTCCCTCAAGTAGTATGTATCCTTCCTATCAAAGGCATCACAATAATTGATCTAGAATACTATATCACTAGGCTAGATGTTTTTGGGTAGTCTCATCATATCTTTATTTAACTATGTGTTGAATTCTTAAACTCACTCATTGGATTTATTTTTTATATTTTCAAACTCAACAAAAAGAAATCTTTGATCAAATCTATTACCATATTAAATTCTAAAAACATTCATCATTTCCTCCCATGAATCAATAGATCCGTGGGAAAGTGAATTGAACTACTCATGTGCATATTCCTCTAGTTTGTGCACAAACAACTTAATTCTCACATTATCATGCTTAAAATCATTGTCTTAAATTATATTATTAAAATCCCTCATGTATTGAACACCACTCATTGTATTGTTCCATTAAAACATTAGAAGGTGGTTCCTTACTTCATTCAAGACTTCATTAGGATAACCTTCTATGTCATAAAAATTGATAGGTCTAAACTTGGAAATGTGGAATATAGGATCTTCATTCACATATTAGTCCCTATCCCTCATGATTGGTCTAGAGAGAATTTCATGCATAAATGGCAAAGGGATGTAAAGGGGTGAATGAGGTGGACTTGATGGAAAAAACATAGGAGGGGAGTTAGCTGGTTAAGAAGGAGCTAGATAAAAAATAGGATTGTATGTTTCATAATGACTAAGAGAGATATGAATGTCTTCAATAATGGGAATTTTTAAAAAAAATCAAGATTATCAGAGTCTTAGCAGTCTAGATAGTCCTTAGCCACTAAAATATTCCCTTCAATAGGCCTCCAAAATTGTCTCCCTCTTCTTTGATGCAAACTTAAGGTTGAGACAAGATATTTTGATGAGTCACCTTTGAAAGTTGATTATAATCCTTTCATGTTTTCAAACAATAAAATACTTAAAGCTATAATGAAGATATTTAAAATAGGCACTAATCTTTCTTTAAACTAAATGTTAAAATAGGAGTCACCACTAGAATTAGAATTCTAGAATATAATAGTCAACAAACTAATTATGATACTAGCTGAAATTTTTTTTTTCCTGAGTTTAATGATGAGATAATATCAGAAAGACACTAAAGTTTATATAATTATGTTCAAAATTATAAAACACCTTAAACCATGTAATTTTAACAACCCTTTGCAATAAACGTCTTATAAGTCAAATTTGTCAAGTCTCTCAATTCCTAGCACATTCCCAATGGAATGATGTGGCATTGACAACCAAGATAGTAAAATAGCAAATAAAAATAGATAATTTCAAAAAATAAAATACTTATAACTCTTTGTAAGAGTCCTTGGTAATGGTTGTAGTTGAGTGTGTGATGTTAATAAACTAAACATGGTCAAATCAATGAAAATATAGGGGAAAAACTTTCAAACTTAAATTATTTATAGCTCTCTACAAAAGTCCCAAACAACATGGGTGAAAAGAATATCCCTGGCAATGGAGTCAATAGAATGTTGGTTCCTAATTTTACACCTCTTACACTTGACCTTGCACACTTTAATAAAATGGGAAATAAAGATGAAAAACCCATTAGCATGTTGTTGTGTCTATGAAAGGGTTTGGAATCAAGAATAGACTAAGTGTAAAAAATGATTGAGAGGCACATACATAAGGTATTGTCAATTTCATACTATTTATGGCTCTACCTAAACCAATGTGAGATGACCTACGAGGTAGCTTCCTCACATTGAGAGATTTTACAATTCAACATCCGATGTGCATTTTTGGTAATAATGAAAAACAAATGTGACCAGTACACAACTAAACATGTTTAGTCCACTAAGAAAAGTTTGTCACAAAGAATGAACAAATGCACTAGGTCACATGCAAGATACTAAATATAGATGGGTATATGATTACAAATTTTAATCTAAATAATTTTTAATAACATATCCTGAAAGGAAAACTAAAATATTGGGTATTTAAAGTGCATAATGTAGACACATGTTATATAGACCAGATTTTATACATTTGCAAGGAAAATAAGACATGAAATATTCAACTATGTATATTATTTTTATGGTGAAATAGGGTAGGATGGTGAGATAATTTTTAAAATTGCATGGCGTGTTGGTGATTTTCAAATAACCAAATGATTTTGGAAACTTAGAGACATATATTGAAACCAGAATCTCATGTACTTTTTCCCATTGAATCCATAAACCTAGGGTGCCCTAACATATTATCCAACAACATATTATAGAATACTAAATAAAATGTTTTATAATTCATATATATGCTTAAAATTATAACTAGTAGTAAACATAGAAATAGATATCCAATCAACAATACTTTCAAAACACACTAGTGGACTTCATCAAAATGAAATAGTAAGAACCAAAAATATTTTCCATTAACTTTAAAAATGAGAATTACATACATTAGTTTTCTAGAATGCTACCATGGGGACAAGCATGGAAAGTTTTCTCTTTTGACAAGGGATAAATAAACATGCTCTCAAATCTTGTTAATGGTTTTATATTTTCAACCACCTTAGTAAGGGAGACAATATCTACACACAACAATTGATCCAATTTTTTTTTATAGAGCCTAAACTTAGAGAAAATGAATAACCAATAATAAGATAGAATAGAAGAGAAACCCCCTATTTATACATTTCTAAACATTTCAAATATAGGAATAAGGGTTACATTTTACAAAATTTTAAAATTGTAGTCAATACCCCAATGTCCCACAAAGGTGATCCTAGATAGGATATGGCCTTTACCATGCCTGGAATCTTCACCCATTTACACAAAAAATCATTTCTCTAACTTCCTCTACAATGAATGATAAAGTTTAAAAGCACATCCTTTGATTAATTATTAGAGATGCCTTCAACTGAACTCAAAGGAAAATATTTATAGTGGAGGCCACCTTGGCCTTAAGAAACTGCATCCTTTTGTTCAACTACCTAGAGGTGCCCTTGGCCACATTCTTACAGAATTGCAAGCTCCTGGATATCTTACTTTCCTCTTAGGTAAACCATGGAATAAACTAATCTTGCAATCATGGTTAGGGAATATTCTATATTTATGTCAATTTGAATGATCTTCCTTTTATAGAGTGTTATAGACTCAGAGATGCTATTGACATTAGATGGTCTCTCAGGCTATAACCAAGTTATTGTAAGATAATCTGAGAGACTCAAGACAACATTTGCCATTCCTTGTGGCACTTATGTCTACATGAGAAAGACTTATAAGTTAATTAATTCTGGTTCAATGGTTTAAAATATATATGGATGCCATGTCTCTCCCTTTATTTCATACATTATTTTTACATTATTAAATGCTACATTGGCTTTTCCAAACCCTACTATATTTTCAAATCATGTTGCATGTCCTCTCTTTTATTGCCACTTGAGAAAGTTGAAATTATCTTAGAGGATTTGCCTTTTGCCATTCATAAAAATGAATAAACTTGTGATATGGTATATTATACAAAGCCATTACCTCCTATTGATCTTGATCAACTTCATCCCTTAGTCGAGCCTGAAGATATAAAGGTGCAACTTTTGCTCTTATATTTGTAGTTATGCCTTTGGCATAATTAACAAATTGAATGAGGGAACTCCATATATTTTGTTTTTGTAGTATAAAATGCCTCTCCAATTCCCTCTAGTTGCACTAAAGGACACCACACCCTACATTTCTTTCCTTCCTCACTTGTCCTCAAACTGTTAAGATTAACTAGTGAGATCTTGATTGTTGAGATTTTCTTTGGTTTTGGGATGATGCTGAATTAAATTTAATTCACAACATCCATGAAGTCTCTAGAATGGAAGAGATACCAAATCATTGATTGAACACGCATTATATCAATATTACTTTTTGTAAATTAATTCAACCTTTATCATCATAGGGAAATCACCCATACCTATAGGGTCAAAGGTCCCTCTTTCTGCTTGGCTAGCCACTTCTATGTCAGAGTTACATCGATTTGAAATATTACATAGAGAAGGCATTTGAGGCATATCAATTTCTTGCCAAATCTCCTCCCCATTAACAATAAGTGTAGATAACAAGAATAAGTCTTTCCATAAATTTAATAAAGATGCTAGAATCGAAGCTCCACCTACAGCTGAAGGAACTCTTAACCTCAATTCAAATGGTTTGACATATTTGATATAGGGGAGTTCAATGGTCAGCATATAAAATGCCTTTATCGGGAGTTTGAATACATTATCTATAGATATGGGCACTATAGAACCAAATATGGACCAAATAACAAATAAACATAGGGCATTTGATGAGGCAGACATTTCTTAGCCACATATTCCCTTGAAAATTGAATTCTATTTTGAAATCAGAGGGGATTATTTTAAGCTTGGTTAAACTATAGTCATTTATTTAATTTTTGCCAAGATACTTCTCTTTTTGCGAGACCAAGATATTATATTGCAATTTAAAAATTGGAGAAATTACAAGTTTCTCATGGGCTTTTACCTTTTATCATCCACATTCATGCCTTTGTTCCATAGGATATAGAACCTTGGCAACAATTATCAATTTAAAAAATTTCTTTTGTCATGTTGATTCCCCACTAATATTCTCTCATGGACTTTATACATCCCATTTTCAATCAATTTTTGGGCCCTAACCTCCTACCATAAATGTATCGTGCCATTTACAATTGTATTTTCACATCCAAAACCCCATGAAACTATTTAACATCATTTACAACTTACCATGGTCAACCTGTTTATTAACTCCAAAGTTCTACTAGCCCTCCACGTGTCCCTTTAATATTTATCTTACTTTTTTACCTCCCACATGGCATGGGTAGGATGGCGTGGATGTTGACATTCATGTGGCCTATCCTTCAAATGTGACATACCTCCACGTTAATATTTATTGTATTTTAAAATTATTGTCTCCATGTGGGAACTTGTTGGGCTGAGTTTTGGTCATCTTTTCCTCATACGTGCAATGAAAATTCCATGTTTCAAATTGTAGCATCAACAAACTATGAACATGGAATTAAAGGTTTGATTACAAAGGGTGATTCTAAGCTAGTGGTTAAGCAAGTAAACAATGGTTGTGCCACCAAAATAAAAAGGTTGAAACAATATAGAGATGTCATATGGGATTTTTTATAATTCTTTGATGCAATCAATACTTTCTATCATGATAGAATTTTGAACAAAGTATATGATAGACTTGCAGGGTTAGGTGCTCAATTTGATATTGCAAATATAAACCCTCATTGTTAGTATCAAGTGGAGGTGTTGGTTAGGCTTTCAATCATATACAATATTCATCATTCACAACTTTTGGATGATTAAGAATAGATTAGAAGGTTTCTAAATTATGAAATTGAGTTTCAAGATTATCTCATAAAGTTAGAATCCATGGTTTAGACCTGTGACTAGAAGGAAACCTCATTTGGGGAGGACATCATTTAGTTGATGAAAAGTACTCTCCTTAGGGGATTAGTGATTATAGAAGCATACTATGATGGAGAAGATAGAATAAAATCATGAGACTCATTTATTTCAAAATATGTGACTGATTATAATTTGGGTTTTCACAAGAATCCAAGGAAAATTTGGCTGGGTACTCACTTAGGTGCAGTCGAGAAATAAAATTATGAGTAGATGCTAAAAAGTACTAGGACTATTTAGATTGTTCTTATTCAGAGTTGAAACCATACATGGAATATTTGTTTCAACATGTCATCCCATTGCATCTTGATAACAAGCCTTTTAGGCAAAAGACAAGAACTATTAATCCCATCTTGGCCACCATGATGTAGGATGGGTTAAAGAAGCTAAGGGACGGTGGCATTATTCAACCCATCAGATATTGGTGGTGAACTTAGTCTGTATATGAAATAAAAATGGAGACATCCACTTGTATGTGGATTTATAAAATTTGAATAAAGCTTCTTTGAAGGATAATAACCCCTGCCTAATATGTATAACATGCTACAAAGTGTTACCAAATCATAAATGGTGTCCACACTAGATGGTTTTTCAGGGTATAACTAGGTTTTGGTGAAGGAATCAAAGATACTCAGGACTAAATTTACAATTCCTTGGGGCATGCCTTTTGATATGAGGAAGCCTTTTGGGTTAGTGAATGTTGGTACAACATTTCAATGAGCTATAGATGTATTTTCATGCGTAGTTAACAAGTTCATTATTGTGTATTACGATATTACAACCATGTACTTTAATAGTAGAAAATAACATTTAAAACATCTAGATAAAGTGTTAATTATATGTAGGGCACTTATAATTTCATTCAATCCTAAGAAGCGATGAGAAAATCAACCACTATGAAATTATAATGTACCAGATTGTTGAGATTGATGAAATTTGAAGACAAGATGATGAAAGACACATCAAGTTAAAGGAAAGGCTCAAGAGAATATTTGATAGGAAGGTCACTCTATGAAATGTTCAAGTAGGTGATTTAGTTTTAAATTAGGATAACATTCATGAGGAAAAAGGTGGGCATGGAAAAATGAATGCCTTGTAGATGGGCCCCTATTACATTGACTGCAAGATTAGGGAGCACACTTTATTCCTAAGAGACATTGATGATGAGATATCGGAGCTACTAGTTAATGGCATACATTTGAAAAACTTCCTTTACTAAGTTTATAATTGTGTATAATATGTTGTAGTGTATAATTTATTTTCTTTGTTGTTTTGTTTCCCCTCTGCATTAGGCCTTGTTTATATAGTTCCTTCCATCATTTTTAATGTGTATTCATTTACAGATCCTCTTGATCTATTTTTTTAGTATAACATCATTTTGTTTGAGTTTACATGGGTGTTTGTTAAGAAATTACTAAAGTCATGAATTTGTGGCCCAATGGGTTGGAAACTAGTCTTATTTTATGGGTTTCTTTACACACTCCTAGGGGGCGTATATCCCTAGGCGAGAGCTAGTATTAGTGCCCAAAATTGAAATAAGAATTTGTGCCCTAATTTTGAGGTATTAATGATTGAATGTTTAATTATTGCCTCATATAGAAAAATAGGTTCACTTGAACTAATGTGAACATTGATCTCATGTTCACACAATAAAAACCCCTACGAAATCCTAGTTTTGACAAATGTTTAATGTATTTGAGTTTGAATAAGATTATAGGGTTTATGATAAAAATGGAGCTTGGTAGATGTTTGAGGTTTTAATGAAACTTCCAAAATATAAAAAGAGTCTCCAAAGTTCACAAGAGATTTTGTTGGGAAAATCAACTTGGGAAGTACACTTCTTTATAATGCAAGTTTTAAAATGTGGTCAATTGTCCCTAAGCAAGAGTTTGAGTCAAAAAATCATCAAGTGGAAGTATAAATATGCCACATAGATATTAAAACCAAAGCCAATTTTTCAAAGGAGCTTATAATGAGATACAATTAGTATCCACTTTTGAGATTTGCATGTAAGAGTTAAAGGGTTTGTAGAATTCTAAAGAATAAAAAATCCCACACGATTAGAGAACTCCATGTGGAAGGTATAAAGAATAAAGTAAAATTTAATATGTTGAAACATGTGTCCATACTAAGAATGAATAAATAGATATTTTTCCATAAACTGTAACTTTTAAAATTGCAAACCTGCAATATGCTTCCAAAACTCCAATTATCTGTAGGCACTTATGAATAAAATTGACATTTAAACAACAATTCTTAGAAATGCAATGTGTGATCTATGGCCTGAGCTATGAAACCAATAGAAAGGTAGTTTCCTATGTGGATAAGATGAAAATATAACTCATCCCCATGCCATAAGATCCCTACCATGTGGAAAGATAAAAGGAGTAGAAATAGTTTTAATTTTGTTTTGGCTTGTGAAATGGGTGGACGCAAGGAGTAGTGGTAGAGTTCTATGGCCAAAAAACAAGTTTGACAAATATTCCAAGTTACAATTAGGGAATAAAATTCCATGGTAGAGAATTGAGTCTAAGGCATAATTTAGTAGTTTTTCTAAATTTCAATATAAAATTGGACTTTCAAATCAATATGGGAATAGACAATAGGGAAAGCATAGGCAAATTTCACCTTGTTAATTTAAAATTTGAAAACTTTTATTTATCTTTTGAATCCTAAAAAATAGATAAGACCATTGACCACATGGGATGCAAGAGAGAATGCTGGAAAATATAACAATTTAAAACACAATTTGTAAGTTTGCTAAATTGTAAATTATTAATTGAGTTATGGATCATACAAAGGAACATGTTGATTACATGGAAGGTAAGGGACAAAGTACAAATTCCTAGTTGGTATATTAGGCACATGTCCAAGCAATATGGTCAAGTGATAGCTTTGTAAAGGAATTGTTTTATAGTCATTTAATAATTCATATAAGATGTGTCAAATGTTCACACTACTCTGACAATTTTGAGCACATGATTTATTAATGTCTAGAAATTAGCAAATCAAATTCAATAATAGAAGCATTAGAATTTGTTTAATAATATGGGAACAAAAAATTGTGTTGAAACACATTGGTATGAGAATTTCAAGCTTGGAAAATCTATATTCAAATCATAGGGCACCTAAGGTCCTCTCAATCCAATTTAAATTCTTTGTTAATACTCGTACCTTTGCGAATAAAATACTTAAAGATGTGTCATACCAAATATTTTTTTATTCAAATCCCTTTGTTAGCAATGACCAAGATATGCAAAGAGATTTGAAATATGAATTATATGGTGGATTCATTCACTCAATATGGACAATGAATTTTTGGCATTACTATAGCTTTATCAAAAACTCAAATGTATAAGTATACATATTTAGGGGATAATTCTATGGACATTTTTAGTAATGTAATCATATTAATAAATAATGTAATTGTGTTATTTAATTAATGCGATCACACTATTTAAATTATGGATTAGTAATTACCAATACTTAACATGATCATGTTATTAAATAATGTGATCGTGTTATTGTAAACGATAACATGATCACGTTATAGTTGTTTTCAATAATGTGATCACATTATTAACATGATCAATTTAACTATATTACAAAAAAATAAAAATTGAAACCCAAATTTAAATTCATCATTTTGCATTCGAGTTTCCTTTATTATCTTCACCTTCTACAATCATTTTTTCTGTGAGAGAGATAAAATCTTCATATAAAGTTATTGAATTCATCCCAAGAAGCTGCTAATCGATTATTCTACCATGTAGAAGAAGTGCTAAAAATATATTCTTGTTAACCTTATTTTTTTATTATGTTCATTATTTAACCCTAATTTTTAGTAATTTTTAGTTATAATTTATTTAGTTTGAATATCACATCCTGCTAAGTGTGATAACCCTCCAGAAAACCCTCTAATTCTTCCTAACCTTCCACCTAACCCTCAACAAAACCCTTGTGTTCCTCCTCCTATCCCTCCACTTAACACTCCTATAATTCCAAAAAGTCCCTTAGGTAATCAGGAAATTCTAATTGATAACGTTGTCAAAAATAAAATTGAAATTAAATAATTAATTGGTAAAATGAGGGATCCCACTTCCACCAACCTCCATCACACCCATATAGACAATTCCCTATAGAAATTATTAGGTCAAATTGAATCTATAATGAGTCAAATTTATAGATGGACATCATATCAAGATAGTAACAGGGCTTATTACATTGATAAATTGTCAACACTTGAGGTTAAGAACAAAGAAATATCAAAATCCTCTATTTTCACCTTATTCATTGACCCATCCACCAATTCCCCATTTCTTATAACAGGTAAATGTTTTCAAATCCAACGTTGTCAACTTATTTTAATCATACCCAATTTTTGGGATTGATGGTTGATGGTGTTTGATTATCTACTATGTAACAACCTCTAGGTCCCATTGTATTTTTTGAGGAAACTCTACTGTGAGTTTGTCACACACACACACACACACACACAAACACACACACACACACACACACACAGACACACACACACACACACACACACACACACACACACACACACACACACACACACACACACACACACACACACACACACACACACACACACACACACACACACACACACACACACACACACAAACATGAAAATTTTCTTGTATAAATTGTCTAAGATATTTCATTTGAGATAATAAATTAGTTGAGATCACTTGTACCCATTAGAGTTATACAATCCTCATACTTTTTCAAGTGTTCTTCCTCTATTAACTAAAAATGTCTATGAATAGTAGAGTTTGGTTGAGCACCATGACACATGTTCTCATTAAAAAATTCAACCATAGTTTTTCAATTATCAAATGAACACCCTCTTAAAATTTCAACTCCTCCCTTGTAAAATATCTTTTTACACATGCTTTAGCACTGTCATCCTCCCTTTTTCCATTGCCAGCTATGGTGAAACTCAAAATGTGTTGTACACCAATGGTAATGTGCTTCCTACTCAACCAATAAAACATCTATGAATTTTTGAATTATATTGTACAACTATTATACCAAATGTCATGTTCATTGAATTTAATGTTATTTTGACTCAACTATTCTTATAACTTTATAAAACAACCTTACACATATGCTAAAAGATGTGATCTATCATTGATAATATATAAATCGTATTCTATTAGTATTTTTTATTATTTCTCTATACTATTAGGTACATGAATGAATGTTATATGAATGAATATGGAAACTTATGATGAGTTGTAATATTATGATTGAACTTTGATTTGGGTTTTGAATGTGTAATTTTAAATAAAATCAATTACTAAAAGAATTAAACCAAGTGGGAATCTATCATTTCTTATCTTCGAATGTTCATCCAATAATCTAACCTTGTGTTTGTTCATTGCATACTCATAAATAATATTCTCCTTAAATTTTATCAAAAATTTAGAAATAAGTATCTTTTTGGTAACAATCTCACTCCTTTTAGATGCTTTTCCATATTTAACTTAATAATTCATTGATTTATATTGACTTAAACCAACTAATTATTGTCCAATTGCATTTACAATATACTCATAAATAGTTTTTTTTTGTAATCCACCACAAATGTTTCGATTTCCATTTAAACATGATTTGTTGTAAAATAATTATCCATCAGATCTTTTGAAAAATGTAGTTGGAATAAATTTCTTGGAAGATATAGATGGAAGTTCAATACCACACTCCTAGAAGATATTGTTAGTATGAAAAGTATAATTAATATGGGAAAAACATCATTGTGAATTAAAATTTCAACATGTTTCTAAGAAAAATTGGTGTGTGTTGGTGTGTGTGTGTGTGTGTGTGTGTGTGTGTGAGAGAGAGAGAGAGAGAGAGAGAGAGAGAGAGAGAGAGAGAGAGAGAGAGAGAGAGAGAGAGAGAGAGAGAGAGAGAGAGAGAGAGAGAGAGAGAGATAGAGAGAGAGAGAGATTTATACAAAAAAAGGTTTGGCCATCTCAAAATATCTTTACAAAATAGATATTTATGGATTTGTTTCGAAAAATGTAGACTACTATTATGTTTTTATAATATCTAACAAATATTTTGGACGTGGTTCACAATTACAAGAACCAATTCTTATTTCGACAAAATCTCTTGTATTGGGTGAAACTCTTGTATTTTCTTTCAAAAATTGAGCATGTAACTCTTTAAGAGTATTGCATATAGACTTTTCCTCTTGTGGAAGTTTCCTAGAGAATGATTACAGATCATTGGTATTAGGTTAATTAAGTTTTTCACATCTCTCAATTTATTTCATTAATGTTTTTTTTATATTAAGTGTTCATCTTGTTCTTGAAACCATTCACTTTTTCTCTATTTTGTCACTTACTACATAAGTTGTAAGTATATGGCAGGTAGCATTACAATCTCTAGTGTATGATTGTAGGACTAAAATATGATATGCATTTGTAAATTTTAAACAATTTCATTATTTTAATCAGATTGCTTTACAAACTTATCTATTGAGTGTGGACACATATTCATTAACTATCCAACCATATATTTTATATGAGTACTTTGCCTAGATGTGAGGGTTTTTTGACTAATTATGTGTCCTTATTTTTTACACAAAATACTTATAAGATTAAAACACTAGGTCTTACATAGTAAACATAATGGATATAAAATTCCAAGGAATGGAATTATGTAATGGGAAGAGAAAATGTATTCATATAAAACCCTACATTATTTTAGTGTTGTCTACGTAACAAAAAATGGCCTCATGTCGATGTAGATTTTCTACCTAAGTTTATGTGTGTAATGGTTGATGCAATATTAAATTTTATTTTCCATATGATTTTCATTAATTGAATCATGAAAATGATGTGTCTAGACTTAAAATTTGAACATAAAATTTTAATTTGGAATAAATAAGTAGATATAAATGTTTTATAGCTTTTGAGATAATAGAGATTCATATTGAACTTCTAGATAGACTAATGTTTATATATAACTCTTAAATTATAATTTGAGGGTTTATTGTCACATCAGGGAACCAAACCAGAAATTAAAACATTGATAATAAATAATGCTAATGAAATAAAAAAAAATCTAAAAACTTCCATAAATTAGTCTAAGATAAGTCTACATTACACAAAAATTGGACAACTTGACCTTGTTAATGAAGTGAAACCTTATCCACAAACCACAATATAAAAAAAGTAAGGACATAAAATGATATTGGTGAACACTAAAGTAGATTTGATTAGATGAAATAAAAATATTAAATTTGTTTAAATTTTTAAACAAGATATATAAGTCTAAGGCTTGAAGGAAAATGTGCTAATAAGTCCTTTTTCATTATTAATAGTTTAATAATAAAGGTTCTCAAAAATACATGTTTTATAAGTGATTACGTCAATCTTGGGTGTCTATACTTTCTTGCACTCCATGTATATCTTGAGGGAAAATAGTATTCAACATTGTTTTATTGATCTATTTCATGTTTTAGTATATTCAGTATTCATAATAATTATGGTAATAAAGGCTCATTACCATCCAACCCTAGAGTTACAAAGTTAATCCTCATATGCCTCATGAAATTTGGATTCATATTTATGGCATAGAGTCCCATAACTCAATCACATATATATTTGTTTCCCAGACATGCTTAATATTCTCTATAGATGGTATATTGGACCTATGAAACTTCAAATACATACTTGGGAGAATGCTGACATTTATACACTCAACTATATTTATTTAGGAAAGACCTTTTTCCATTTTCAAGACTCATTATTTTTTAATTGTATAGATATAGATCAATAATATAGTTCTTATTATCCTTTTACTACTATTTTTAAGTTTGTGACAATTCCACCTGCTTCAAAATCAATAGAACATTTGACATTGGAGTAATGTATTGTATTTTTAAAATAATGATGGACTTTATTTATGTGAACTTATGTTATATTTCAACATTTATCTATGTATATTTAATTTTGTGAAAATCATAAAATGACAATACATTAATATAATTTTGAGTCCTCACCCTTCTTTAGCTCTAGATACAACCTCCATTATTTTATTTTTAGTAACATCCTATGCAGAGCATATGGTATATATACAACAACATTTTCTATCTTATTTTTTAAATGGATGTGTCTATATACCCCTTTACCCTTTTTATCATAGTAATTATAATTTGACAGCCCAATATTATTGAAATTATAATTAGGTTCACATATAATATTAAATTATGTTGATCCATTTTTACACACAAGCACTATAGGTTAGACATTTAACATTGAAAATAAAAAATTATATGTGATGCATATTCCATGAATCAAAGTTTGAAATAGTTTTATTTATTTTTATATTATTTATTGATATTAAATAGATAATCAATGTAACATAGCCATCTAAACCTTAATCCTAGCTGCCAATACATTTTAATATTAGCGATTTATCTATTTATGTACCTAAAAGGTTCAAAGTGTAAACTGATAACATAGAATAAAAGATTGCAACTAGGAAAGACATACTTATAAAGTCAAATTTAATTTTTGAACATTATTATACTATTAAAATTTCCACTTTAAAAACTTACAAAGGAGAAAATGTAAGATCTAACAACCTTTTCTTATAATATCTAAAATTTAGTGTGATAATCATCACAACTTTAGTTTTACATTTTCAATGTCAAGTTGTTTTGATATATCTTTTACAACAATGTCAAAAAATTTGTCATTTATATTTTATGTATGTATATATAGGATGAATTTCCTTTATAAGGTGTCCTTGAAATTATATTTAATTAACAAAGGGTATCTCTTCTATCAATTTTAGTAAGAGATTACACCTAACTTTGTCTGTTGAGGTAGGCTACACCATGAATTGATTGTAATGGTTTATCAAATTTCAAAAATCAAAATATACACACTTTATCATATGAACATCTAGTTTTATATTATAATAATAATAATAATAATAATAATAATAATAATAATTATTATTATTATTATTATTATTATTATTATTATTATTATTATTTTCACTAATAACTAGCATACCTATCTTAGATGAATCTATGTAAAAGACACAGAGATATGATTCTCAAGGAACATATCTTATATTAGATTTGTGAGATAAGTGGAATAGGAACTTTGAGAATGATATATATCGGCATATTTTACATAGAATTATCTAAGATAGGTATGATAGTAGCAATTATGAATTTTTCATATTTATTTCACATATAATTTAATTTTTTTAATAAAATTTGAAATTTGTATTATACATTACATTAAATAATATAGAAATATAATTTACATTAATTTAATTTACACAATTTAAAATTATCAAACTAATAATTTATTTAATACTCATCAAAATATACCATAAACATTACATAAACTATCAAATATATAATAAGTACATGTTTTTTTTATAATTACATAAAAATATTTTTCCTTTGAGAGTTTTACTCTGATGCAGAAAAAACAGCCAACCTTATGGAGGCTGTAACTTTTGACTCATAACTCTGTTTGAGCTGTTATATATGCTAAAACAACAATATAATTTTTTTTATTCTTCCCTAAATGTATTTGTCCCCTTAAATTTGTTTTTATTATTTTTTAAATGCCAAACTTGATCATCTGAGGGTCTAAAATTAACGTTTAATGACTTTTTGAGAATTTTCTATTTTTAAAAATTATATATTTTTAGAACCATAAGTCAATTTTTTTTGAATTTCATTCCATAGTATAATTTTAGTATTTAGGTTATTTTAATAAATCTTTGGATCCATAGATGATTGCATCTGAAACTTACTATAAATAGCGGCTCTTAAAAATAGAAGGTTTTTTCTAGATTTTTTAATTTTTTAAATTTTTGCATGTGAAATCTAAATTCCTAGTTGAGGATTATCTTAGTATGGTTTAGGTTTATCATTATTTATTTAAATCAATATAACTCTATTCTGATTATTGTTTCAAGATCTTGGCCTATTGGTATTTTTCTTGTTCTTGATAGTTTTCGGATTCATTACCTGGTATCAGAGCCATGTTTAAATCCTTGAGGAGTAAAGAACGGTGAGAGGATGAAGAGGTGTTGTATAGATGAACTAGAATATACAAGCACTATAGAGGCAATTTCAATAATTAACCTAGGTTATCACCAATCAACAAAGAATACAAGGTGGTGATGAGGAATACATAGATTATGATGACAAAGTTCAACAAGAATAACAACAAAAGTCATCACCATTGATGGAAGAGAGGATGGTTTAGGATTTAAAATGAAAAAATGAAGGAATCAAGGTTGATGTTCCATATTATGGATGTAATTTAAAACTAGAGGAGTTGATAGATTGGATGCATAACATGGAGAATTTCTGAGAGTGGAAGACTATGAGAGAAGACAAGAAGGTAATGTTTGTAAGCATGAAATTGAAAGGTCATATAATGATTTGGTGTGATCATCTAAAGAGAGAGAGATATAGAAAAGGTAAAGAGAATATTAATTTGTTAAAAAAGATGGAGAAGAAGCTGAGGGATATATTTCTTCTTGTGTATTATGCACAAACCTTATACAAAAGATTTCAAAATTTGAGACAAATAGACCATAATATACAAGAGTATATAGAGGAGTTTTATAAAATTTTCGTATGAGTGGAGCATGATGAAATAGAATAATAAATGGATAAAAGGTATGTAAATAGGTTAAAATTTTCTATTCAAAATGAATTAAGCATTCATAAAATACATAACATGGAGGAGGCTTATCAATTAGCTTTAAAGTTAGAAGAAAAACAAAATAGACAAAATTTTAGAAAGACATCCATTTGTCCAAAAAGAGGTATGTCCCCTCCAATAAGGGGATGATATGGGTTTAATATCACTAGAGATGGCTTTAATGCTAATAAAGGTGAATCATCACATGGTGAAGAATGGAAATATGATAATAGGCAAGGGTTTTAATGTCAACAAAGATGAAGAGGATTTCAGAGAGGATGAGGTTATGGTGGTTCTAGAGGATGGTTTATGAATCATCATAGATCTTATGTTTTTTATAGATGTGGAGAATAATGGCATATAAAATTTGAGTGGACACACTATCAAGATCAAGAAAGGAGGGAAGAAGGTTGCCCAAGAGTAAATCTAATTGACATTGAAATAGAAGAGTAAAATACTAAAGTTGCACCAGCTGATGAGAAGAGAATCTCATGATGAGAAGAACCATGATCACCCCAAGGAAAGATCAAGTGCATAATAAAGAAGGTGGTGATGCATGGCTGTGATCAAATATTTTTTGAACAAGATATACTTCAGGTGAAAAGGTATGGAAAGTAATTATAGATGGTGGTAGTTTTGAAAATATGGTTTATAAAGAAATGATTGAGAAACTGAATTTGCAATATGAAAATCATCCTAACCCTTATCAAATTTCATGGTTAAGAAAGGGAATGATGCTATAGTAGAAAAAAGGTGTTTAATTAAGTTTTCTATGCAAAAAACTTATAATGATTAAATATGGTGTGATGTTATTATGATGGATGCATGTCATGTGTTATTGGGGAGACTATGGTAATTTAATAGGAAATTAGTTCATGATGGAGTAAAGAAAACATATACTTTTTATAAAGGTGGTACAAAGGTAGTTTTATTACCTCTTAAAGAGGAAGAGAAGATAGAAATCATGCTCTATATTAAATAATTTATCCAAGAGATGAAGGTAGCAGGTTATTGTTATACACTAGTAGTACATAATGAAGAAACAAAATGGTGTAAATACGAATAGAAGCAACATGAGTGTTGAAATAATATGCAGACGTTATGCCTGACGAGTTACCAGATGCTTTACCACTAAAGAGAGACATTCATCATAACATTGGTTTGATTCTTGGATTAACTATACCCAATTAAATAGCTTATAGGATGAGTACAATATAACATGTATAATTAAATAAATAGGTTACTAAATTGATATAGAATAAAGTGATAAGGGAGAGTATGAGTCTATGTGCAACACCAACATTGCTAACTCAAAATAAAGATAAAAGATGGACAATGTGTTTGGATAGTAGATAAATTAATAAAATAACAATAAAATATAAGTTTCTTGTACCTTGTTTAGATGATATGATTTATGTGCGTATAGGAGAAAAATATTTTACTGAGATTGATCTAAGGAGTGGATATTATCATATTTGAATTCGTGGAGGAGATGAGTGGAAAACTACATTCAAGACTAGGTATGGCTTGTATGAGTGGATGGTGATGCCATTCAGATTATCTAATGCACCTAGCACATCTATGAGGGTGATGAATACAGTGCTACAAGAATATATTGGTAAATTTATGGTTGTTTATTTTGATGATATTTTGATATGCATTAAGAATAAAGAAGAACATTTATAATATTTGATAATGGTAATGGATTTTTTAAGAAAGGAGAAGTTGTATAAAATTTTGAAAAAGAACAAGTTTATGAAAATTGGTTTTGTATTTTTAGGATTTATAGTTTCAACAGATGGTGTGAAAATAGATGAATAAAAGAGAAGAAATTATTGACTGGCCTATTCCAAAAAAATGTTATAGAGGTAAGAAGTTTCCATGGTTTAGCAACTTTTTACAGAAAGTTTGTTAAAAAAATTAGTAGTATTATGGCATCAATAACATATTGCATGAGATGGAAAGACTTTACATGGACTAGAGTAGCCATAGAAAGATTTGAATTTTAAAAAAAGAAGATTACAGAAAGAACAATTTTAGAATTACTAGATTTTAAAAAGGTGTTTGAGGTTAATTGTGTTGCTTCAATTGTGGGAATTAGTGCTATGTTGGGTTAATAGGGAAATATAATAGCATATTTTAGTGATAAATTAAATGAGGTAAGGACAAATTATTTTACTTATGATGTTAAATTTTATTTAATTGTTTAAGCATTAAGACATTCAAAGCATTACATTGTGCTTAAGGAGTTTTTCATATTTACAGATCATGAGGATTTAAAGTATGTGAATACATAAAATAAGTTTAATAGTAGGCATGAAAAATGGGTTTCTTTCTTATATGGATGAACTTTTGTGTTGAAGGATAAATTGAGAAAATAGAATTAGGTATTTGATGCATTGAGTAAGAGAGTAGCATTATTAACTACTATGGTGACTGAAGTAGTTGGATTTGAAGTTATCAAAAAATTATCTGACACTGATCCACATTTTGCTAAGATAGTTAAATAATAAACAAATCCATTAGTAGGTATGGTAGATATTATTCATGATGAGTATTGTATATATTAATGTTATCTCTTCAAAGGGAAACAATTATGTATTCTTGTTGGGTCCCTATGAGACAATATAATAATAAAATTACATAGTGGTGGTTTGGTTGGACATTTTGAGAAGACAATGATAATAGATAATGTGGAGGGAAAGTATTTTTGGCCCAAGATGAAGAGAGATGTGACATGGTAAGTTTCAAGGTGTAGAATATGTCAGGTAGCTAAAGGACATGAACCAAATATTGTAATATGCATGCCATTACTAGTTCTAAGAGGACCATGGATAGATTTGAGTATGAAAATTTTGTTGGGATTGCCAAACATATAGAGGGGTGACAATTCAATTTTTTTATTATATACAAATTTTCTAAAATGGTTCATTTAATTTCATGTAATAAAACCAATGATGCCATTAGAGTTACAAAATTATTTTTACAGATATTGTGAAATTTCATGGTGTTCCAAAAACTATTGATTTAGATAGGGACACAAAATTTCTAATTCATTTTTAGAGGAATTTATTGAAGAAGATGGGTACTAAGCTAGAATTCAGTAGCACATATCAGCCACAAAAATATGGATAGATAAAATTTATGAATAAGAACTTGGGAAGTTTATTGAGATGCATAGTGGGAGAGAAGCCAAGGTACTGGGACTGGGCTTTACCACAAGCTAAGTTTGCATATAATAGTTTAGTGAATAAATCAACAACAAAGTGACCTTTTAAAATTGTTTAAGGGATAAATCCTATGGTTTTTTTATATTTGATGCAATTATCAATTAAAAATCAAATTATTGATGATTAAGAAGCAGTTGTAGAGCATATACAAATATTGCGAGGAGTAAGAAGAAAGTTATAGGAAAGTAATGACAAAGATATAATAGTAGTGGGTGTCAGAAGAAGATCCAAGGTATTTGAAAAAAGAGTTTTGTTAATGGTCTACTTGAGGAAAGAGATATTTCTAAAAGGGACATTCAATAAGTTAAAGTACAAAAAAATCAAACTATATAGAATTATGAACAAAATCAATGATAATACCTATTAGTTAAGTTTACCATATAATTTTGATTTATCTCTAGTATTTAATGTTACAAACTTATATGAACTCCATGGAAACTATGGTGAACATGATGAAGATGAAGAAGTAAATTAGGAGCAACAAGTTCCAAATAAGAAGAGTGAAAAAATAGTGCAGGTTTCAGATATGAAGACACTGACCACAAGGTAAGGGAATTATAATAGGTATTTGGTTCAGTGGGAAAGGTTGCAGCAAGAAAACAACACTTGGTTTATAGAATTGGAGAAAAAGAAGATTGACAGGGAAAAATGGTAGTATTAAAATTAGGGCAACTAGCAAGAGCTAAGTATTTTTAAACCAAAGCAGAATGATGCAGAAAAATAGGCCAACCTTCAAAAGGTCATAACTTTGGACTCAAAACTCTGTTTGAGCTCTTCCATGTGCTAAAATGACTATATTGAAACTTTTTATTTTCACCTAAGAAAATATATCCACTTATATTTGGTTTGGATATATTTTTGAGGCTAAATGTGATCATCTGAGGGTCCAAATTTAATGTTAAATGATTTTATTGAGAATTTTTAATTTATAAAAATTGTAAATTTTTATAACTAGAAGTCAACATTAGTTGAATTTTGTTTGATAGGATAATTTTAGTATTTAGGTTATTCTAAAAAAAATTAGAGCCATGTGCGCTTGCATGTAAAACATACCATATATCGCGGCTGATAATTTTTTTAAGACTTTTAGATTTTTTATGTTTTTGCATGTCAACTCTAAATTCTAAATTGATGCTTATTTAAGCATGGTTTGGATTTATAAATATTTTAATAAATCATTACAAATAGATTCTCTGTTTTTCTTCAATATCTTATCCTATTGGTAATTTTCTTGTTCTTGATAATTTTTAGGTTCATTGTAATCTATCTTCCTTAGCTTTCCCTTTGGAAAATTATATTCCATTTTTAAGCTTTTCCTAGTGGTAATATGTAAATAGAGGTTATATTATTAGTCTTTAAAATTAATTTACATGGGATATAACCAAAAATGTTAATACTATTCGTTCTCTTTGACTTATATCAATTGTGGATTTTGAAAGGGTTAAACCTTTTGATTTGTGTATTGCTAATGTCCAAGCCAACTACAAGGGTAGTTTGTGTTGTGCATCCCTTTTATATTGATGTAGTTGGAATTACATACAAAGTTTCATATTCAAATAGTATTCCTTATTAATTATCAAACTCGACCATAATATATGTTGGTGGTTCTATTGGGGCACTCCCATGTTTGTAGGTTGTACTTATGATGTACCCTAGAGCTCTATTTACAAGATCTACTTGTATTTGATGATTATAATTTATCATGACCATTGCATTAATATAAATCAATAAATCCACATCAAGTTCATATTTTGGATCTCCCATTGGTGCATCCACACTTATTGCTTTGGTTTTAATGCTATGTGCAATCCATCTTTTTAATTAATATAATTTTTTAATTATAATTATGTACATTTTCATTTATGGAAAAAAAATGAATATAATTTTCAAAATCTTCATTTGTGGCTCTATTTATTCCATAATTTGTCATAGTCATCAATATCTTCCAGTCATCTACTATTGGAATTTCGTATCTTAGCTTTGTGAGTAGCTGACAAAACCTCTATTGGTCATCACTTTCTCTTTCAGATATAAATATATATTTTCCAAAGTAATAACTATTTTGAATTCTTACCATAGTATTTTAGCTCATATGTTTCTATTGTATGGTTGTCTATCATTAATAAGAGGAAGTTGATCCATATTTCCAACCAAAATAAGATATATGCCACCAAAATACATGTTTGCATTTTAAAGAAAATCTTGATAGAGTATAGAGTCTATGTTATATATCAAAATTTTCCCAATGAAGCTCATTTCATCAATCAATATATATTCTATGTGATGGATATCCTCTTTGAAAATTTTATGTCTTGTTCCTTATAATTCAACAAAATCCACAATTGGGATTTTATGTTATGAATGGATAGTTCAGGCACCAATATTGAATGATACAACTCCAATTGATGTAAATAATAGAAGTGGAGATCGCTATGAGAATGTTGTATCTTGAAGAGATTAATGAATGGCACCTTTTACATATGACTTTCATATTCTTATTACTCCTTGGACTATCATGTGTAAGGGTAGATTTTTTGTTTAGCACCTAAAGTTTCCTAATTCATCTCTGGTGTTATAATGTCATCTATGAGAAATCCATTATCTTTCATGGTGTTTATGAATTTGATTTATTTATTTATGTATTCTTCACTTCTATATTAATTATTCTATAATTTTTTTCTATCAATATATCTTCTTCCCAACATATTTATCTCAATCACTTTCATAACTTGGCCATGTTGTATCCTATATATGATTTCAAACTCATGTTGCACTATGTTTTATTGAATAGGTTTATTATCATCATCTTTAGTATCATCATACTTTTAACATCTTCTTGAATTATTATTCTCTCCACATGCCAATAATTATAATTTAATGAATCAGAATTCGATAATATTTTTTCATTATTAATTCCAATTTCCTTTTGTATATATAACAAAATGGCTTGTAAAGTAGTAACTTTGACCAACATAAATCTACACATGTATTTGATTCATGTGTAGGAATAAAGGAATACCTCAGAAATATTGTCACTATAGTTTCAATACTCCTTGCCTCCCAATTTTTTTATCTTTTTTCTACCTTGGATTATTTGTCTAAGATCTTGCTTCTTCGATAAGTCATGTGTTTTCCATGGAAAAAAGAATATTCTTATATCCATCACTAAAATACATTGTATGATATTCATGATCATCTTATTCGCTTTAGTCTATAGGTTTGAACACCTGACATGAAATATTGAAGTTCATAAATACTCTACTTATCTCTAATAATAGAAGCTCTAATAACATTTGACATGTTTCTTATACCCTAAGGTTTCATTCAACAATTGTATCGATTATAAATATTCTATATGCTTTTCCTACTAATTATTTAGGGTTTTTAATGTTTTAAAGATACATTAACATTTTATTAAAAACTTCATAACTCTTGTTTGCATTTTCTACACACTTAACAATATATTTAACCTTGATGTATTTGGACAAAATAGGTTACCAGTCTATACTTCCTCTTCATAGATGTAATATATAGTGATTGTGTATATTGAATCTATCATCATTTCTTGCAAGTTAAAACTATTTATATCATGTGTCTAAGTATTCATATTATCTTGATCCATTAAGATTCAATGGCCATGATGCACCATACCTAGAATAAATAATAACTCAATTATTATTATTGTATAAATATTATGTATAATTTTTATAAAACTATTTATATTATTTAAAATCTTTTCTACAAAGATTTTTTTCTCTTTTCTTATATAGTAATCACCCTATGTACACATTATATGTTGTTTTACACAATTAAGTAGCTCTTCATAGTCATGCTCCATATCCACCTGTTTAAGTTGTCTTGTATTTCAAAGACATAGTTGTTGCATAAAATTTTGACATGCCTTTATTAATTATGTATAATTTTTTGTTGTTACAATGAAAAATATAGATATTTCATAAAATATATATTACCTAATGAGTGATAACATACATATATATTCGATTGGTGTGGATATTCCTGATAATTCTAAGCATGAAAAATAGAATAAAAGTAAATCTCAATATTTTGTCATTCAAAATCATATTTCCAATAAAGGTTATCCATATTTGGTGCTCTATCTATCCATATGAATACATTAAAATGTGGTGAACCTCTTTGTTTTCATTCTTATCTAGATCAGTAACCTTTTTCTTTTGTTTCTTTTTGCAATATCTCCTTACAAAAAATTAAAAGTTTTAGGTGCATACAATGTTCATCTATATGATAATAATCAATAATATTATATTTTCACCAATTTTAGTATTGTCTTGGATCTCTTGGTGGGGTTCTTGGCATCAATGCATGTATATCAGTCTAATAAATATTAGTTGCACTCAATGTGAATAAAATGATAGGTGATATAATTTGATGCAACATTATTAATTCACCATAAAATTTTGCCTAATATGTCCTTGTACCCATAAATTATGTTGTAGATCACATCAAATAATTTGTTATATGGGAGTGGGGTATATTATCCATATGCTCACATAACTCATTAATAGTGATTAGCAACGTTTGAAGGTTTTTTTTATGAACAAAATAATTGAGTTTTGTGCAAGATGTGTCATTATAATTTCATCATG